>OX411306.1:91108744-91382765 GCA_948150685.1 Rhaphigaster nebulosa | reverse complement strand
AAGTAACTTTTCAATGTATGCCGCGTCGCAAAGTGGTCAAAACGTGAGAGAAAAACCCTTAATCACAACCCTCTCAAAATACCGATTCAAGTATATCCCACCAGTTTAGAATAGTTAAAGTGCCCATTTACAGATTTATGGTAGAAAATGGCATTTTTAGAGTTGTATTTTCTTAGCTCAAACTCGCAGCAACAAGAGTAAATTACCTACAACTTTGATTTTAAAAATGTTTTTGTTTGGCAGCTTCTTTCTGAAGGGAAAATGAGTCGAAAGTAGGAAACGCCTGTCAAATGGGAGCTAGAAAGGTGGTACACAGTTTTGAAGAAGTTCTGAAAATCTATTTATTTATACTTTTTGGGGTGCTGATTGTAAATTTCCACTTTGTCACCTCAAATTTTCTCAGAAACAATAAAAAAATAAATGACAAAAATCCTAAAAAGCTCAAACAATAAATGTCTACATTTCGTCTTACAATTTTAATGTCATACAACTGCTTATATAGTCGTAAACTATATGTACAACTGCATTGATGGTATAACATGTATATAACTTCCACAAAATATTTCTTCTTGGTAACACTATGGTAGAAGAAATATCCTAGTTGGATGCTCACGTGAAAAAGCTCAGGAAGCTAGGAAAAAAAATATATTGAGCATTACCGAAATTTCAGGCGAGTCGTTTCCAATGAAGATGTCATCAGCATACTTCAAATGTCATCCGATGATTTTGATAATAAATAAAACATAAACAAAAAAACTCGAAATCTCGAACTCCGAAATGTATCAATATAGTTGCGCAAAATTATATATATTTTTTAATTAAATGGCTTGGCCATGTGGTTAGGATGGAGGAACATAGAGACCCATTCAAGACGATATACTACGCTCCGGATGGCAGAAGACCTCGAGGACGCCCAATAGTGTCGTATCTGGAGTACATCAATAGACTTTGCAGAGGAAGAGGGAAAGATCTCCGTCGGGCCAGGAATCTAGCAAGGAACAGAGAGGAGTGGAGTGGCTATGCATCCCCTACGCTGAGAGGCATAAAAAAGGGAAGCGAAAGAAGAAGAAGGCATTTATACTTTATTTATATTGCCCTATGTTTTATATTTAATGCACAATATATGAAATATAAAAAGATATATAAATATGTAAAAAGTTTTTAAATTATTATTTTTTAGTAAAATTATATTGTATTGTTGATTATATAATTTCTTTCAATATTTCTTTTTATTTACCAAATTATTTTCCATATATTTTGATTTATAGGTATTTTCCATATATGAATATGTTAAACTCCTATTAAACCGGAGTTTGCTGCATTGGATTTAGCGTAAAAAAATAAATTAAAATAACACTTTTGTAGTGTTATTCAGATAAAGACAAGATGAAAGGCTAGTTTTTTTTGCAAAATGGCCGGTTTTTTATCACTGCGCCGGCCTGATAACGGCTGACAACGGACGTACTGATTTTTTAATTTAACGTAAATCCTCAAATTTTGAGAGGGTGTTAATTTTTCTTCCTCGCTACGGAAGATAGGGAAGCCTTGTGATTGAAAAGAAAATAGTTCCACTTGCGATTTACGTTTTAAACATTATGAAACAAATTTGGTCTCGTATCTGTCTGTCTCTCGTCAAATCCATGTGACGGACATAACTACTATCATTAATCCGATTATAATTAAATTTTCTTGGATTGTACTTAGATAATTACATATCAATTTTATCAAATTCCATCCACTGGTTTCGCTTACACTTGCGGAAACGTATTATAATAATTCATTCGCGCATAACTACAGTGCAGTTTGTACTACCACTACCAGATCGTTCAGAAAGTTAATTTAATTTCCTACAAAATACAAAAAAAAAAAAAAAATAAATTAAAATTAAATCATCCAAATCGGACCATTATAAGCAGAGATGTAATCTTATAAACTATTGTGCTTAAATTTCTATGGAAACCGGTTCACCTAATTTTAATTTTTTGATAAATCGAAAACTATCGTTTGTACATTTCAGACGCTCATTTGAAAGATAATTTAAATTTCTACAAAGTTAAATATATTAAAAAAAAATTAATCTGACAAATATTAGTGAAGGTATATTAAGCATTTTTTTTTTTGGAATTTCATTTAAAGTGGTTAGGAAAGTCGTGTGAGTGGACAAACTAGATATTTTAAATCGGTTTTCGCATCGCGCATGCGTATTCAATTAACTGTTGATTTTTATGTTTTCTTCGTTTTAGGGATCGTTTATTAGGCAATCGAGTGTTTTGGTTCCATTGTTTGAATCAAATCTTTGATCACTCTAGCGTATTTCAATTTACTCTAATTTTTAATCTTTTTTTCAGTAAAGTGGTCGTAAATTAGGTAATTGATAGTTTTGATTCTGTTTTTTCAACTCAAACGTTGACCGCAAAGTCTCAAAGGCACACCTCAGTACGAGCAAGCCATCACACCCTCTCCAAAGTGTGTGCCGTTGTGAAAAACACCCATCATACTCTAAAGAACAGCTATGAACAGTGTTATAGCTGTCTAAGATGTTGGTGATGAACCCATTAAAATAGTAACAAGGAATACAAATTAAATAAAAAGATTATTTTAAATACTTGAGCATAATAAGTCAATATATGTTAAAAAAACATGTGTATAAAGTTCAGTACACTATATAATTGCAAATAATGGATTTCGACGATTTTTTTATTTCGCATATATATAAGGCTTTAAGAAGAAGACTTTAGACAAATTTCATCAAAAAGATTAAAGCCATTCTGGCGTTATATTTTATAGGAAAACATATCTTTTCCCTATTGCGCACAGAGTTTCCGATTTGGGATCCGTAATCCCGCAAAACAAAAAAGAAGCAAATAAATAAAAAATGATGCACCCATTACTGAGATAATCGTGGCACGGCAAACACACGAACCAATGTCTGAAAATACATTTTATGCAAACAGGGAGGTCTGAAACTGAAGATCAGTTGAAAATTTGACCCAAATACTATATCTTCCTTAACAGGTGGTTAAGGAATGTAAAACAAATATTTTAAAGTTTTATCATTTAAAAAAAAAAAAAAAAAAGGCTTTGGTCTCATTCTAAAACATTTTCTATTTTCCCTAGATATGGCCGTATGAAACCTTTTATCGGCTGCAATTTTGAAACGAAACGGCGGATGTTAATGAATATTCAATTATGTAGAAAATGCGAATTGCAAGAAACAAAAATATATAAAATCTATCAAAAAGTCAATTAACCCAATATAATATGTTAATGCAAACAAGCGCTATAAAAATCCTAACGAATTAAGGCGGTCAAAGTTAAATTTTCTAAATTAAAGTCGAAATATATTAAATTATAAATTATTTTATAACCACCTCTTTTTAAAGGTTTTCCTAATTTGTTTAATGAATCTTTCAGGTTCCTGGCTCTATGAAGAATTGTTCGAACGCTATATGCAAAGCTTTAAGCAATCCTAATGGCAATATAAATATAGTTATACATGCGCAATAGTAGAAATGGTATTTAAATCATTTACTTTTTCACCATTTTTTTAAAAAGAAAGTTAATTCATTTAATGGTGTAAGTTAAAATAAATTATCCTACATGAACACATATTCAAAAGTAACATTTTGTTGATGCATAACTATGAATATTTTGTTAGTTAACTTTAATTTAAAAGAGACAGTCAAATCAACCTCAAACAGCTAAAAATTAAACTACCAAGAATATATCACTAAACTACAAAAAAATTAATATAATAAAAATAAAAACCTCGACTACAGAAATAACTTATATATCTTACAATCCATTCGTCCTAAGAAACGGAGTGTACTTACATATCTATTTAAGCTCATTGGTGAGTTCTTATTGAACTTTATGCCCGTGAATATTGAAGCCTGGTATTGAAGACTTCTATACCAAGGTTCAATATTCATGGGTATCAAATTCACTAACAACCATCCAAGGTGCTTAAGTAGATATTCAAATAAAATCTTTGGACGAAAAGGATTGTAAGAAATAAAAGTAATTTCCGTAGTCGGTGTTTTTAGTGAATTAAATTTTATCTTACCGTTATTATTTTTTCAAATATTGACTATTTATAATACGACGAAAAACATCAACAAAAACGCTGCAAATTATTACACAATGGTTTATTATTTTCACTTAGTAATATTTCAAAAATTTCTATTCTGCCCAAGTAAAAATATTAAGCAGTAGGCACCAAAGGGAAAGAAATTTGAAGCCGGATGACTAGCCAGGAGAATCAGTCTAAGAAGTTCCTTACGCAATATCTCAGCTAATAATGGTCCGATTTAAACGATTTTTATTTCGTTTTGTAAGGAATTTCATTAGCTTTGTTTAAATACAATAAAAGCACAAGGTGATTCCAAAACACCTTACATTTCCTCTCTATCTTTTTAAATGACCGAGTTATGGGCTTATGAGATCTCTAATCGGCCGCCATTTTGAAACAAACAGACAGATGGTCATGTCGAATTCCGAGGATCATCCCTCGATCAGGGTGACCTGTGACATTGGTACCGAATCTCAAGACAATCGGTCCAATAGTCTCGGAGATAAGCCGCGGACGGCGTACGGCGTACGGCGGACGTCGCACGGACGGATTTTTTTTTTTTTTTTTCGATATTTGGATTCTACGTATCTTGAAACGTAAAACCTCAAATTTTGAGAGAGGGGGGGAGTTACAAAAATGTTTTCCTTGGTCGATTCCAAAGGTCTATTATTGAAAATAATAAACCAAAAGCCGAAAATACTTAAAATATTATGAAATAATTTTTTAGTATTTTGAACGCACAATGTTTCAAATCATTCAGGGGAATTCATTGAGTAATTTGAGCCATAACATTTTAAAATCGGTCGTGCAGTTTTCTGAAAAAATCGTTAGTTACGCTCAAACGGACAGATTTAACACATTTAATATAACATTTCTTTCGTATTTTGAGCTTAAAATTTTTCAAAACATTCACGGAATAACAGCGAATAATGTTAGCTATTAATATGGAAAATCGGTTGAGCTGTTCCCCCCCAAAAAAATAAAAAAATCCGTGTACAACTACAACCCGTCTTGATTTCAGTGCTAGATAAGGAACGTACTTTTTATAAGACAATGGGTGTGCAAGGAGGTGATTCGGCTGTAACCATGCTCAACCGCTAGGTTTTTTCTCCCAATTAAGGGTACCCACTTTATAGAGGCTGGGTGAGCCCCAGGAGGGTATGCCGATCCCACAGGGCCCATCCGCGGCTGAAAACAAAATAAAAATTATCTGCCACAGCCGGTCTCGAACCCGGGACCAGATGAGTAGCAGTAATGTACAACGAACTGAGCTATCCCGCTCCCTACTAATACTACTTGATACTACTAGAGGTCAAGCTAAACACATTGCCCTCTTTGTGGCTTTTACCGTGGTAAAAACCTTGTCAAGTCGTTCTTATTCAATCAAAATAAGATTCCTTAACTTAAAATTTTCTTTGAAAAAAATAAATAAAAATAATAGGCAGTTTGTAGTTGATTAGTTTTAAATTAAATAACTATTTTTAAATTAAAAATAGTTATGTAGCATCAGATCGGATTATTCAATTACCAGGAAGGATAAAATGGGAATAATTGATGTATCTAACGCCCGGCAAAATATTTACTGAGAAGTAAATTGAATGAGGAAAATAAAATTAATTGAATGGAATGATGGCCTGATCAAAGGTTATAATATCAAAGAGGGACTTGAGGGGAAGGGGGTGGAAATCAATGTTTGAGCTCGGAGGTAGAAAATGCCATCAGTGGTTCACCAACCCCTTCCCGCCTCCGTCTATTCCCCTTATTATTCACATGTATTCAATTCACTCCAAGAGGGCCAGGAAAATATTAAAAATAATTAAGAGCTCGATCAACTGATTTCTCATTATTTTCATATTTCTTACTCACTTAACTGACTTTCTAAAGTTTCTTTCTCGATCTAATTGTATTTTTCTAAACTATTGTTTTTTTAGATCAAAACTGAAAACGTTTTTCATTTTTTTAAAATAAATATTTTTGAAAAAAAGAAGAAAAAACCGAAAAAACAGATTGATCTGTTTTTCTCTGAAGTGACTGGAGAAGGAAGAGTCAAATCGTCCAGCCTAATTATTTCTTTTTATTTTTTAGATTTTGTTATTGAACCACAACTGCCTAAAAACTATTAACAACAAGCGAATGGGATGGAGGAAAACTGTCAATCCAGATTTATGGTGTAGAAGCTCTTTTATTACTATTTGAGGGTGGAAATGAAATACCCAAAGTCTCTACAAAGATAGAAATCTTGGTAATCAAACTTCTTTTCAAATTGATTGCAGAAGTCTCCCTTCCAAATCTCTTTTCAGCCTTTTATGGGGGTTTTGGCAAGTGAGTTGTGTTCTCTTCTAGGATAAAATGGTCGACTGTCTTAAAACTTACCGTGTTAATTGACCATACTTTTGAAAATGTTCTTAACATTTGATTTAAGTCTTCACAACAGCCCTACGCATATGTGATAAGTCGAAATAGTAAGTTATCAAAAAAGTGTTATCACAACTTTTATTTTTTAATTTTTTAAATTACTTAAGTCTTTAAAGAAGCATACAAATGAAAGCTTTAGGTTACACCTTTTTTCTCTCAATAATTAGGTTCCATATTGTTCTTCTCTT
Source organism: Rhaphigaster nebulosa (assembly GCA_948150685.1). Classification (NCBI taxonomy): domain Eukaryota; kingdom Metazoa; phylum Arthropoda; class Insecta; order Hemiptera; family Pentatomidae; genus Rhaphigaster; species Rhaphigaster nebulosa. The sequence goes on along the minus strand of OX411306.1, from coordinate 91,376,090 downwards.
GTTAAGGCAATAGAATGCTGGGTTCGTGAAATCTGTGAGTTGTAAAGACACTTGTAATTATATTCCCTATATATCCTCTTGTAAATATATTTCTGCTTATCAATGATATTGCATCAATTAAAGAGCGATGTATACATTTTTAAATATACCAAAACATTTATTATTATAAACTTATCAATATTAATTTCTAACTCCCACGTACCTCGTTTTAGGTTGACCTCAGAAATTACGAACAACTGCACGCATCAACCAGCTCCTTGTATTACATGCAGGGCCTGTCCGTCAGCAGGCAACCTAGAAGGATTATATCAAATTTAAACCTTGAATTGAGGATGAATGTTTAACATTCGAAACTAGTTTTCAATAAAAGAAATTTATAGAAGTGGAAAATAATTTATCAATCCCTAATTGGATTGATCCTTCTATACCATCACGCGGATGTCAACTAAATAACTAATGATTTAAAAAATATAAATAAAGATGTTTATATATTTTGAATATAAACGATATTTGATTTATTTAAAAACGTCCTAAAGATACACCACAACTCAAGAAAATAAAGATTCGGAGAACATTCCTGGGAATCCTGTGCTAATGTCGAAAAATCGGGGAAGGGATGCTGCTATTCCCTATGTGGTTAATGGATACTTTCTTAACAAGCAAGCGATATCGTTTTCTTTTTTACGTGAATGGCTTTTGGTTCATGTCAATTTCACTATGAATTCAGATGAAATCCAGATATGCTTCAACGATGTTCGTTAGAAATATACTTGTTTCATATTCTGGCATTAAATTTTCGAAACTCACAATTGCAATTAGATCGGTCATTATCAAATGATCACTTATTCCGAATCAATTTCATATATCCTATTAGATAAATAGCTCAAAAAATAATACTAAGTTTGAAAAGTTACTTAGCGAATCAAAGACAACAGCTCCAATATCTAAAGAACGTTTTGAAATACCTGTTGCAAATGAATTATTATTTGATCTATATTCTTCAGAAAAACCAGCTGTGCTGAAGGTGCGGTTGTTAAATTATCTCTGGTTGGTGTTTCATAATTACAAAGAAAAATCGGTAATTTTGAAACAGAAAATTTTATTTTGTCTTAAATTGTATTTTGGCATTATTCAGAGTGAATCCACTGATTTGTTTGTTTTAAGAATAGTTGTCGAAAATTGAATCAATTAATTATTTATAGCAATGTCCACACTATTCGAATTTGGTTAGACCAATTGGCACTAATCAGCGTTTGGCAAATTTCATTAAAAAAAAAGTGATAATAATCAAACATTTATTCGTTATTCTATTATTCGGTGAATAAATGTATACATCATTTTTCAATCAGTAATCAAACTAAAATTATTTGACATCGCATGCCTCGCGTTCCCTCCCCCGTTAGCCATGTCTAATTGAAATTCGAATAAAAAGTCGGTCAGTGTACATAGCTGAAATGAGACACCTCGAAATACAAATTTGCAGCTTGATATCCTTCCCCTCAGTAGTGATTGGAGGCAGATAAACTTCACTGGAATATTGGAAATTGGAGTGTTTGTTAATTATGCCACTTAATCTTAGGCCCTTAGACTGAAACTTGTAGCTATAGCGGCTAGTTTCGATTTCCAGGCAATGTTATTAATAACGCAGCTAAATGTACATTACAGCTATAATTATAGCTCAATGTGGCTATAGAACGTCTCTGAATCGGTTATTTCACGAGATTACGCGAAAATCATTAAATCCAGTATGGAAAAAACGTCTTAAGGGATCTGCAAAGGCGTTACCGTTTTGAATGGTGTCATCTCAGTCCATAATTGAAATATAATCCTATCTTAGAAAAAACAAAGCGATGGAGAAACCAAAAGTCCTCTGTTCAAGGTCGCTAGTTCTAAGAGGAGATCAATTTCTAATTAGCATTTTAAGAAGTTATGATCCACAACTCCACCGATAGTTGTTCCGTATTATTTATTGGTATAAATAATAAATAACACAATAATAACACTGGGAGTTGGTCGGTTCCACCAGATAATGGCACACCCAAAATTATGTCCTGGTTTGGTTTCAATGAACAGGCGCCTCTATAACGCAAGCGACTTGCTCAATGGTGGATTAAAAATGTCTGGCGTTAAAGATCGATAAATATCATATATTTTAAAGAAGAAACCAGAGCAATCAGAGGCAAATGATATAATTATATTACGGTGTTAACTATAGCAATGTAAATGCAGAGTAAAGTCAACCCAATCAAGCTAACAAGCAATACCTACTATACTGCAATACTGGAAAACAATACCTCTTCTATTATTATTTATTTTTATTATTATTATTATTATTTTTATTTCCTTTGTTCTCTCAGATTCCTGGAGTTGCATCTACATCCCGGAAAAATAATCAAGGGAATGCAGATGATTTCACTTATTTAAAAAATTTCTAACAATCCTGCAGATATCCAGCAGAACTGCCTTCTGGGCTAATTTTAATTTTTCTAAATCCAGGCCAAGGTCTTCCGTACCATCTATTGTGCTTTTGAGTATTAGTCCATTCGAGGAAATGACTAGTGGAGTCACCACCACTTTTACTAGATGATAAAGAGATTTCAACTCTATGGCAACTTTCTAATTTTTTCAGCACTAGTGGTCAATAGGTTTGAATCACTTGGGACGGCTATATCTACGATTCTGGCCACTTTTTTTATTTTGTCTATAATCAAAATGTCCAGACGGTTATGACGGTTACTCTATGATCCGTGATTATTTTCTCATCCCAATAAACTTTAACATTATTATTTTCTAAAAGTTTTTCTGGGGTATATCGATAATAGGGCACCTCAACCTCATCTTTGCCAAGAAGCCTTAATGTTCTGCATATACTTTGGTGGTATATTTTGGCCACATTATTATGCCTAATTAAGTAGTCCGTCCCAGCCAAAGTCTCGCAACCATTTGTCACATGTTGAATAGACTCATGTGCCCTATTAATCTTAGTATTGATTTTTAATAATAATTATTATTATTATTTTATTATTATTTATTTATTATTATTATATTATATTTATTCTTCTCAGTGTCCTGGATTAACATCTTCTTTCCGGAAAACACATCAAGGAAAGGTAGATGATATAATGTAATTTATTTGTTTAAAAATTTTCTCACAATCTTGCAAGTATCAAGCAGGACTGCTTTTTGAGCTACTTTCAAGCTCTGAAGATCAAGGGTAAGTTCTTCTATACCCTCTCTTAGTGCTTTTTAATATGAGACCATTTGAGGATATAATTATTGGAGTTATTATTACATTATCTAGGTGATAAAGTGTTTTTAGTTCTAAGGCAAGCTCCTGGTACTTTCTTATTTTTTCAGTCCTTATAGTGAGTAAGTTGGAGTCATTTGGGACAGCTATGCCTATTATTCAGGCCATTTTATCTTTTTTGTGTATAATCAGAATATCTGATCGGTTATGTATTACTCTGTGGTCCGTAATAATTTGCTCATCCCAGTAAACTTTTATATTTGAATTTTCAACTAGTTTATCTGGCCTATAGCGATAGTATGGGACCTCATCATTGTCCAATAACCCCAATTTTCTGCATATGTTTTGGTGAAATATTTTTGCCACATTATTATGCCTCATCAAATAGTCTGTCCCAGCCAAAGATTCACATCCATTTGTAACATGCTGGATTGATTCGATAGCCTTTAAGCAAAGGCGACATTTATCTGTAACGACGTTGTCCTTTAGGATATGTCGCCTATAAACCCTAGTTGCAATAACTTGGTCTTGTATTGCCATGTAAAAACCTTCTGTTTCACCAAAAATTTGACCCGTCTTCAACGAATCAACTGAGCATTCGTTATCGATTTCCGGCTCATGCAGCTGATGGTAGAACCTACCATGCAGTTCCTTTTCCTTCCATATATTTTTTAAATGATCCTCACTTCCAATGTGATGTAGCGTTGGATCTCTGAGATTGAGGGCTGTGTAATCTTCATCCATCTCTCTCATCATAGCTATGATTACAGACGATCTTTCCCTAAAATACTCCTTCATAGAGTTTTCTTGTTTCCGACATGAGTTATCGATAGAGATAAGACCACGACCACCTTCCTTTTTGGACAAATAAAGTCCAGACGCCTTTGGGTGATGAACTCTAGCACTGGTCATCATTGTGCGCACCAGACGATCCATTTCTTGAAGTTTGATAGTTGACCAGCTTATTATACCAAAGCTATATGCTACCAATGGAATCGCCCATGTATTAATGGCATGGATTTTATTTTTACCCGTAAGATGACTACTCAGAACCTGCTGCAGTCTCTTCTTAAACTTACAAGTTATCTCGCTGAGCATCTCTTTCTTGGCTATTTTAATGACTTGTGTTATACCCAAGTATTTGTAGAATTCTCCTAGAGACTGATGTCTTATAGTAGCTCCTGATCTAAGTTTCAAAGAACTGCTGTCATTTACTTTTCCTCTTAGCGCATTCACCACAGCGCACTTTTCGAGACCGAAAGACATACAGATTGAGTTACTGAATGATGATACAACTTCCATCATGCTTTGCAACTGCTCCCTGTTTCTTGCATACAACTTCAAATCATCCATATAAAGACTATGGCTGATGATGGATCTGTTGTCTCCAATTTTTAATTGATATCCAATCTTGCTGTTTCTGAGGATTTGGCTTAGAGATGCTAGGGCTAAGCAAAACCATAAAGGACTGAGAGAATCCCCTTGACAAATTCCTCGACAAATTTTTATGATTCCGGTATTGTAGCCTGAGTGACTTCTGTCTACTGTCAGCCTAGTGCTCCATGTTTCGTTAAGCTTCTTCAGAAATTTATTATGCTCGGGTGGACTTAGTACAGTTCTAGTACTTGGATTAACCAACTGTTTGGTACAGTTTCGTATGCTTTTTTGTAGTCAATCCAAGCCATTGACAAATTCCGCTGTTTTTTTGACAATAAATGTGTCCATCATTAAAAGTTCCTTGCAGCCAGCCTCTAGCTTCTTTCCTACATCCCAATTGTTCTGGAGGTAAGAGATCGTTATTTATCAAATGATTACTCATTTTCGAAGCAATTATTGATGTCAGGAGTTTATATGTTGTATTTAGACAGGTTATAGGTCTGAAGTCTTTAGGTTCTAGACTAGGTCCTTCTTCCTTTGGTATCATGTAAGTTATACCCTCTGCAAAATCTTTAGATATTTCCGCTGATCCTTCTATAATTGATTGGAAGAGATCCGCCAATTTTCTATGTAGATTACTGAATTGCTTAAGCCAATAAGCCTGTATTTTGTCTCTTTCTGGGTACTTCCAATTATGCATCCTCTTAACGGCTTCAGCTACGTCCTCTGTGGTAATGATCAGTGGAAGCATCAAAGGTGTTTTTTCAAGTGCATCCTTTATTTCGGGCAACCGTGTAGCATTTGCATCATGATATGCTGGTTCCTCCCATAATTCTTTCCAAAACAACTCCATACTATACATCGAAGGTATTTTTGCATTCAGATTTAGTCTTTCGCCGCTTAATTTTTTATAAAACCGACGCTGGTCTGTTTCATAAGTCTTATTGTTTTCTCTGCGAAGAGCTGCTGCTGTATATCTTCGTATTCTATTGGCATATACTGCTAGCTTTTGCTTGAGTTTGTCAGCATAGAGCTGGAGAGTTCTAGTGAGTTCAGTTTCAAGAACGATAGTACCAAAATGAAGGACCACAATTTCATCTATCTTTCTTTTTTGAAGCTTTAGCAGGATCTCGGACGTAGTTTGTTATTATTCCGATTAGTCTTCGTAGTTCAGTTATTTTCCCTTCCAGTCTTCTTCTCCAAGCAGGCAGTCTAGTAGACTCCTTGGTTTGACACTTCTTCAACACATCTCTCTCTTTTACCTTCAAACCTAGGTGAGTTACTACAGTTTTAGCAGATATATAGATCCAATGCTTCAAATCACACACGGTTTTAATAAATTCAGCATGTTTTTTCAGTATCTTGTTCGTAGCTTTGACTATTTTCAAACTCTGTATTCTATAAGGTAAACGGGGCAGCATAGGTCTCTCTTCCATCGGAATTCCATTCCATTTCATATGTTCAGAAAATAATGCATCTTCCAAGTTCCCTTCAAGTTGAGCTTCGTGATTAATCTCTCCATGCAGCCTACTTCTGTCTGCAGATATCGACTGATTGTGAGCTATCTCGGGTAAGATTCTTCCAATTGTTACCTCTGACATATCATCCGATTCTCTGGTAATTCGTATTCCAACATCATTTTTAATTATATGGAGGTCTTCCTGACTAAGGAATTGTCCCTTCATAATTACTCTTGTCTGATCTGCTAGCCTTCGGGCTGTTACGTTTATTTCAGGGTATTTTTCCAACCAATAACCTTGTATTCTTCTAAGGTATACTGTTCTGTTTTGTTCTAAATGTGTGGCCAAGTAGTAAGCTCGGATAACCGCTTTGTTCATTTCAGGTGTCCACTTCATCCTTTTAGGAGCTACTCTTGGTCTCTGTTGCTGAGCGCGAGCGGGAAGAGAACTCTCTTCCAAGCGCACGTTCAGACTATGGGCCGTTGAATGCAGTCTTGTGGTCCGTTGCGACAGGGTGGCGCCACTCGCTTCGCCAGTACCTGAAGGAGGCTGTCGAATATTCCCGCCTGATGCAACCTCAGTATCAGGCTCGTCCGAGGCAATAACTGTATCATATGACTCCATCTTGGTTATGGGGATTACATTTTATACCTTCTGCGAGGTGTGACTGCAGGCGTCCCTAACATGGGAACAGACCCTGACCAGGAAGCAGCCCTTTTTGGGATCATTCGCGCCTGGGTTTCTTTACTAGTTTTGATCCGCCCCGAGTATTTTATTTCCCCGGTACCCGCCATATCTGGTGAGCATTCCCCTATCCGCCACCTGGGGAGGCGCCCGATGGGAGACTAGAAACTCCACACGGGTTATTTATTATTATTATTATTATTATTATTATTATTATTATATTATTATTATTTATTTATTTTTATAAATTAAATTGAGTTATGTTTTTAACTTGCCTGAGAATCCAGAATAGTAGATAATCCCTCAGTTATTTTTGAAAATTAGAAAATAAAAGCCTCATGTTTCTTGTCAAAATTATTTAATAACATGTCAGCGTTTTAACAAATACCAGCTGAACTATAAGGTTATGGTTTTTCTTGTTTTTTATAGCTTAACAATCGACGAGCATAATTCATCTCTATAAAGATCAGGATATTATGCATTTTATAAAATCTGGACGTCTGAGATGGGCAGGGCATATTGCAGGAATGAGTAGTAACGAAAAATGGCTGCAGACGCGCGAAAAATGCTAGGGGCTGGAAATTGGAAATCATCACCTGAAGATTCTCCATCTTGTTATGGAAGTTGTCTCCTCGCAGGAGATCTGACAGGTCTCGGGGTATTCCTCCTGTAAGGACCTTTTCTGTCCAGATTACTGGCTGCCGAGTCTTTTGGATGATCGTCTACAATTATCATCTGTCATGTTACTTAATTGATTCCATTTTAAATAAAATGACGCAGACTTGTAGATATCAATAATCCCTACAAATATGGGTCATTGTCGCTCGGTGTCTGAAGCTCTAAAAGGGGTACTGACACCATTAGGTAGGTTCATTCTTCTTCTCAGTGAGGTGTGACCAAGTGAGGCATAATTTTGCAATTACTTTTAGTTCTCATTCCAAGGTACCTTGTTGTCCATTTCCCTACCATTTATTCTTCCTCCTTGTATAACCAAATGTGAGCCATAAGGTGAGCCTCTTACCAGGATAGCTGGAGTTTTGGCAGCAGCCATCTTCAAACTCCTCTTTCAATGTCTCCTTGCAAGGTTGGTTCACATATAATTCCTTCAAACTGGATATGCTGTTCGAGGCCACCAGTGAGGACATATTTTAAACGTTGTCGGGGCACCAGTTTTCCTCGAATAAGCCAAGTATCTCGTCGAAAACAAGTTTCAATGTGTCGCTAAGAGCCTAGTGGTCACCTTCCTTCCATTCAAGTCCTACACTAGCTTCTCACCAAGAGATTCGCTCAGCAACCGAATGCTATCGAAGGCCAATGGTCTGTCAAATAGAAGGAGCTTAGCATGCTTTTCCATCCACGTCATGATGCACTTACATATCTACGGTTCCATCATCGGATCGATCTACAATAGATCTTCATACCGTCCTCTCTCTCAATACCATAGGTCAATAAACAGACTCATGGTCCTGGTATACTTATTTTCAAACGAAAACAATACATATTTCATTATTATTTATTTATTTTTATAAATGAAATTGAGTTTGATATACTTGTTTTCAAACGAAAATAATATATATTTAATTATTATTTATTTATTTGTATAAATGAAATTGAATTATAGTTTTAACTTACCTGAGAATTTAAAACAGTAGTTAATCCATAATTAGGTATTTTTTAAAGAATAAGCTTCGAGATATTTTTTAAAAGCTTCGAGTCTCTTGTCAACATTGATTAATAACCTGCAGTTTTTTAACAAACAGCTGAAATATAAAGTTACGGGTTTTTTAAAGCTAATTTGTACAATTTTATACTATTAGTCTATAAAATTGTCAGCATCTATACTTAATGTAGACAAGAAATCCTAGATAACATATTACACCTATCTTAGAATAAAGATACAACTCAAAATTATAAATTGATGGAAAATCATATTTAAAGTTTTTTGTTTACACTTTTAAGATAAGGTATTCCGAATGTTCAGTGTGTGTTTAATATGGAGGTATTAAAATTCATTTCATTCATCCAACGGCTCAACAACTCATTTCTGAGTCTAGGACTCCCGGATCAGTCTTCGCCATGTGTCTCAGTCCAGCGCTGCCACCCTCCAGTTCCGGACTTCAAGAAATGCACGTGTGTCATTTGCAACCCAGTCCTGCCAGCGTAATCTTGGTTCCATTTCTCTGCGTCTGGTCCCGTTTATGACCTCAGAGAGTGTTTTCAGAGGAATTGCACCTTCATGCATCCTGGCTAGGTGTCCAGCCCATCTCTGTCTTCCCAGACGAACATACTTCACAATATCTCTCCTTATAAAAGGCATAGACCTCTGCATTTGTTCTCCTGCGCCACTCCTGACCATGCAGGATTCCACCACCATAAATCGGAGAATCCTTCTTTTATTAAGGTATTAAAAAGGGTAGAATAAAACTTCAAATATGATTTTTCAACAATATCAAATTTTGAGTTGTACCTATATTCTACGATAGTTGCGATGTATACTTCATTTCAAAAAGAAAAGTGAGAAAGTAACTTACATATCTGTAGTAAGCAGTTGCGATTGAATTTAGCAAATGAGAAATTATTTGCTTATAGCATTTATTTAAACATAAGAAGTAACACTGAATTTAAATCGGAATAGCAACTTTTTTTGATTCCTGTAACGAATTTGTTTTTAAATAATACAATTATATAAAACAATAATTAAATAAAAATATCTGATGTGGACAACACATGACTTCTTTATACGCCTATTAAACTATAAATTGGTGACTCCAAAAGTGATACTGAATTTGGTTACTAGTTTCCGAAGATTGCTGTATCTCAAAAACGGCACTCGACGTCGCGACATCCATCTATTACAACACATACCCCCACACACACACACACACACACACACACACTAGTTTCTGGTGGTCTCATTCCGTTATTATATACCGTTTTCTTTCAGGAGGTAACTAGTTTCCAAGAGATTTCTTCGTGTTCCGTGACAACATTAGAACTGTCAATGTCACTAGATACAGTATTGGAAATCGGCAGTTTCGACATTTTAAACAGAAGAACCTACTTAACTTATATCTTATTCTCCTGCTGCAGACTTGTTCAGCTCACAAATGAAGAGAAAAGCAAATATTTTACACTCAACTTTAACACTTAAAACAAGTAATAAAAATATAAACTAGAGAGGAAAAAAAATCGCTTTTGTAACCTTTATTACTAAACCATATGATCTCTGGATTTATAGTTAAATAGGCGTACAAGGAAGTCATGTTTTGTCCACATCAGATATTTTTAATATAATTTTTAATATAAGTTTATTATGACCTACCAGCAAAGTACCCTTTTCGGCTCACCAATTTTAACCAAATTCTATTAAATACATTCATATTGACATAAAAGTCGTATTTACCAATTTGAGATGTTTTACATAATATTTTAATATAATTTTCGCTAAAAATCTAGTATGGCCTTAAGTAAAGAACCACTTCCAATTTGCCAATTTTAACCAAAATTTATTATGTTATTAACATTAATATGAAAGTCGTATTTACCAATTTGAGAAGTTTTGCTTATATTTTAATATAATTTTTGATGAAAATTAATTATGACCTTTAAGTAAAGTACCACTTCTGGTAATCATGCAGTGGCCAAAAAGGGAGGTTCACAACTAGATTTTACAATAATCCTAAATACAAAATTTTAACTTTCTATGGCAAACCATTTTTGAGTTATGCGAGATACGCACATACGAACGTACTTCAAAATGGATTCAGGGGCGGTCAAAATGGATATTTCCTTTGAAATCCAAAAACCGAAAATTTTCGCGATTACAATGCTTCCTTTACTGCGTTCAATGAAGTAAAAAGTACTATTATTCCATTTAAAAAGCAGTAATATTTCATCAATGAGGTGTCATTATTTGTAAATCATATTACTAGATGATTATGATTCGTTACATACTTATATCATAATAAAAACTGGTAAACCGAAAAAATGGTTCGGTGCTCTTATCCTATAAAGCTGAGAGCATTCACCTGATAAAAATCCTGAGAAAATGTTGCAGTGCGCAGATGTCATCAAAGTCACATGGGCTGTTATCAGTATTGTTTCACGATAAGACGAAGCAAAGGTGGACAGGAGTAAGGATGGAGCTCTAGGAGTTGCCGCTTGGAACGCCACTGTGTACCGAACAGAAGTAAAAACTGTTCTGTTTCAGCCAGTAAAAACTGAATTATCTATAAAAATCTATAAAACTGATTTATCTATATCATAATTTTTAATTACATTTTTTTTTCATTTAAACTCTGGTTTTAAGTTGCGTCATTCCATGTTAGGTCAGCACAGGAGCCTAAACATCGCTATCTCAGAATTTTTGGAAATTTGGAAAAGGTATAGTCTTGGTATGGGCTTGAAAAGATAAATTTTTTTATAGATATTTGTCCAAAGTTGTCTGTTTGCAGGCAACTACCCCAAAAGAACATAATTTCAAAATCGGCGAGGAAAAAAAGAGTAATAATATAAATAAGTGAATTTGGGGTTTTATAAAGAAAACCTAATTAAATAAATTTAAAAAATATTAGAATGATAACTTACAAATAAATTAATTATCAGATTAGTTTATATTAACCAATGTGGATTCTTTGTACGTTCGGAACATAGCCAAGTAGACAGACAACAAATAAAATGATAAATCTTTAAATGACTTGAAACGACGGGGTGGAGTTTTGCAACCGATAACGAATACGAAGACGCCTATCATCACCATTCACATATTGAAAATGTTTGGTCATAAGATTTAAGTTAGGTAGATATCAACCAGTGTTGTGAATTTATTTTATTTTGATATAGGTGGTGCTCGTGATTTCAACTGCATAAAACATAGATATTTATAAACCATGGTAATGAATATAAGTCTTAAAATAAAAAAGGATAATGTTAAATTGAAGAGTGGTTGTTTTCATGAAAACGTAGTGGAAACCCTGACTTTGTCAACTGATAGCAGATGTTAGATACAATCGTCAAGAAAATTTGACTAATTAATAGCAACATCCCTAATGATAGTAATAAACCAACTCTGAGATAGTTAGCAGAGAAACATGTAACTGAAGTCCATTTGCAGTATCAGATTGGAGTTATTTACACGTTAGGAATCATAAAACTTTGTTCATATTTCAAACCATCAATATAAAACGTTAAAATAAAACCAGCTTCAGTAATGAAAAGGTTACATATAGCAACAAAAAAATAAATTAAAATTAAAATTTTTATTGTTTTCAAAAACTAACTTACATTGATTTGTTCAATAAATATCATCTTGAGCTAAAAATATAAAACAATCTGGAATCAAATCCCTCCAAAACATAATAAACGATCCTTATATCATAGAAAACTTCAACAATTACGAAAATTCAAAATGCGCATGCACGACCGAAAATGTGTTGAGGATTATCGATAGAAATGCTCAGCGGTCTGTCTGAACTCTAAGAAAAACTAAATAAAAGTTGACTTTGGGAGGCCAATCTTATTTTTTGACAACAAATTTTTCGTTTCCGTTTCTATTTTTTTTTTTATTCTGGTAGTCCCCCTAAGAGTTCTATCAATTATCCTGATTAACCAAAGTGTAATAGTTGATAGCAAAAAAGTTATTGGGCTTGAAAGTTGCTAGAACTCTGAAATTGGTCCCTCGTATCTTTAGTGGTTATTCTTTGTGGTAACAACAGAACTATTTATAAATATTATCCAGAACTCTAGAACTCTTAAGGGGGCTCTAAAAAAAAATTAAAAAGTTTTGACTTTGAGGGGCCAACTTCAAAGAGTCCGGTAGGATTATAATTGAAATGGAAAAAGTGGAAATTGAAATGGAAAAGGTTACAATTGAATTGGAAAAGGTGGCAATTGATTTGGAAAGAGTTACAATTGAAATGGAAAAGGTTACAATTGGCGAGGAAATGCTATATCTAGGTCAGTTTTTCTTTTTTTTTTTTTCGTAACATCTTTAATCTTCTTTCTCAAGGCGGCTCCAGACATGCGGCATTTGGCGAGTAGCGCACGGTTGCTCGCCAAATCCCGCGCAGCCGAGCTGCTCGCCCAGTACTCGCCAAACATCAAGCTCCCTGATCAAGACGTGTGCCTTTCCCCGAACATCGACTCTCCCTGGAAACACCCGAGTATTTGCTATCAATCCATCTAATTTAGTGTTAATACATTTGTTTTGTATTATAATTTTTACTGGGCCTCATTTCCTTGAATTAAATCTTAATTAAATACATATTGGTTAGAAGATAAAAATTTCATTCAGCAAGTAATTATATTCAAAGTATATTACGGTGCATATTCATATTTTATTTTTTCTACTATTTATCCACCTGAATAGTAAAATAATTAATAGCTACGATTATTAGAAATATAATAAATTCTAAACATTGTAAGTTTTGTATTCCCTGGGACAAATAAATTATTTGTTTGAATTCTTTGATTAATGTACTAAAGTCATTTGTAATAGAATAATTTGATAGAAGTATTTCTCGAACTAGAACCCAAAAATTAATTTCAAGATTATCTAGAAAATTACAAATTTTATAACTCGGAAGTAACAGCACCAAGAATTGAAATTTTGCAGGTGAACAAAACAACAAATTATCAAAAATTAGTTAAAATACTGAGATGTCAAGCTGAAACTGTGTATTGTCTTGACCTGGAAAGGCTCACATAAATAATGACTATTTGTTTTATTTTAATAAAAATAATAAGTAAAATAATTCACCTTGTTCGTGACGAATGTGTGGATGGAGCTCCGAATGTGGACTCGGCGAGCATTCAATCCTTTTGACTGGAGCACAAAAGCCGACACGCGATGGCGAGCAAGTAGCGAGTAAGTACTGAAGTTAGACTAATTCTAGTATTTTCTTCGTTTTGAAATTTTCCGAGAAGTTTATTTCAAGATTTTTTGTGTGCCAGATTGAACTGACTCCCAAGCTTCCGCGGCCCAGTAGATATTGGATTTAATATTAATTTGTTTCTTCTTCAGTGCTCTCGACCTCGTGATGAAGCAAAATTTCCTGAAGCAACTGCTTTCGATAACGGCGTTTTAATGACTCAATAACTCCCTGATCCATTGGTTGGATTAATCTAGTCACATTAAGTGGTAAAAATTTCACATCAGGGCCTTTTCAATGTTTCTAGGGTTGGATGGGATAGGGCATAATCTATGAGGAGAAGAGCTTTTTTTGGTAAATTCGTTGGTTCTAGAAACGCACTTACATTTGCCACAAATTGTTCATTGAACTATTTAAGAAAAAGGTCCGAATCCATCCGGGCACTTTTTTGATATTTTTAATAATAGAGCCTAATAGAGCACTGTTTGATATAAGTAGGATTGATATTTTTTAATGCTCTTGGTTTTTTCGACTTACCAATCACCATCAAAGGTAGACGGTTATTGCCAGAAGCATTGGCACAAACCATACCACTTACTCTCCCTTTGTTTTTTTTTACCGAATACATTTACACGCCAACGACTTCGACATTAACAATTTAAAATTTAGGCCAATTTCATCGCTGTTAAAGATCTGGTCCAAACAATAATCTTCTTCTGCGTTGAAAGCCTTTATCTCTTTACAGGAATTTTCAGCAGCCTGTTGATTAGCAGACAATCGCTCTCATGGAATCTTCGTCTGTCGAATACCGTGCCTGGTTTTCCACCTCGATAACCAACCTTCACTCCCTTGAAATTTTTCAGTTTCGCTGGGAAATTTTTTAGTTAAGATCGTGGCTTTTCTTTTATAATCGGACCAGAATTATTCATACCTTTGTTCCTTTCTTACATGGACCACAAAAAGACAGCCTCATTAGTCAAAGGGCACTCCGGAGGCTTTATTGATTTCCGATCGGCGGGTGTTCAACACGACTGTAGCGCGAATGTTTCTAGTTTGGCACGGTTCCGACGCCAATTCTCCACTGTCGTCTCTGAAATGCCGCAAGATGTTGCGATATTCTTTAAACTCTCCCCTTTATCGGCTCGTTTAATTGCCGCAATTTTTTTTCTATAGAAATTAAAACCAGCTCGCGTTTAGGTTCACGTTCAGAAATTTCTACGTATGTAAGACACTGTTCAATATTTAATTTTATACTGAAGTATGTGTACATAAAAGACTGGAAAATTAAACAGCGGGGTAGAGGAATCTAGGAAATCCAGGACCGGATATCATCGTAATCATCCATTAGAGCTTTTAAGAAAACATTCGAACTTATTCCAGCAACTAAGGTTTAGATGGCTTTATTATTTTAGTTTACTATATATTATTTTTTAAATTATTTATCACATAATACAATTTTTTTTTTACCGTCTCGATTAATCCAATTAATTGGATAACCGGATCTCGGTTAATTGAGAATCTAATGTAGCGCATTTTAAGCATGCTTCTGAGGATCACTTGCATTACCTTTGCTAAGAATTTCGAGATGGTTGTTAATTACTTCAAAGATAAATCCGTTGAAATACCAGTGAATAAATATGCTTTGTGAGATTGAAAAATGAATTAAATGTCAAACATCACAGCCCTAGTTAAAAAAATAAATAAATAAATAAAAAATAGATTCCCTTCATAAAGTTTTTATATAAAACTTCTGTTTAAAAGAGATTCTTATTCTATTAAAAACCCTAAGGGGTTATGGATTGGTGATTGAGCGTGTATCAACACAAAGCTTATGTTTTTCTCTGTGAAAAATATGGAAATTTATGTAGGTGGGTTGAGGGAAGCTCGCTTGTATTTTCAAGGGTTTCACTCCGGCATTTCCCCATGCATAACAATATGTGTGTAGTGCTTGACCTCGTATTGCAATGTCCTTTTAAAACTGCTGTCGTAATTGGTTTCCTTTATTTCTTCGTTTACCAACGTTTATGAAGATATTAAAATACAAAAGATAAATCTCTATAGCTTTTCAAAGAGTCTATTATTTAACCGTTAGACGTATATAACGTAAATGGTATGTATCACAATCCTCATTTTCAATTTTTTTTTTAAATACTATTTTTTTACTTCTACAGCCTATTTTGTCTATCAGAGTATGAAGTACAAAATTTGTCAAAATAGAACATATGTGATTTCATTTCATATGTTTTAAACTCCTAAAGGTTTATTAAATCTTGCATTAAGTTTTTTTATTTTTTTGGTTCCCTCCTCGATTTTAGCCTAAGCCCTAAATGTAAAGTAGTTCTGAATATTACAAGCCAAAATTATGAGACTAAATTTAAGCACTCTATATAGAAAGTCATAAAACTGGGTACATAATACAAAAAAAAAAGCTGGGTTGGCTTTGTCAGGAGTACGGTAGTGCGTCTAACAAGAATACGATAATGAGGACTTTTTTTTTAGTGCTTGTCGTAGTCATTCTTGAACTCTTTGAATTTCCATGTTTCATTTTTTATTGTAATTTTTCTTAGCCCATGGATCAGGCAAAAATCAGATAATTACAAATACCTTATATTTCATTCTCGGTGGAATTTCGAGATAAATGGAATACTCTGAGGTTGAAGGTGTACAACGAAGGGCCTGGCAATGTTGGTGATTCCACCAAATATTTGTCATTACACTCTAGAGTAGATGCAGAAGCGGTTACATCATAGTCCACTGGCAGATGTTGACTTTTTTCACGTCCCGGCACCGCTTCATTCGATCATATTCCATTCGATCATATTCCATTCGATCATATTCCAGTCGTGATAGTTTATTTTTTTTACTAAGTTTCCGCGGGACATTCTCAATGTGACACTTAGGAGAAAAATAGTAGGAACAAATTCCATATGTTTTAGATAAAATCGGTATATAGCAACATGGTGAAAAAAATTCATGAAATTTCCGATAAGGTCTGCGCTTCCACATAGTTTAGCGCACCCACGCTTTACATCGCCTTTCTGTTTTCTTCCCGTTATAACAGAAGATATGGGAGTGAATTTGTTTAATTGATGACCACAATTAACTGTAGCTGAGAAGCATCAGTAAATACTTGTGTAATCCCACAGTAAGTTTAGTTTATTTACTGTATCAGTGAAGGACAGTGTTCAGTGTGTTATCTGGACAGCCAGCCATATTTATCCCCTCCACGTCTAGCCACGGTTAGCCAGTGCCCTGGGTGTCGATGTGGATATAGGTTCACGTCTTCCTTGCGCTCCAAGGTCATGTTCCCGCAGAGACGTCTTTTAATTTTAATTTTTGCTTTCATTTTCTTTATTTATTTCTTTATTATTCTTTTTTTTCTCTTCTATTGTTTATTATATTCACTCCTACTATGAAAAAATGAAATATTTTCATCAAGTTATGTCAACTTCTAAGAGATCGAGTACTTTGTGCCCAGTTAAATAAAATAGCGACCCCTGAAAGCTACTCCTGTTTAAGTAGAAGTAGTGACACTAAGATATCACCAGACACAGCTGATATTTACCGAAAAATAGTTAAATATTTAACTGAAACCAAGGCGGACTTCCACACATATCAACTCCGCCAAGAGCTTAGGGTGGTAATTAGAAACTTATACCCCTCAGTCATTCAAGAAGAACTTATGGCTCTAGGCTTCAAGGTCCGTCAGGTGACTAACGTCCTGAAAGATAATTCTGAGGAAAGTAGAAAAATACCTCTATTCTTCGTAGACCTGGAGCCTACACCAGGGGTCGAAAAAATATATGAACTGAGAAGGCTTTATTAATAAACTACCATCAAGATTAAAAAACTATGCACCAAAAGCAGCACAGTTCAGTGTCATAATTACCAGGCTTATGGTCACACCAAAACCTATTGCCACCATGCACCAAAATGTGTGAAATTGATACGATAATTGTGAAATCACAAAACTGAAGTATGCACCAAATCGAGGCAAACCCCGCAGTTTGTGCTTTGTGCTCAAAAGATCATCCGGCCAACTAGGCCAGATATACAAAAATCTGAAGAACAAATTCCAGAAACTTGGAGCCGGAGAAGAAAACATGAAGCCAAGAAGAGAACCTCCCAAAGTCATTGATCCAACGGTGTCCTTCGCCCAATTACTCGGAGGAAGAAATCAGGAAAACAAATGTGAGACCCTGCCGCAACAACAAAGTCCTCAACAACCCATTCTTCAAAACTTACTAAATTTCCCATATTCCTCCCCCTCCAATTGCTACTGATCTCACCAGTATGTTAACATCGTTCCTCTTCGAACTGAAATCCATTGTCAACCCGTTAATATCACTCCTCACCAATCTTGTATCCCATTTTATTCCTCCCTCGAGAAACCCTTAAATGAATTCCATTAAACCCTTGTCCATCCTCCTTAGGAATGCGAATGGCGTTCGAAACCATATCAACGAACTATCAGTCCTAATACAAGACAAAGACATTGACTTAGTACTAATAACTGAAACCCGACTAACCAACAAACGACAGTTCTGCATTCCCGGTTACCAAATCTATCGAACTGATCATTCCGATGGAACTGCGCACGCTGGCACCGCAGCCATCATTCATCAATCCCTCTCCCATCACATAGCCCCCTTAACAAATCACAACTTCCTTCAAACCACAGCCGTATCAATCCAAACCTCACTTTTCCCATTAACATTTGTTGCAGCATATTCCCCACCAAAAACACAATTTTCCGATTCGCAGGTCAATTCCTTACTGAACTCCTTAGGCCATCGATTCCTAATATGCGTAGACTTGAATGCCAAACATCAGCCAGAACTACAAACTCCCGAGAGCGAACATTGCTATCTGCACTTATTTCCCATTCCTGTAATATCCTTTCTCCCGATACTCCTACATACTGGCCAACCGATCCCACCCGCAGCCCCGATCTCCTAGACTTCTTTTTGCACAAAGGTCTAGGGCCACTAAATTTTTCCGTACATCGGCTAGGTGACCTCTCCTCAGACCATAGGGCCATAGGACCATAGAGCCCTCTAATCCTAACCCTTTCCTTATCACCTATTCCAAAATCACTTTCCCCTTCATTCATCAGAGGCCCAGTTAACTGGAATCGCTTCCGTCAGATCATAAATCATAAATCTCCTCCAACGTAATGATGGCTCCTGGACTTCGTCAGATGAGAATAGAACAGAGGAATTTGCCAGACATCTATCCAATATATTCACTCCCCATTCTTATTTTATTTTATTTTCCACCCTACTCTGCCTAGAAGGCAATACGAGTGTTTGCAGGAGTGTGATGTTATGCATTTCTGCTTAACAACACACTGCTGCAAGTAAAACAGATCTCAGTAGCTGTGCACACAGCCTGCTCTTTGGTACTTCAGTTTGGCCACCACCATCTTCTTCCCATCCTGGGTCTTCTGTCCGGCGGCCTCTCTGGCAAGGTCCTGTCTCTCCTTCCCAATGAAAAATGTGTTGGACTCACTATCGCCTTCCAACCACACACAAAGGTCTTGAAATGTGGATAATTCATTTCGGTCATCAGCTGAGGGAACTCGCCCTCCGTCAGAACATAGAGCCCTGTCTCCCTCAGTAGTTTGGCCCTCAGTGCCTCATAGGCAGTGCATGCTGTGATGATATGTTCGGCGGTTTCCGGTACACAACAACTGGTGCATAGGGGATCGATGTCTATACCATGTTTAAAAAGCTTCGCTCTGAAACTCCCATGCCCCGTGAGAATCTGTGAGACCCAGTAGTCCGGGAGGACCCATGTCGTTTCCAGTCGCGATCCGACGGTGGGAAAGAACTTCCTCAAGGTAGCCCTTTAGTGGTAGTAACCGCCGGTTCCATTCTTCTACTGTAAACTCCCGAAGGATTCTCTTCCAATTGCTAGGGTCTGCATTGATCCTCACCCGGAGATCCGCCGGTAGATCCGTTGGGCCTTCCCTCCTTATCTTGTGCCGGAAGTAATCTTCTCGCAGCAGGAGGTCAAGAGGTATTCCTCCTGCTAAGACCTGCACCGCCTCATGAGACACCGTCTTATATGACCTGGTTACTCGAAGCAGAGCTATCCGCTGGATGGTCGCCAACACTCCCTATTCTGAACACCACCCCACCCATACAGCTGAAGTAAAAGAATTCCTCTTCTCACCGATCCCACTCTCTCCACCTCCTAAAGCTGTTAACCCCTCTGAGGTTGAATTCCTTATAAATAGATTAAAATCCCCTGGTCAAGATCTCCTCACATCCCAAATCCTGTGACAGCTTCCATAAAAAGCAATTGTATTAACCTACCTATACAACTGCATCCTTCGTACAACCCACTTTCCCCTAATATAGAAACACTCTACAATCATCCTTTTTCTTAAACCAGGCAAACCTGTCAATAATACCTCATCTTATAGACCAATTAGCCTGCTTCCAATCCTTTCAAAAGTATTTGAAAAAAATACTTCTCAAACGCATCCTACCTTTCCTTTAATCCCAAATAATTCCTTCACACCAGTTCGGATTCCACCCTAAAGATTCCACGGTCCAACAAGGTCTTCGCGTTGTGGACCATATATCCTTTGCACTTAAAAGCAAGCAATATTGAACTAGTGCCTTTCTGGACGTAGCGCAAGCTTTCGGGTGTGGCATCTAGATGGCTTGCTTTTAAAGCTCAAAATCCATCTATCCCAATCCTTACACTTAATCCTCCGATCCTACCTTTCTAACCGAACCTTTAGTGTTCGCTGTGGTACAGAATATTCCGATTTTTACCCAATCAAAGCCGAAGTTCCACAAGGTAGCGTCTTAGGTCCTATCCTATACACCGCGGACATTCCCACAAGCCCCGATACCTTTCTAGCAACATTTGCTGATGATACAGCCATCCTATCTTCTCACCCAGACCCTGAAATAGCATCCTTTAATCTCCAAAGACACCTCTCCTCGATTGAATAGTGGTGCAACCATTGGCGCATCAAAGTCAATGAATCCAAATGTAAAAATGTGAAGGTGACCACACTCCATCGCAGACCCTGTTCTCCAGTCCATTTCAATTCCATTCCACTTCCCACCTCCGACACAGCTCGGTATCTTGGTTTCCTTCTAGACAAAAGAATGACATGGAACCCCCATACCAGGCTTAAGAGACAAGAACTCAACAGAAGAGATGGCCAGTTATATAGACTATTGAACAGAACATCACATCTTTCAACAGACAACAAACTATTAATCTACAAGACCATACTAAAACCTATTTGGACCTAAGGACTTGAACTGTGGGGGACAGCAAAATCTTCGAACATCAAACGTATCCAATCCTTCCAGTCCAAAGTCCTTCGAACAATAGTCAACGCTCCTTATTATGTTTTAAACAAAACCTTACATCATGACCTAAACATCCCATTTTTACTTGACCTTATTCAATCCTAATTTTCAAACTTTCACCAGAACCTTACCTGCCATCCTAATCCCTTAGCACAATCCCTATCCAGCTCAAGCCATCCCTATAATCCTCCTCGTAGATTGAAGCGGCAGTGGCCACGAGACCTTCTGTAAATATGCTTTTGGAGTCCTGGTAATGGCCAGATCCTCCACTCAAGTTCTGAGGGACTGTGATCCTAGTGCTCTCACTCAGTCTCCACTGGCTTTAATCCAGTGATGCGACTCAATTATCGCAGGAACTTTTTTTAGTTAGAGATTGATAAATTATTTGCCACTTCTATAAATTTTTTTTATTGAAAACTAGTTTCGAATGTTATACATTCATCCTCAGTTTTAAAAACACTAAAAAAATTCAAAAATAAGCAATTCAAAATATAGTTTGGTATTATTATACATATTAAATTAGATTAATATAAATCAGTATTATAAAACAGTTATGAATTATGAATTTAATTAAGACAAGAAATCAAATGCATGTTGGTACTCACCAAGGTTTAAATGGATTATATCAAACAGAAAAGTTTGTACTGGTTTCTTCTCGCATTGAACTAACAATGAACTAAAGATAGGTAGCATGTTTATCGGTAAACGGTTTAAGGGTCAGGGTTTTTTCAGTAATACCGGTGAGTAACTGTGTTTTTTGTTATATATGGGAATAAATTTAAGATTGGACTATTGGAGATATCTATTTGGTCATTTAAGCAAAAATCTGGATTGGATTTGAAGGATTTTATTATTTCAAGTGCTTCATATATATTTTCAACGTGATATGTTAATTTAACTCCTGAGTCTTTGTTGAATTTATGATTTTTTTCATTTAAATGAATTACAAAGTTGGGATTATCTGTCTTATTATTATATGCACGTATATGTTCCTTTAATCTCTGATTTAGCGATCTTCCAGTTTTTCCTATGTATTTGGCTGCACAATAATTACAATTAAGTCCGTTTACTCCACTTTTTTATAAAGGATCTATTTTGTCTTTAGGAGAAGAGAAATATGAGGATAGGGTTTTTTCTATTTTAAATGCAGGGTTTACTAGTTTTTTTCAATTCATTTCCGAATTTGATGGATATAGGGCTGTAATATGGAATCAAAACTTAATGTTTCGGGATGGGCCTGTCTTCGGGGGTTGTTGAATAGATATCGTTAATTGTCTTTTTTTGTATTTTTTTTTTTTTTTAAACATGATTGATAGTGATTTTGTTGTGCCCGTTATTTATTGCTATTGAATATATTATTTCAATTTCTTTATTATAGTTCTTTTTATTTAAAGGTATGTTCAAAAGATGTGCTATCGGTCTCCTAACTCCAATGTTTATAACGACATCCGTGTGGGTGGGTTTCCGGTAAATTCCAAATTCATGATGGATGTTTTTTACTGAGATTTCTAAATCTAAAAATTGTATGGTTTGTTTGTTTTTTTTCAGATCTACTGTGAATTTAATCGAGGGATGAATTTCGTTTATTTCCTTTAAACAATTATTTATTTGTCTTGTCGTACTAGACCATAGACATATAATGTCATCTAAATACCGATACCAGAATATGATATGTTGAGCTAGTTGAGAATTGTTTGGGTCAAGAATTTTTTGTTCTAATTTGTCCATAAATAAATCTGCCAGAAGGGCTGAGAGAGGGGAACCCTTCTTCCTGTTTGAAGAATTTTCCATCAAATTGAAAATAAATATGTTTCATACAAATAAACATCAAATTGTAAAGATATAGTTTTTCTAGCTGTGCTCGATTCGATCGGAAGGTTAACTGTTCTAAAATGTCTATTGTTTCTAGTGGTGGGATACTTATGAAAAGATTTGTGACGTCGAATGATATTAATTTCGCGTTATCCGGAATTACTATGTTTTTAATTTTGTTAACTAACGCTATAGAGTTTTTTACCGTGTGTTTTGGGGAAAATGAGATTCTGGTTTTGAATAAATTGTTCAAGTAATGGGTAAGTTTACAGATCGGGCTATTGAAAGTTATGGTTGCAGTTTGGTGGTATACTGGCGGTGTTATCCATTACAGCTTTCTCAATCGGGGCGAGACTATAACTGCCGATAAGTACTGTCATGTTGCCCAACATTGGTTAGTCGGAAAGGGCCGATCCTTCTCCATGATTATGCCAAACCAAACGTTGCACAACCAACGCTACGAAGACTGCACGGAGTTGGGCTACGAAGTTCCTCAAATCCCACCTTATTCATCTGACCTCTCTCCTACAGACTTCCACTGTTTCAGACATCTGGACAACTTTTTGAGAAAAAAAAATAGGTTCTAGGCAAAATATCTGTTGGAAAACTTCAGATTCGTGTCTAACAACCTAAAAAACGTGGATGCATCAAAATTTACAACAACAAAATTGTTTCCTATATTCCCTAGACTTGCGTCTGTTAAATACGGGTGCATGAATTTTTAAACATCACGAATGTTATAGACACAACAGTAAAATTTACTGTGGTTCTATCATAATCGAGGAATATTATATTGTTGATCGATTAATTGATGATTGATTCAATTGCTACCATTGTATGATTCTATAATCAATATTATCTTTAATCAGTCATTGCTAATCAGGTTAAATTGTAAGTAAACAATATCTGATTGTCTAAAGTAATTTCCACACCCTAGATAATCTCTTCTATTATTGGGAGTAGGTTTGATAAACGATTGAAGGAGCTGCTATTCTGTCAAGGAGTCTTCTTAATGAAATTCTATCGTGGGACTGTTTCTATTCCTGTTCTTCAGATTATTATGCGTTTTTCCCTCAGAGATACTTTAGTATATATGTGTTTGATTAGATGTGTTTGAGTATATAGAAGAAAAATTATAAGAAGTTAAGAAATCGCAGCTCTGTGTCTTAAAATCCAAATTAATTATGCTATTTGTGTTAGAAAACACCGTAGGTCACATTACGAGAGCAAACTGTATATCCATGAATCTATGAACAACTTAATACCCGTTGGGAAGTCTCAATTATTGTTTGTAAAATCAAAAAAGCAATAGAAATCATCACACAGGCGTTCTTGTTTTCATGTGATTACCAATCTCTTTAAATTACCTACAAGGAAACGAAATATTAATTTTGTTTTTCAGAAAGGAGCACTGATAAATTTATTTAATTACTAAATCGCGTCCTCTTCTGCTGCCTGTCTTTAGGACCTTACCGTGAAGAGTAACGTAGTTACTGGACCAACTGTCTTATCTTTCCCCAATCTTCCTTTTTCCCAAAATACTCCTTCGTTCAAAGGACCCGATAACTCCCTATTCCCACGGCTCCCTTTGCCTCCCTTGCGCTCTTCTTCCTTCTATACTTGTTTAAATGTGAGTTTGGTCACTTGATTCTCGAATATACGGGAAACGAGGCCGAACCACCTTAGCTTGTTTAGTCCAATTATTTATTCAGCTCTCCTCAGTCAAGACTCGACCGCATTTTGGCATTTATCATTCGGTCTCTTCTCGTTTTCCCCTCCAATTTCCTTAAATAAAGTATCAAGTCTCCATCACTTGAAGTTGGGTTTTGTGCTATGAAGTAAAGATCCACGAATCATTTCAAGAGGTTAGGATCGGAAGAATGGTATTTTTTATGCAACCTTTTTTCCATTCTTCAAATCTGTTTCTTACCCATAAATCCTTTAGTTTTTTATTTAAAACTAGCTGTGCCCGAAGTTTCATCAGCGTTAAATTTGGATTAATCATTTAACAAAAAAAACTTTAAAATAATAATCTATAATGTGTTGTTCAGTATTATTTTCTACAGAAATTTTTATGGAATAGGGACAAATCAGTTTCAAGTTTTCATAGTCGTGTGAAACTTTCTCTCAGGATTATTAGTCTTCTAGATACGAGAAAAATATCAGATAGGTATGTCAAATTGACTCTAGATTTTAAATTAAGGCAGTACATACTTTTATATAGAAATAAAAACGAACAATTAATTTTTTAACCATTTAAACTAAAATACTGTTATTAGTTGTTTATTTAGAGCTTGGTGAGTAAAACGAGTATGTGCCTCATTCAAAACGCATAGCAAGTTTTACTAAAAATAAAAAATAGGTTAGAAAGTTCAAAATTTGTTATTTATTTATTAAAATATTCAAAACTTTCATTTTACAACAAGAAAAGAATTATTATTAAGGCAGACAAATAATGACATTTTATTGACACTATTGAATGTATAACAACAAAAAACACGAAATAACAACAAATAAACATGTTTTTTTAAGGAATTATTATACCTGAAACATGACAAGAGACTGTATAATCGAAATTCTTTTTTGTATTTTCGGCAGATCGATTAATAATGAAAGACCAGTTTATGAAAATATAAAAGTCAATTTGAACAAAGTAACTGTACGCCGGGTTTCTCAGTACCTATTTCGATGTATCAAAATTCTTTTCAATATCTATGCCGCAAAAAAATATAATACAATAGTAAAATAAAAATACAATTTCATTGTCAGCCTAATCTTTGGAAATTTCTTCAGGTATAGTAGAAATACTTCAAATCAATATAGCCACTCAAAAATCTCAGAGAAACGATTTTCGCAAATTTAAACTCTTCGGTACACATCAATTGAGTTCCCATAAGCATTGATAGGAATTGGGGTAATGAAAAAAATAAATTTAATAAATCAGATGGGAATAAAATATAATATGAATTTTTATCTTCGAATTCTATTTTTATCGAAATAAAAGTAAAATTAGAAAATAATTTAATCATATAATCAAGGATTAACAGATTAATGAAAGCAGCATAAGAGAAGCAGAGATGCATAAAAAGATACTAAAAGTTGGCAGAGAGGATGGAATATTGAAGCTGCGGTAAAGCAGGTCAGAGCGCCCTGAATAAACTCAGTCATTAATTACGATATCCCGGCTTCACTACCTTAATGGGTCTAGCTTACGTCTCCCGATTACAGCGCCCCTCTATAAGCTATTATCAATAATTATATTTCATTTATTCAATATGTTTCATATTATATCATCCAATTTCCGTTTTATAAATTTTAATACTTTATATTCAATAGGCTTACAAAATATTTTTGTTAAATGAAGTTTTGGAAACAATAATGTGTCCTAAAAATTATAAAAAATCTGGTGTGGTACTCTTTCATTTACTACGCTACTTGAAATAAATTTTAATTTTAATTAATTTCCAAGGAAACATTAAGCTAAACCTTTGGAATCGCTACTAACGACCTTGAAGATGTCTAGATTCTCAGACCAGACTATACTTTCACCCACTGCGCATGCCCAATTAAATACTCAAACCGATGGATGCATTTCACTTGGAATAGTCATGTAGGGTTAGGACAGACTTCCCGCCTTTTACCGAATAGATCTCTTGACCACCGCCTTCTTTCCTACACCATCTTTAAGCTTAAATATCATGGCCAATCTCTTCAACGTTCTATTAGCTTCGGATCTGGGAAGTTTAGTCCAAGTGGTGAAAAAAATTTACCAATTATGTGTAAAACTAAGGATCAATAGATTTTAGTCCATGAAGTTTTAGAAAATTGCATTCATTTTCTAATGAAAAAGCGGCGTTGAGCGTCAACGAATCCGGATGCGCCACTTGTTGTCAGAAATCATTGATCATTACAACACTTCTGGCTTACCATTCTTCCGCTCCCTGGCATATGATGGTTCGCAGTTCCTGACTTGGTCCTTGGATCGAAATTGTTAATAGCATAACCCGAACGAGTTGGTCATGGATCAAATTAACCTTTTTCCTCTGTAGAGAGTCTTCTTAGCATTGCAATACCCCTTCGTAAAAAGGCTGGAAGTCTGACCTAACCCCACACCAGCGTTCCAACTGAGAACGATCCGTCGGTTTGAGGATTTAATTGCGCATGCGCAGTGGGAGGAAGTATAGTCTGGTCTGAAAATCTAGACCTCTTAACAGTCGTTAGTAGCAATTCCAAAGGTTTACCAACATTAATTTCCATTAAACAATAAGAAGTATAAACCGAAGGGTTTGCAGAAAAAAGGAGATAGCTCCCATTTTTCAAATTTTAGGAAAACTATAAAAAAGTCTGAAGATTCAAATTTCTAAGTTATGTGAAAAATTATTTTTGATCAATTTCCTTAATTGTTCATACATATTTGGAAAATATTTTCACTTAAAAATTTAACTTCGAGAGGTTTGATTACAAGTTTGATTGTTGGTTATCATTGGCTCTCCTCGCAGTCATTAAACGTTTTATCGTAATAATGTAAAAGTGAAAATATTATTTTATTAATCAAGACAAATTAAAAAAAAAAAAAAAAAAAAAAATTTAATATAATGATGGCCTTAATCATCTTCCACTTTTAAGACAGAACCATAATGACAAGCATGAGGCAAGTATGAATGGGAAGTACGTCGCTGAGGTTGAAATAAAGATGATCTTAACCCATTAAATTCTCTTGGCATCCCTAACATGGAGTCAACCCGAAATTTCTGTGGGCTCGGCAGCTACATTAAAATTATGTCTTATATTAACGAAAATAACTGACTGTGTTAATACTCCTAATACACTCTTAATACATAAAATGAAAATCCGACACTGAAACTACTATCTTTTTAAACTAGTAAAAAAACGAAATAAAAAATATTAGTAACTATCGTTTGATAGCTTATATTCTTGATGTCATTTTAGTGACCAATGAATATAATAATATTGCCTCAACATGATTATATAGGTAATCAAATGTACAAATGGCTAATACTATTTTTGGTTGTCTGCATTAAGTTGGTTACATCTTTGTAGCTAGAAAATTGCTTTAAGTTATCAATCATTGCTATGTTCTGTGATTAATAATTACCAACAAAATTGCAATCATTGTGAATCAATTTCTTCATTATTTCTTTCGAAAACTAAAAATCAGCAAATGTATTAATTATCTAATTTTCTTATTTATACGCCACAAAACCAAAAAAATATGATTTAATATCAACTCATCAAACACATGTTTATCAAGTATTTGTTAAAAATAAAGAACATAACGATTGTGTTCCCAAAAAGTTTAAGTCGAATTCTACACTTTTAAGAAAATGAGTTACCAACGTTGGGCTTTAATGAATATGAATAACTCAGAAGACAAAAAGCTTTCAGGTTTGCAGCGCTTTCTACAATCTAATGAAGATGATGACCTTGATGATGATGAAATAATTCCAATGAATCGATCACGCCTCGTTCAACTCGATTCTATGGACAGTGAGGGAGAAGAAGAACTCGAAGATCTTTACGAAGATGAAGAAGAAGAAGGTATTTCTGATGACAATGAAAACGATTTACTTTTACAATTACTTCTCCAAAAACACAAGCAATCGCAGGGAAGTTCTAAAAAGATGCTACGTGGATCAGCTTTTGGAAAAAGGAAACCGGTATATGTCGATCTCAGAGAAAAATTGAATGATATTCGTGAACAACAAGAAATACTTGAGAATTGCTACAGCAGAAACAGAGGAATGAGTAGATACACAAATCAAAAAGGCAATAATAACATACTACTGAAAAAAGGTAACAGATTTACTGAACAAAAAGGAGGCCAAAGAAGGTATATAGAACAGAAAGGTCAAAGAAATTTTAATGACCGTGAAAGAGGAGGTAACAATAGGTTTTTCGAAAAAAGAGGAAACAGGAGATTCTCAGACCAAAGGGGCCGTCAAAGAAGATTCAATGACCAGAAGGGACCGCAGCAAAGAGGTAGAAATAGATTTAATAATCAGGTAAGAAATAAGTGGTCGAATGCTGAAAAAGATAACACTAACGAAGATGCCGAGGAAAATGAAAAGGAAGATTACAGTGATGAAACAAACAAAGCGGCTGAAAATGAAGAACAAGCAGATAAAAAACAGAAAGAAGGTCAAGATGAGGAATATGAAATGGAAACCCAACCATCAGAAATGGAAGCTCTAATGGGTTTCACTGGATTTCAAACT
This sequence comes from Rhaphigaster nebulosa, assembly GCA_948150685.1. Classification (NCBI taxonomy): domain Eukaryota; kingdom Metazoa; phylum Arthropoda; class Insecta; order Hemiptera; family Pentatomidae; genus Rhaphigaster; species Rhaphigaster nebulosa. Next base: position 91,347,065 of record OX411306.1, on the reverse strand, counting down.
ACTAAACAGAATTAGCCTAGAGGGGACATACTTGTATTAAATACAGTAGAACCATTCGCATATGCCAACTGTGATTTTTACTTAAATTTAAACAATAAACTATATTTAATCTTTTATAAGTAAACAGCCGGGAATTCGAATTTATATTGTTGCTATTCAAAAACATAAAAGTAATGAATTTTAGGAATACAAAAAATAAATCATGACAATTGGGAAATTAACATTAGAAAAAAAAACACGTATTTTAAAACACACCAACTGATTCCCATTGTGGCGTACGCAGGGGACGATCGAGAGGATGTGTCCCATCCTCCGAAATGTACGAAAAAATATAATTTCCATACTCACCAATATAATATTTGGTTACAATTTTAGCAGAGGGACGCATTATCACTGGTTCCTCCCGAAGGTCGCCGGACTAGCACATTCTAGCGCCCTTTGTGCTAACCAACTGCATTGTATTCATATTTAACATTCGTATTCATTGGAATTATTATATCCTCAATTACTTATTATTTAAAATTGTTAGTGCTGTCGACTTCTGGTAATCTGGGGAAGTTGTAGTGATAATTTAAAGGAGTGATAATTTAAATTACGGTAAGGACCCGACTTCAACTGATTAGGAACTTTTGGAATTTGTTTATCTCTTGAGCTAGAGTAGCGATTGGAAGTCGACAGCTGTGATCTAATTAAAGCAGTAATAATTGAAATTACGGTAAGACCCCAACCTCAACTGAAAAGGCTCCGTTGCTGTTTTGTTAATGTCTTGGGCGAACCTAATAAGCGGAAGTCAACACAACTAATAATTTTAAATAATACCTAATTAAAGCAGTACTAGTTTTAACTATTCCAATGAACACAAATATTAAAATTGAATGCAAAGAAGTTAGCAGTACAAATGGCGCTATTGTATGCAGGTCCGGCGATCTTCGGAAGGAACCAGTGTAAAGTTCAGTAATATTTTCGATAATTTTACAATACTTTTTGATCCAAATTGCATGCTTATCTGTAAAACTAATGCCAAATTTGGTGACTCTATAAATTTAGGTGATTATTATATTCTTCATATTATAACTCGCCTATAAACAAAATTCTGCGTACGTCCCACAATGGCTTAAAAGTTTTCTCAGTTCAGTTAATTTATCACTCCGCCAAGGTACTGTTCCGAGAGGACTTGAATGTCATGTTGCCAGGCTTTGGTAGCTGCTTTATGGAAAGTCTTAATAGTTCTGTCTAAATTGTATCTGAGGATGGTGTTGATAATTTCCGATTCTATTTCAAGTTTACTAGTATCCGGACCGAGAATTTCAAACTGTTTTCTGAGCTGGAATGTTTAATTTTTTCGAAGATTTTCTAAATACTACTTTTTGTTATATAGTAACTACTGTCTAAGTTGTGTTTATTTTGGGTTTATCCGTAATTATGTCAGCATATTTCGTAGCGAATAGAGTTATTATGCGAAAAATTACAATCGTTTAGTATTTTCCAATTTCCTACTAATCTTGAGGTTTTGGTATTACAAATAGTCAAGTCAATATTTATCTTACATCTTGATCCATTAAAGGTAGTCAGACCGTGGTTTGTTAATTAAGCTTAGGTTTTGGGAAACATTGAATGATTGTAGAGTTCGATCACTAAGGTAAGTTTTAATTTCATTCGAAAAGAATGAATATCTATATCTATTTACATATTAAGAATATCAATTTCCAAAATTAAGTGATGAATAATACGTTTTTGACGCGTAGAGCTTTGGGTATATCATTGTCAATGATTCCTTTAATGACCCCTTATTTAAAAAAACAAAACATTTTTTTATAAAATGTATAAAAATGTTAATGAAATCTGAATAATCATATCATAAATCTTGGAATTTTCATGAGTAAACTTATTATTAGTGTATCGAAATAACGAGGTATAGAAGAGATGACGATAAGTACGACTAAAACATCGATTTTCTCGCTCGAACTCAGGGCTCTTACATAATTCTCAACCCCCCTCCTCCCCACCAACTCAGCTTTCTCATTATCTGCCCTCTCTGGAGAGCTCTCCTGCTTCCAGTGTTCCGACTACATTTATTCCAACCGTATTAGAGCCAAATTCTTGTAGAGTTTGTAAATTCCTTTCTTCTTAATGTAATAGTGACTATAAACATCTTAAAACTATTAAAACTAACATAAAATATCAGTTTAACGATCCTGTCATACAAATAATAAAGAAACTTCGTCAACATAAAAATCACCTTTAATTTTTTTCAAATTCTTTATTAATTGTCTTATTATGACAGTTTGTTAAGGCAAGACAAGCTTCTCATGAAATAACCCAGGAAGGCTTAACAAATAAATGTCCAACCGGCTTACAAGCGTGCGTCCTTCTGGCTTCATTGAACAAATCAATAAAAAGCCTGCAGTAGTGATGATTCACAATAGGCATTTAGTAGGATGGTTTATCATAAGCATCGAGCTCTTTCTTTTTTAAAAATAACTTTCCTCCCAAGGAAGTTATAATAATAATTATGCATTGCATAATTAATATTCTTTGGCATATAATTAATTTGACACAAAAAATATTAACTTTAGCTGTTTCTGTCTAACGTAGTTGATGGTTCTGTAATATCGAAGCGAAATTTCTCTCAATTAAAGAAGAAATTTTCTATTTCCTGTTTATATGAGGTAGTTTAAACCAATAAGAATATTTAATAAAAATGCTTTAGTGGTAGTGGGTAGAACTTAGAGAAGCAGGCATTAGTGGTTCATTGATAAAGACTGTGAGGCACTTGTACAGCAACGACATGTACCAAATAAGATGTGGGAATCACCTTTCTGACCCTTTTCATGTTACCAAGGGACTGAAGCAACGATGTAGCATGTCGCCCACTCTCTTCAAGATATACTCGTACCTGCACGAATCAGTGAAGCAACATGGAGTTGTGCAATGTGGGGATGTTGGACCAGTGATTGTTGACGAACAGTTGCTGTCTTTGTTTTTCGCTGAAGAACAAATCGTGTTTGCGAGGCAGAAGCTCTATCTCGAAATGATGATGAATACGCTAAAGAAATGCTACGAAACGGTGGGCTTAAGAATTAACTTCGAAAAGACCGAGTACTATAACCGATAACATATTGTTAAGGCTGCAAAGAAACCTTATCTACGCCTAGTCAGCACTTCTCTATATACCCCCAGCTTCATACAGCCATGCATCATGGCCGTCATTTAGCTGTTATTCAATATCCCAGTATGTCATATTAATTTAATCATCATCATCCTTAGCTCGACAATCCATTATTGGATCTTGGCTGCTTCAAGAGTCTTCTTCCATTTCTCCCTATCTCGTGCGGCCTTCCACCAACTCTGGATGCCCAGAGCTCTGGGCATCACCACTCACACAATCCAGCCATCTCAGCTTTGGTCTTCCGATTTTCCTCTTACCAATTGGTTCGACACTGAATACTTTTTTCGGGACTACATTATCATCCGTAAGACATGATCTGCCCATCTAAGCCTAGTTATTCTTATATATTTGACAACATCGGGCTCTTTATAGAGATCAGAAAGTTCACTGTTGTGTCTGATTCTCCATTCGTTGTTTTCCTTGACGGGACCATATATCTTCCTGAGAATTTTCCTCTCGAACACCAACAGTTTTCGCTCTATGGTCCTAGTCACTGTCCATTTTTCTGACGCATATGTCAGTATAGGGCGTATTAGTACCTTGTATATGTTCACCTTTGTGGATCTAGACTGCGATCTGCTTTTCTTTTACTGCAGGAATCTATAATAGCACCTATTCGCAGCAACGAGCCTCTGTGTTATTTCCTGATTAATATCGTTGTCCGCTGTTACTACTGAACCTAGGTACTTGAAACTATTTACCTTTTCGAAGTTCCAAGAGCCAATTTTGATGGTTGGGTCAGTCTGTCGGTTATCTGTCGTCATATATTTTGTTTTTTCTTCATTGATTAGAAGTCCAATTTTTCTTGCCGCTGTCTCAAGCGAAGTAAACGCACCCATCATTGCTGCCGATGATCTTCTGACAATACATATATCATCAGCGTATGCTAAGATTTGGACGCTTTTTGTATATATAGTGCCTGTTGTCTGTCCTCGTGCGTCTCTTACTGCATTTTAAACTGCTAGGTTAAACAGGGTGCACGCACGTGTCTCCTTGTCTTAATCCTCTTTCGCAACAAAATTTATTAGACAGATTTCCTTGTATTCTAACACAGCAGCTGGCATTTGTCATCGTCATTCTGACCAGTCGTATTAGTTTTGATGGGATTCCCAGCCTCTTCATAGTTATGTATAACTTGTCCCGATACACACTGTCATATGCTGTTTTGAAGTCTATAAAGAGGAGATGGATGTATGTATTGAATTCATTCATCTTTTCAAGTATCTGTCGCAGAGTAAACAGCTGATCAATGGTGGACTTTCCCTTCCTGAAACCAAATTGATATTGTCCCACCACTTTATCAGTGTAAGGTCTTATTTTAGCATTAAGGACGTTTGAAAATATCTTGTACGCCGTGGGGAGTAAAGTAATAGCCCTGTAGTTATTACAGTCGAGGACATCATTCTTCTTGTGTATCGGACATATTACTCCTGTCCTCCATTCTTCCGGTATAACTTCTTCTATCCATTAACAGGATAATGTGCACACGCTTCAGAGTTTCTGGTCCTCCTTGTTTCAAAAGTTCAGCCTGCAGACCATCGATTCCGGGGGCCTTATTCTTCAAAAGTTGTATAATGGCATCAAGCACGTCCTCCTCGTCAGGAGGTTCCACGTCCTGCTGCTCCTCAGCCAATTGGTATGGGGTAACGTCTTCATCATCCACCTTAAAATGTTCCTTATAATGCTCTTCCCACCTATTTAATATTTCAGATTTATCCGAAATTAGTGATCCATTAATATTTCGGATCTGGCTATTTCTGGGCACGTGCGCTTTTCTTCCTTCGTTGATGCTTTTGTAAAACTTTTTCATATCCCTCTGTTGCCTCAGCGTCTCTAATTCCTCTATCTTCTTTTTCTCCCACTCACTCTTTTTCTTCCTGAGGATCTTCTTTTCTTCTCTTCGTCGCCCTCTATATCCTTCCACCAGATTCCTGGTTCTTCTTCCTGTAATCATTTGTCTATAGGCCTCCTTTTTCCCATTGGTGGTTCTTTTACACTCTTCGTCGTACCAAGTAGGTTTAATGTTTTTTTCTTCTAAGTCTAGTGTTTTTTTAGCGACTAGTTTTATGTCTTTTTTACAAAATTCTCAGATCTGATCAATGCTGTTCTCTGTTGGGCATTTCGCTCTCTGCATTTGCTCGCTAATGTTGCGCTCAAATTCTTCCATGCAACGGTGGTCTTTCAGTTTCGCAATGTTATACTTGGTAACTTTATCCGTTCTAACTTTCCTTGCATTTGATATGCGTGCTCGGAGGTTTGCCACGACCAGGTAGTGGTCTGAATCCACATTAGCGCCCCTGTAGGTTCTCACATTAAGTAGATTGTCTTTATGTCTGGAGCTTATAAGCACATGATCAATCTGGTTTGTGGTTTTTTTATCTGGAGATGTCCACGTTGCTTTATAAATTCGTTTTGACTTAAAGAGCGTGCTTCCTACACACAGTCCTAAGGATGCTGCGAATGTGACAAGCTAAGCCCATTATCATTGGTTATGTCGTGTAGACTGTGGCCTGCTGGAATAGTGAACTCTCTTTGCCAATTTGTGCGTTAAAGTCACCTAGGAATAGCTTTATGTCGTGACGAGGGCAACTATCTGATACTTTTTCCAGTTCATCATAAAAGGAATCTTTGTCATTATCTTCGGCAGCTTCTGTAGGGGCATACACACTAAAGATGCTATAATTAAAAAACTTCCCTCTGAGACAAATGTAGCACAGAGTCTGTGCTACTATGACTTAGGTGTCTAAGTCTTTTACTTACTACTATACCAGTACCCAGTATATGTTGCTTTGCATGACAGCTATAATAAATAGTTTCTTCTCTCTTCTCCAATATACCGTTTCCTATCCATCTCACTTCTTGAATAGCTGTTATATCAGTCCGATATTTTTTAAGTTGTTCAAGGAGCATATTCAAACGGTTGTTCAAAATGCTACGAAACGGTGGGCAAGAATTTAACTTAAGAATTAACTTCGAAAAGACCGAGTACTATAACCGATAACATATAGTTAAGGCTGCAAAGAAACCTTATTTACGCCGTAGTCAGCACTTCTCTATATATATACCCCCAGCTTCATGCATCATGGCCGTCATTTAGCCGTTATTCTATATCCCAGTATGTCATATTAATTTAATATTGTTATCTAATCTTGTAATTTTTTGTAATCAAAATAAATCTCTTTTTAAAAACTCCAATCTGTTGAACAATTATTTTACTATATTGTAAAATAAACCTCACTTTAAAACACCTTGAATTCAGTATAATGAACGGAGCTGAGAAGTATGTAATGTTACATTTGTTCGACATGTCCTTCGTCTTCGATAACGCAAGATCGTCGAATGCACTCAAGCAACTTCAGTAATATGAGACTTTCAGCAAATTGTATGCCCTAATTAGAAGCTAATTTGAGGATCGAAGAATGTGATATTTTATCGTTGAGGTTACTGTTTAGTTTACTTCATCCAAAGATGCTGTTTAATAAGGCTACATTAGTTTCTGGACTCCAAAACTTTATTGGTGACCAGGTTACCTATAAAGAACTCACGGCGTGAAGGAGATTGTCGCCAGGAGGAGGTTATGGTGCGATGGATAAGAAGGTAAGTCTCATTCCATCCATTCGATAGCACCCAGGTAAGTTGGTAAAACTACCTCAATCGTTTCGAGAGAGTTTAGTGCAGATTTAAGGGAGCGAGACATTGTCTGATGTGAGGAAAGACCTTTTTTTATCATTTGTAGGCTCCTCTGGCGGTCACATAAAACTATTTCTTCCTAAGAAACTTGGATTCAGTTGATTACGGGGAGATTTTGCTGGGTTTAAAGAAGTTTTTTTTGCCAACAAAAACCTTTATGCAATTCGTATAGTTGAGACAATTAAGTTACCTGAAGAGGCCTTTTTGGTTATGGCAATTGATTTAAATAACTGAGCATGAACTGCAACAAATCTTTACATCAGAGGTAAACTGTCGTAACATTTTCAATGATTTACAGAAAAGTAAAATGAATTTTCAGATCGCTCTGTATTGCTTACTGTGGATAGTAGTAAATCTAAAGATGTATAAATATAAATATTTGATATAAAAATATAAATATTAAAGTATTACGTTTTTATTACCCTTTTAGCTTTTATTGCCCTTTACGATCTTATACTCGAAAAATGTACTAAGAATAATAGAAATACGATAGTAAAATGAATACCAGCAAAATTGGACATATAACAGTTAACCCTTCAACGCCTTTTGTCACCTACAGGTGACGCAACTTTGCCATTTATTATTTATACACTCTTAAAGTTGCGTCACCTGTAGGTGACAAAAGGCGTTGAAGGGTTAACTGTTATATGTCCAATTTTGCTGGTATTCATTTTTGGATACGCTGGAGTAGGTGGTAACTGCCATTTATTATTTATACACTCTTAGTTACTACCTACTCCAGCGTATCCCCACTACTTAATTTGTACTATTGTCTGTCCTTGAGTGAAATATAATTCGTCTATGACTATAACCTAACCTGTTATCATAATTTTGATCAAGCACATGTGAGGTTTCAGTCACGAGAGATCTATGTTCTCTTTTTATCTAATAATGGCACGAAAAATGTAAGCACAAACATTAATTTTATGTTTTATATCAAATGAATGTCTATTGTCACTAACTAAATGTTTTTGAGTCAATTAAGAGAAAATTATAGCTGTGAGCTACATATCAATATTGTGTGTCTTCTGTAGGTGACAATAGGATTCCTGTCAATAAATTGTGCTTCTCTAAACAGGATTCATTGATATAGTATTTCAATTCCACAATAATGTAAAGTATCAATGTAAATAACTAATTTAATTAAATAAATGTGTAATAAAATTGACTTAATATTTATTTATTTGTATTCTATCTGTTTTTTCTATAATATCTCTCCGCATGTCTCTTTTCAACCTAACCCTCGATTCATTCGGTAAGGTGGCACGTTATTTTTCAATCAATTATTAAAAATTCTAGTTTGTATGTGTTGATATGTGTTTATGTGTTGCAGTATATCTTGTAATGGATGTAATAATTTGAAGTGGTGAAGTAAATCACTTATACCATCCAATTTTTTCGTCTTCTTTTTCGGATGTCTTACACGTTGTTTTTTTCTTTTTGTAGCTTACAGTTGGTTGAAATTATTGAGATACTTGAATGTGGCGAAAGTCTGGAAATTACGATGTTCCCTCCAGAAGAAGATGGGCATTACATTACTGAAGAAGACAGTGGTGACAAAATTAATTTCGATATAAATCACCTTCCACCCAGTGTCCTTAGGACTGAAATTGATGGACGAGTTGTATCAAATGAAACCCTTTCTGATGACACAGATGACGAAAATCAAAGCGGAGACTTTTCATCTGCTCCTATGCAATCTAGCACTGTTCATCAGCCCATCCTACCGCACACATCAGACCGACGGAGTGAGAAGCCCACTGAGAGAAGACGAACACGTAAGTCAATGGTATTGTCTAATCCTAATGTTTCCTCTGTAGTCCCAGTCCCAGAATCAAAAAATAAAAGGGTGAAACCAAAAAAACCTTATAATGATTGGCGATATGACGAAGAGAATTTTTCTGGAAAAGCTGGGAGAGGTGATGCAGAAGAATTGATTACTGAATACATGGGAGATGAATTGCGTTCAATTTTTCGAGAGAATGTTCTCTGAACAAATGATTCCATTCTCCATTCTCCTTTTGACAGGATATATGATACTAAAATACATTAGAATGTTCTGGGAAACTCAGAGTGACACTCATAACGCTCTAGTTTCAAAATGTATAAAAGGTTCCAAGAATTTGGTCGGTAGCATCAAAAACTGGCTATCTAGCTTTCTTCGAGCTTTACCAAGGAGCTAAAGCAGCACCCCTTCCTCGTCAAGATGAAGTAGGACTTGGTGCAGATGTAGTTCTTCATTTAGTTTCAAGTTTGCCCGTTCAATTTTTATGCTGACAATTTTTCCTTGTTGAATATACTGTCCAAAAACAATATTGGATAACCAGGAACTGTAAGGGAAAACAGGAATAAAGATTGTCCTCTCATACATTCCAAAGACTTCAAAAAAATGCCAAGATGTCCATTTAGTTCCAAAACTAGTAAATCATTGTGCGTTGTTCTTTGGAATGATAATAGCATAGTGACAGCAGTTTCCAACTGTCACGGAGTATCATCAGTAAAAAAAAGTGAACAGAATTGCATTCGTTGAGAAAAAAAGAGCGAAAATTTCAATAGAATGCCCTAGAATTATAGTGTTCTATAACTCCTACATGGGGGCAGTTGATAGGTTTGATAAAAATGTTCAGTCATTGCGGGTGCTAAAAGGAAAGAAGTGGTGATTTTCATTGTTTCTTTTCGGATTGGATGCACCATGCCAAAATGCATGGCTGTTGAATTTCTCGATTTTCTCAATTGACATAATGCGATTTTCGAAGAAGCATTGTTCAAGAATATCTGTAGGGGTATGGGACAGTTCCTCGAAGAGTGAATGTCCCGCAAACAACCATAAAAGCAAACAAATCTGATCTTAAAAATGCAAATACCATACACACCTGCCAGAGAATTGTTCGCAGACACTGCAGAGAGTGCCAACAACGTACAAGAATAATGTGCAAAACGTTGACCAATTATCTAAACAGAGCGTGCAAAAATATAGGTAGATTATAAAACAAAGTCGCTACCAAAGCAACAGTGTTAAATAGATTTATTTATACACGTGGAATAACTTACTTTCAAAAATTACTTCACTTCGTCAAGTGAAAATCGTATTCGTAAGTCTCTTCAATAAAACGATCAAAGGAGTTTTAATAAGGTATATAAGATATTAAGGGGCAATGGACATATTCAAATAAGTTTACAGAGGCGTTTGAACCATTTAGAACGATTAGGAAAGTGAAAAACCCGAAAATGCTGGTAGGAGAGAGAGCAGACTGTACAACAATGGAGAGGATATTTATCGCCTGCCCTTTGGAAATGGTATTATGTTCTCCCTTTCCTCTTTCTACCTCTACTCTATCTCTTTTTATCCTTTACTTTAACCTAACTCCTTCACGTATACCAGGTTTTTAGTTTATTTTATGTTCTGATTTGTATATTATTTTTTATATATTCCTGTTTAAACTCAATTGAAAACATTCATGAAAATAATACTGTTAATTAAAACGCTGTATTGAAATATGAACCAGTTATATAATAAAAATAATATTACTGCTTTCACTCAATACTACTACTACTTTCAATTTTACTACTTCTACATATGATATGCTAGTATAAACAAAGAGACAATCAATTTTATTTTCACATCAGTACACAAATCCTTTTCAGGTTTTTAATAAACTTATCAAAATAAATGAACTGTGTGAGTTGTTAATCTCATCATGAAAACAGATTTTCAAGATTTATTTGAAATAACCGAATTGAGGGTACTATAACAGAAACTCATTAATTGCTCTGGTTAAAATATGTAAGTTCACAACATGCGGTTCGGCCTGGTAGTAAAACTACAAGGATGCTAGTTTACTCTTTTATTTAGTTCATCAATGCCAATGGAATACAACCTTATAATGGAATACAATCGGACAACGTCAAAGTTTACCAAACCGTAAAAACATTTTTTTGTACATAGTTACAGATGAGCTTATGCTATGGAGAGTCCAAGGCAAAATTCACTGCTTAAAGTAATAATAATAAAAAGGAAAAAATAAAAAGTTAAAGAACTAGCAGATTCGATGCTGGTAGCCAATATTACATATCTGACACCGCTGAATGTTATTGGCCCCTTCAGAACCCAAATCTACAAATTCAGACCAATCCTAAGCCATCCGACGATGCTTCGGATGCTTACCCGTCGGTTCAGCGCTGATCATCATTGAAGTCTGAGGTCTCCAAACTTTTTGGCCTTGACACTCCCACTTTGATCGGCGGGCCATGATTATTAAAGGCAAAAAAAAAACAATTTATCGATTTTTAAAAAACAAAACATCGATATCATTTTCTGTATTTCTTGTAACAGCAACTAATTTAGGAGAATTTTACAGTTGATTTTAAAAATTGAAAAAGAAAAAAACATATTTTGTTCATCTAGCAGTTTTAACAAAAAAAAAAAAATCAAAGAATGTTCATGGCCAATATTATATCATAGCCTTAATTGATAATTATCTAAAAACGAATTAAAAAGTTAGAAAGGTTATAGTGAAGATAATTATTTATTATATAAAATAACCATAACATAGTGCCATGTGCAACGTTTCGGGGTTCTACTCCATCTATAGGATATTTCCCTTATCTGTATAAAAAAAAATATATTATTTTAATCTTAGTTATAGATCCTATTTTCCTCTTATCCATACGAATATTTCGTCATTTTATTCACAATATTTATATAGTCTAGTTGGATCGATTTCATTGTCACTCTGTATTATTTGATATGTAACTCTCACTATGACCTACATAATTGATTTGTTAAATTAATGGGCCTATTAAATATATTACTGTATGCCACTTACTGCATGTTTTTAGAAAAAATGTCATATCATTTATTACTCTTGACATGTTCACTTTCATTATATATGTTTTTTTTAATATTAAAAGAACATCCGCTTACTGTGTTGTAAGATTTTTTTCAGTGCCAGCTGTCCAATCCAGCGAATCCAGCTACTGCCTTAACTCACTAGTCGTTGGCCCGCGAATGAGCGTTGATTCTTGGTACACTTACAATCAGGTAATCCGTAGCTTATTAATGGTAGGAAGAGTTTTGAAATACTTATACGGAATCCTTATACTCCTACTTATTAAGACCGAAGCTGTAGCCCTGAAAACCTCATTCAAACTATTTTCATGCGAATGAAATAACGATCATTATAATTCACCGTTATTGTATAAAAAGCATACATGTAATTATAAAGGGACGCCCCAAAAAATTGGGATGATTTAGCTACCTTCCGGTAATGCCAATTTTCAAGCGGGGTACATGTACATACTCTGAATCATAAAATATACTAGGCAGTTCTGAACATGCAACCTTGTTTTAGTTAAGTTCACTGGCCCATCTCTATCTAGCAACATGCACTGTAAATTTTACGATAACGATTGGACATCTCATTAATTTTCTATACAATCCAAATACAGTGAGAATCGAATGATAGATTAATGAATCTACTGAAATATAAGATTCTAGTAGAATTGGATATCTAATTGACTTTAGATTCTGTGATACCTTCTTTGTTGCTAGATGATCCATGTTGTCGAGGTTAAGGTAATATGATTGACCAGAAGGCATGTCGACATTTTTGTTGACATTCGATCGCATTCTAACGCTACACACAACGTTATCAGTGTTGTACCCGGTGTGCAAAAATTAACTTACTAAAATAAACATTATGATAAATAAAACATTTTAGAGAGTTTCGTAAGTTCAGGTCTTGTATAACTAAAATATGTACCGCACAGTGATACCTATAAGTGCCGATAAGGTTTTGGTTTAACAATTTAAACCAAAAGTGAGCGTATTTTTAATCTCGCGTACTGTATTAAATTAATTATTAAACAGAATTTTATCTATAAGAAATATGTAAAATAAAATATTTAATGTGGGTGTGACAAATTAAATTCTCTTTTAATAAAATTTAGCAATATTACTAAAAGTTCCTAGTAATTATAACATAAAATTCAATTTAATAAAATTCATTTTATTTAAATTGTTCCAATTCGTGTCCATGTTGGACTTGGACGTCCATGAGTGACTAGATGGAAGTAGGTCAGCAAACATTATTTACAATCAGTCAATCTAAGCACATTCGCCTTAGAAAAATCGCAGGAAGGTAGATTGCTTCCGAACTTAGTGGAGAAAGAGGTACAGTCCGAGGGGCATTCTTCCTTAGATTTCCACATTAGAAAATCGTAGGATAAAGATAAAGAAAAGAAATAGAGAGAAATATAACAATCATGTATGTATCGAAAATATGATGCAGATGTACTCAAAAAACACAATATATGTACATATTTACAAGAAAATGTATAAACAAATTTACTTTAATATACATATCATATATTTAAATAAAATATAGTCTTATTTTATTTAAAGGGTGATTTTATGGTTATGGCCAAGCGCTTCTAGTTGTAGGCGCGAGAACTAGCTAAAGGAATGGCTGCCGGTCGTCTGCTACAATGTAATAACCGGCATTTACCACTCAATATCGGCAGAAATACTCAAGACAGATCTTTAAAAGTAGATTCAGTAAATATTACAATGACCACACGCAAATAAAAATTATGTAACAAATAGACATCAATGGAAAAGGATAACCAGATAATAAAACATATCAAAGTGGACAAAATTTTAGAATTCATGAACAAAGAGTAGTAGCAGAGAATGATTTTTCCTTATACCCCTATCTTTTAATGAATAATTTCATGAAATGTATTTGCATTATTGTTGCGAAATATTGTAATTTGGTTCCGCCAATAAATAAAACGATAAATGCATAACATGAAAGAGTCGGTTTAAAAAATGTTTAATATTATTAAATTATCTAGGAAGAATTTAACGACAAAATTAATTAATGCTATTAATTAATACCCAATAGAAAAATCTTCTTTTTTTTTTAAATAACGCTACTTGAGAGTTCACATTCAATTAGACTACAAATCGCATCAAATAAAAATTTCATGGTGATTACTGATTATGGCACATCATGGCAATTTTTTATAAAAAGCAGTACAAAAAACGTTACTACACATGAAGCAAATATAAAACTGAAATTGATTCCATTACTAGAAATATTCATAATAATAATAAAACAGAAACTTTATATTTCAATGGTAAGAAAATAGAAATAAATTTCCAAGAATTAAATGTAGAGGAATTTGGTATGCCTCGGCAGCTCTGTTGGGACTTAGGTGACAATGAGCAATAGGTCTGCAGCAGCATTTAATTTATTAAAAGCACCGGATTATTTCCAATGTTACGAATTTTATTATTATGCTATAAATGTATTACTTGCTCCATTGAATTAACATCATCGTAATATATCACATCCTTAATTTATTCGCTCGATGCGATTATATATTAATGTTCATAAAAAGGCCAATAAATGGAATCCTTCTTTGTGGTTATAAGGGCAATGATAACCTGCAGAGATTTTTGCCCTTAAAATAAAAAAGAATTCCCAAAAGTAAACTGCTAGACAGTTTTCAGTCAGATCATGTCGAATGGTTAAATTGATATTGCTTTTCATATTACCTGAGCGCAAATTATATTTGAAGAAAGGTCAGTTGGCACGTGCTATAGAAGTCTATAAACAATATCAGTGGATAGAGTTTCGGTCGAGATGGTTTAGACTCTGATAGATCTTCATTCAATAAGGGAATATTATAGTTAGCACTGTCTACTTATCCAAAAATATTATAATTTGGTCAACAAAGATGTATTTTGATTATTTTTTCCATAAACTTTTGTGCTATTTTTCACATTTGTTGAAATACAAACACGGGCTTGCAAGATTGGGACTACGTTTCTTTCTGATACAGGATTGGTAGTGGATTACCGGTGTGGTTTGTAAATATTAAATCAATTCAACAGAAAAATATCAGTTAATCATGGAACAAAGACATATGTATGTATGGCACAATTAAGACGATTATAGACAGCATTTACAACAGTTATATTCATAATCGTAATGCCAGCTTAATCTCATTTTAAAACAATAAAAAAATGGCATTGAAATACCAATAACTGCTAATGTAACACCTTTTATATTTGTTGCAAATGAAACATGAAAACGGATTTGTACATAATATTGTAAATATTATTTTTAACATGGAATTTGTAAATATGGAATATTGCACTTTACAAGAATTTTACTAAATTATTAAACACAGGATATTTTCAATACAATAAATAAGAAAACGTCTTACAACACATTTATAAAATACAGTGGGTTTCTTTCTTGGCCGCACTACTAACCAACATCACCATGAAATATTTTAATAAGAAAGAACTAAAAAATTCGTAAGCAACAGAGCTCTGTCACTAAAGTCGTATTTTCACTAAAATACTAAATATTAAAAAAATGGGGGAGTGGAATAAAGTTGAGACCCGCAAAAGGCATTTCCTATAACATACCGAAATTTACTCATATTTTTATTATATTGTTAGACTATCTGCTGGCCTTCGATACTGAAAACTCTCTATACTGAATTTCTGCTCATTTGGCCCAAAGTGGGTCGCCGGAGGTGCTCAAATTTAGAGACGGTAGAGAGGTGCTGAAATGAGGTGCCTGAGTCGAGACATATTTCCCATAAATTAATTTGGTAGAGCTGTAAAGATGCGCAAAACTTTAAAATTTACACATATTTTCATGGTATCGTTCTGCCTGGAAGAAAACCCTGCATACCGAATTTTATCTAATTTGACATCAAGGGGGCCGCTTGAGGTGCTCAAGTATAGTGCAAAAAATTACACACACACACACACACATATATATATATATATATATATATATATATATATATATATATATATATATATATCCAAAATTTTTATAATCGTGCTCCAGGGTTTATGAAACGGATAGAAAACACAGTTCCATCCCTCACCGCCGACCCAAAGGTCGACCCACTGTAATAGTCTATTATATTCGGAGAAAATTCGACTAAAAAGGTATCGAAACAGTTTAAATAGTCATATCTTTGCTAATACTGGTTCGATTTCGATGTAACCTCTTTTGTTTTATATGTAATTAAATTTCCTTTCAAATGCAACAGGTTTCCAGCCACCTAACTCAATTTGGTAGAGTTTTAGAGGCGTGCAAATATTTAAAAAAAGCGAAAAACCCGAGGTAGTGGGTTAACAAAGTTGAGACCCTCAAAAGATACTTCCCTAACACCAACTCAATTTAAATAGAAACCTTCAATCCTATGAATTAATTTGTGGAGCTGTAAAAATGCCCAAAACTTTAAAAACGCCTAAATTTCAGGTAAACATACCGAAAGTTTGGTAGTTACTCATATTTTTATGGTATCGTTCTGTTTGGAAGAAAACCCCACATATCAAATTTAAGCTCATTTGAACCAAAAGAGGCCGCTGGAGGTGCTTAAATGTAGCGGGGAAAAAAATATGCATATCAGACATCTCTAAAACTTCCAAAATCGTGCTCTAGGAGTTATGAAACGGATAGACTCGTCCCTCACCGCCGACCTTCGACCCAGTGCGTCTATTTTATTCGGGGAAAATACGATTAAAAATATAGGGTTGGCAATGCACCACCAAATGTTTATTTATCGTAAATGATCAATAAATATATGGTGAACGTGGCGTTTTAGCCACATATGTATTTCTGAAAATGGAGCATTACTTTAGTTTTAAAAGACCTTGTACACGGTTACAAGGTATGATGACATTTGCCTGTTTTTAAACTTATATGAAGCATTGTCAGCCATATATATATGTATATATATATATATATATATATATATATATATATATATATATTTTTTTTTTTTTTTTCATCTTTTCCTTACATGGTAACCCCACATAAGGACCGTTTATTATTTTTTTACATGCTCCATGCCTTAGAGGCATACTTCATGATTGGTTTGATTTATCAAATTTACATATTTAGTGGTTTAATACATACATAATTAGTGGTTTAATTGAAATACAAACAAAACTAAATCAAACAAACAAAAATATAAATAAATAAAAATGAAGTATAGCCGACAAGAGATCACCTACGCTGCCCATCTTTGGTCAGTGAGTCAAAGTCTATATTTTTAATAAATTTCAGCAAGTCTGTCTTGAATTTAGAAAGCAAATTTTGTTCTGTATCAGGCCATTGTCCATTTCTGAGAATTATACTTTTAATCAAATGAAAACGTTGTTTGTCAAATAAGTTACAATCATAAAGTATATGTCTAAAATTTTGGATTTGTCCGTCTTCTTCGCATAAGTCTGTTTGTATAATGTTGAACCGTTTGAGATATTGTTTTGTGTTTCCATGTTCTGTCAGTAGTTGCGTTAGTTTGTAATCATTACTGTGTATAGTTCTGTAATTTTGTGATGTAATATGAGGTATAAATCTGTGTAAGCTAGGTGATTTGGTTGAGTTCACCCATATTTGATCCCATCTTTTAACCAAATCAAATTGTAGATCCCTCTTTATGTATGAAAGCGGTACTTGATGGTATGAGGGCAATAAATCACTTTTTGCCGCTTCTTTAGCAAGGTAATCGGCCCGTTCATTACCCTCAACTCCTGAATGTGCCTTTACCCATTTAAGAGTCACTGATTTCCCTATGTTTTGAAGCTCTATTAAATTTTGTCTAATTTGGTCAGTCAAATGGTCATGAATGTCGGAATTATTTACAGAGTCCAGTAAGATTTTGTTGTCTGTATGTATAGTGATGTGTGTGTTCGTTAGTAGCGGGTCGTTACTGATGTATTCCGTCACTTTTAGCACAGCAAATTTTTCTGCCTGGTTATTATTCGAGCAATAGGATTCCAATTTGTATTTTTGTTCCACATTGCTTCCATCTGGTGCTTGGAATAACCATGCACATCCAGTATTCTCGCTGTCCATACTACCGTCTGTGTAAACATCAGTGTTTTCGGTGACCTGAGTAGCACAGTGTGATCTAGTCCATAAATTTGCTGCTGGATGTAGCCAATACTTGCAGTCAGTGATTCTGTCCATTTTGTCTAGTGTCATGTCTTTATAACCTGTCTTTCCTTTCCTAATGTTAAATAAGGTCGTACGTTCGTCAATTTATAGTTGGATTGGCAAAAGTCCTGTCAATAGAACTGCGGCCTCATATGATAGGGTATGAAATCCCTTACATATTTTAATTGAAATTAACCTTTCAAGCCTCTGCAACTTCAACAAATTTTTCTTACGTTGTACAGCCGGATGCCAAACATGTACAGCGTAGAGCATCTTAGGAAGTACAGCGCCTTCATAAATTACTTTCAATACTTCCGATCTGAGGCCCCATGTTGCTCTAGCAGCTATTGACAGTCCATTTATAATTCGTAATGTGTCGTTATAAAGATTGTCCAAATGTCTGTTCCAATTTAGTTTTCTGTCAAAGAGTAGACCTAAATATTGTAATGTGTCACATTGAGTTAGTCTTACTGAATTGAGTCGTATATCTAGTTCCGGTACTCTATGTTTTTTGGTAAAAATTATGTATTTAGTCTTCTCCGAATTAAATTTAAGTTTGTTGCGTCGAGTCCAATGTCTAAGCCTTGATAGTGTCAGGTTTGCTATTGTCTGTAAATCGCCGAAATCTCGTCGTTTTATAAGTAATAATAAATCATCAGCGTATGCTAATAATGTAGTATTTTTCTGTAAGTCCGTCTCAAAAACTGTATTTATTAAAATGTTCCAAAGTAAAGGTGATAATGCTGACCCTTGAGGAGTTCCCAAAGTCAGTTTCTTATCAGTATAATAAAAATTTGTCTGAATGGCAAGTTTTCTATCAGTAAAATAATTTTGAATGATTTGGTATAAGTTTTTAGGACAGTTATAGTTTTTTAGATTAGTCAAGATCGCAGGCCACCAGGCAACATTGTCAAAAGCACCAGCAATATCCAATGATACAACTTATAAGTTATTGCTCTGCCGGAGTGCGCTAGTGATATGATAGGCCAGTTCACTGAGAGCGTCGTCAGTTCCTGATTGGGGTCTGAATCCGTACTGGTGTCGGTCAAGTATATTATTAGTATTAAGATGATGCATTAACCTGTTTTTTAGTATTTTTTCAAAAATCCTACTCATTACAGAGAGCATACTCAAAGGTCTTAGTGAATATGAATTAGACTTAGGAATCAAAGTTAATTTACCCACTTTCCAGCTATTTGGAAATTCTTTTCTCACAAATAAGATTTTATACAGTCCAGTTAACAATTTTGGAAAAGTGTCAGCCATTTTTTTAATCATACGGGAGTCTACTTTGTCTATTCCAGGAGCTTTTTTGTCATTTAATTTATTAATGACTTGCAATACTTCATAATCTCGAATGTCTACGTCATCGACAGTAACAGGTAGGGTAAGTACGTCTTCTCTCATTCGTCTATGTTCGTCACTGTCAGTGTTTAAATTATCTTCTTTAATTATCGTACTTAAGATATGAGACAATGTTTCTTTAGTGTCAGCTGTAAATCCTACTTCAGTTCGAACAGTCGTCAGTAAGCTATGTGATTTTAATTTATTGGTGGCAAACTTATAAGGCCACTGCCACGCGTTAGATGAATTAGCATATTCCTTCCAGGACTTTAATTTAGATTGTTTAAGTAACAGTTGATATTCCTGTTTACTTTTTAAATAGTCCATTTTTCTAGTTTCTCGTAGTTCAATGTATATTTTTGTCCGTTGGTAAGTTCTTCTAAGGTGGTTTGTCTGTTTGCGTAAGTCAGTTAGTTCAGGATTCCACCAAGGAACTGATCTGTGTTCCTTTCGATTTTTGAAGTTACCTGATCTTTTAAATGTAATATTACAAGATTTTATAATAGATTTTGTTATCTTGCTAACTATACTATCAGTGGAGGTATGAGGAAACTCATGAAGAATCAGGTCTTCTATGTCAGTATCCGTCAGTTCCATGTTGCTATTAAGACGTTGAGGAAAAAATTGTTTAACCAATTGATGTCGTAAGTTAGTCAAAAATTTAGCCCAGTCACCATTTTCGGTCAAATATAAGAAGCCTTTAATTTTTTTTGCTGTCCTGTCATTTCCTTGTAACTGCAACTGGTAAGTTAACATGTTATGGTCCGAAAAATTGGTTTCTCTCGAAATTGTCCAATTTCTTACCAGGTTATGTCGAGTCACTATTGTATTTACTAAAGTCAGATCAATATTACTACTGCCTCGCGCACCTTGGAAAGTCATTAGTTCTGAGTTTGTGTTTAATAGAAATAAATCATTCTCAACAATAAAAGATTCCAGCAGTTTACCCCGATCATTAGTTTGTTTGTCGAACCAATATTTAGATCTCGCATTAGAATCCAAGCCGATAATGATATTAAAACTATTGAAATCCTTTAAATTTTTTTCTATCTTTTGTAAGTCTAAAATTATATTCCGGGTGATATCGTAATAAGCACTAATTACAATACATTTTAATTTGCCATACGATAGTTCTACGCATACATAATCGGAGTCAGAATGTTGCAATATCATACAGGCATCAATATCATACATATATATATATATATTCAGACATAAATAACTCGTATTAAGGTATGGGATTAACAAATAAAGTATTTGTTACATATCATCGTATATGATATGTAATCAATTTGTTTTGTAATAAAATTTCCGATTCTATAAATCAATGATACATTTATTATAATTAAGTTGGCACCTTTAATAAGACCTATCAAAATATTTGTTTACTTAGAGTCCTAAGCAAAATGTTTGTTCAAACCAACAGAGGTAGAGGGAACAACAAATGTGCGCTTTCTACCGATCGGACTTAACAGCGGGGTCTACCCTCAATCTGGTAATAAATGAGAACCTTTATTCCCTCCCTGAAATATCGCTTCAGCATATTAGTTCCTGGCTAAACATTTTAATGCCATCACTCCGAGGACGGATTTAAGTAGTATATATCATTTCAACCTTTCATTAGCGACTGTGTTTGAAGGCTAGGCCAGCAATCATGAGCCTTAAATCTACCATTTGTCAGATCTGTTCTAGGATTTTATTAAACAGAGAGAAACCAATGGTCACTGCATACTAATTATAAAGAAAAAAGTAATAGGACCATAGTATTAATGAACGAACTAAAATTTTAAAACATATTGAATTCGTTATTTAATAAAATTCGTGAGCTGCAGAGCTTCGTCACTAAAGTCGTATTTTCACCAAAATACAAAATATTAAAAAAAACAGGAGAATGAGTAAAAGCTGAGACCCGCAAAAGGCAGTTCCATAAGATACCGAAATATACCAATATTTTTATTATATCGTTCTGCCTCTCGGCTGACCTTCGGTACAGAAAACAATATACACCGAATTTCAGCTTATTTGACCCAATGGGGGTCGCTGTAGTTGACATAGACATATCTTAGCAAATGCTGGTCCGATTTCGATGAAACTTCTTCTGTTTTATAAGAAGAAACCCAATAAAACCCGTTTTGTGTGGGCAAACCCTAACCCTGCTTAAATGTAACGGGGGTTAATAGTTATTATTAAATAACTATTAATAGTTTTTAATGGTTTCTTCTCGCACCGAACTTGCAATGAAAGAAAGGTAAACGGTTTAAGAGTCGGGTTTTTTCCGGTAATTCCGGTGAATAATTGTTTTTTCTCTTATACATAGGAATAAATTTAAGATTGGACTATTGGAGATATTGATTTGGTCATTTAAGCAAAAATCTGGATTGGATTTGAAGGATTTTATAATTTCAAGAGTTTCATATATATATATATATATATATATATATATATATATATATATATTTAATTTGAGGCTATTTTCAACGTGATGTATTAATTTAACCCATGAGCCTTTGATGAATTCATGTTTTTTTTCATTTAAATGAATCGCAAAATTGGAATTCTCTGTCTTATTATTAAATGCACGTATATGTTCTTTTAATCTGTGATGTAGTGTTCATCCAGTTTTTTTCCGTGTATTTGGCTGCACAATCATTACAATTTAGTACGAATGCTCCGCTTTTTTGGAAAGGGTCTATTTTGTCTTTAGGAGAATGGAAATATGAGGATAGGGATTTTCTATTTTAAACGCAGGGTTTAATCCTAATTTTTCAATTCATTTCCGACTTTGGTGGATATAGGACCGTAATATGGAATCAAGACATAATGTTTCGGGATGGGCCTTTCTTCGGGGGTTGTTGGATAGATATCATTAACTGTATTTTTTGTATTTGTTCTTTTTTAAAATGTGATTGATAGTAGTTTTATTGTACCCGTTATTTTTAGCTATGGAATATATTATTTAATAATCATGTTTCATAACAAGCTCAGTGCGAGAAGAAACCAGTACAAACTTTTGTGTTTGATATAATCTATTTAAACCTTGGTGGATACCAACATGTATTTAATTTCTTGTCTTAATTAAATTCACAATTCATAAATGTTTTATAATACTAATTTTTATTAAATTTAATTTTATATGTTGATTTAATTAATTTAACTATATTTTGAATTGCTTATTTTTGAATTTTTGTGTGTTGAAAAATTCAATCTTAGAATTGAAGATTATATATATATATATATATATATATATATATATATATATATATATATATATATATATATATAAGTTATAAGACGGTAAACAAATTAAATTAAAAGAAAGGAAAGGGTTGAGAAATAACTAGCGCCAATTATTAGACAAGACTGTTTATTCATAAAAGAAATTCTCCTTATGTATACACGGAATGTTATTTACATTCCAGGATGGTATTAAGGTGGATGCTGTCACGCTCCGGTCTTTAACTCCTCCCTCTCACAGTTCACGAGGATCTTTGTAAACATTATATTAGAACTTAACCTGTTAACCTCTTCAGAGAGCGCAGAGTGGAGAAGACAGTCAATCGAACCTTACTACGATACACATGAACTTTCAATACAACAAACCAGAAAAAAAACTCAAAAGTCCTGCAAGATATTCAAATTTTAACAAAATAAATAAACATACACACAGTAAAAGAAAATCTATTACTATTAGCTGTACTTAACATAAAGCTCACAATTCATGCTATTTATTTATTATCACTACACAAAGAAACTTCCCCTATTTACACACAAGCACGACAGAAACAAGTGTACATATATATATATATATATATATATATATATATATATATATATATATATATATATATATATATATATATATATATATATATATATATATATATATATATATACATTGAACAAATTTATTTTAGCTCTGAATAATTCTGTGATGACATCAAATCATAGTTTAATTATTGTTAATTCTAAGTTTTAATAAACTGTAACTGACGCGCTCTTGAACGATATAGGAGCAGAAGATTGACAAAAGAGGATAAATAAAGAAGGATAAAAGAAGAGAGAGAAGTTATCGGGAGAGGACGGTAGGGGGCGCTTAATGGAAAAACCGGTGTTGGCTGGGAGACAATGAATGGTAAATAGGGTTCTTTTTCCTACCACCCGAAACCTATCATAGATCACAAAGGCCTTTTCAATCCCATCTCAGTGGATTCAGCCATTTCAAATTTGAAATACCATCCACTTATGAATTTTCTATAGGAATCGAATATTAACTCTTGATTTTTTCCCCGTTATTTCCCGCAATAAGTTCTTTATAATTTTTGTTTAATTAGCTATCTGTAAGTATACTGCGATATTTCTCCTATATAACCGCAAGTAGGAGGAGCTTATTTTAAAATGTTATACAAATTCCATATATTAAGTATTTCTTACGACGTCAAATGTAGAATTATTAATTTAATAATGAGAAGAAGTAGATGATACATATCCAAATAAATTATTATTAAAAAAAATAACAAAAATAAATATAAGGATGTAGTTATACAAATTCAACATTGAAATCAAATGATGATAATTATGCAATTGTACTAGAATAATTCTGAATTCTATATTCCCTTTACTGTTTAACTTCGTGCACCACAGTCCTAATTTAATATTAAAAAAAAATCTTTTTGAATTCTGTTTTTAGTTTAAATAGTGACGTTTGCTTGATTATCCCTTTCAGTAAAATATCTTAAATGGGTTCGTAGCCGTTCTGTTTGTATAGCCAACAGTCGTAAATTATACGATAATAAAATTTAATTTATAATATAATGTAATTATTTATAATATAATAAAATTTAATATAATGACAATAAAATTTAATTTATAATATCATAAATCAGTTTTCATCGTTTAGCCAGTAAATTATTAATCAGTAAATTAAATCTATTCAAGTAATGTTTAGCTATTAATTTTTTTTTTTTTAATGTTTAGCTGAAGTTGTCTTCAGATATTCTCCATTTTCACTATCAGATACTCATAAATTTTCTATTGATATAACTTGGAAATAGACACAGAGCAGGCTTTAGAATATCCGCAATACTGAATAGTTGTAAGGGTTTGGCGAGTCTAAACGACAAACACGATTGGACATACCTAAAGCGGCCTATACACATGGGAGCATCGGTTCGTCAACAACGATTCGGCGAACGAAGTTCCCATGTGTGTTAAGCTGACGAGCAGCGGTTCGTAAGTTTTTCCTTTGTCCGTATTGTGTGTAGTGGAGCTACGAACCGAACTTCACTAAAACTAAAATTACGAACCGTTGTTCACTAACCGATGTTCCCATGTGTATAGGCCGCTTAAGGGTTTTAATATAAATATAGCAATACATTTTTACTTTTTTTTAATTTTAAATGTCTGTTAGTAACATGCAATATAGCTATGACCGGTAGAAACGCACAAGAGAATTATACATCATCCATATATTAAAAAATTACAATAATTACATAATAAGTCAATATTGAGTGTTAGATTATTAACCTATCTTCAACGCTTATATTTCTTGATAATTTGGCAGAACTATAATATTGCCTAAAAGATCCAACCCATATATTCTAAGTTAAATAATCAAATCAGAATTTTTGATTTTATTTAAGTTTTTCGACTATGGGTTGTTGTATTTTCTATTTTTATTTTACGACCAATTATTATTTGATGAATTGTAACATCAATCGTACACCAAGCCAGGAATGTTGAGCAAATTATCCTACATGGTGCAAACCCCATCTCCTCGATTTTCGAGTTCGTTATTTGTTTTAAATGTTAAAATTGAGTGTAAAATAATTGTTTTCCTCTCCATTTGTGAGCTGAATATTTCTACAGCAGAAGAATAAGATATATGTTAAATGGGTTCTTCCGCTCAAATTGTCCAAACCGTCGATTTTAAATAATTTATCTAGTGACATTGACAGTTCTAATTTTGTCACGGAACACAAAGAAATCTCTTGGGAACTTGTTACCTCCTGAAAGAAAACGACATATAAGAATGGAATGAGACCTCCAGAAACAAGAATTTGTGTGTGTCTCAATAGATGGATGTCGTGACGTCGACTTTTTTTTTCGAGATTCTGCAATCTCCCGAAACTTGTAACCAAATTCAGGATCACTTTTTCAGCCACCGATTTATAGTTTAATTGGTGTACAAGTAAGTCATGTGTTGTATACATCAGATATTTTTGTTTGAGAATTTCGAGTTCTGTTCTTCTTTATTAATATGTATAAGACATTTTTCAATATATACACCTGAATAATATTTTAAAATTATTTTTTGCAAGATTCTAAATTGTTTGGCTTGAAAGTGAATAATTATTACATGTATTTTTTACTAAGAATTTATTCTTATTTAAAAAAAAATGAAACGAAAAAAATTTAAACACAAAATACAAAACTTGCCCCTAATTCTCTCATACGAAGAATTTTTTATTCCATCTGATTGATATTCGTATAAGTGAGACACCACTGTGATATATGAAATTCGGTATGTACAGTTTTTTTTTTTTTGAACATTACCATACAATCACCTTACCATTACTGTACCATACCATAAACATTACCTACAGCCCCACCAAATTAAGTTTGAATTAAAATTTTTATTAAAATTGAGTTGGTGCTAGGGAAAGTCCTTTTGTGGGTATCAACCTTTTTAAGTTAGTATATATATATATATATATATATATATATATATATATATATATATATATATATATATTTATATATATATATATATATATATATATATACTACACATATATATACATATACATACATATAGTATACATATATATATATATATATATATATATATATATATATATATATATATATATATATTATATATATATTTATATTATATACTACTTTTTAGTTCCTTGTAACAAGTAAGAAAGCATTGTAATCGCGAAATTTTTTGGTTTTCAGATTTCAATGGAAATATTCATTTCCTTAATCCGTTTTGACTAGGTTCGTCGTGATGTCTGTACGTATGTTCCAAAGTGCGAATCTCGCATAACTCAAAAATGGTTAGCCGTAGAAAGTTAAAATTATGTATGTAGGATTGTTGAAAAATCTAGTTATGAATCTCCCCTTTTGGTCACTACATGATTATCGGAAGTGGTACTTTACTTCGAGGTCATTCTTGATGTCTTTTTCGAGATTCTGTAATATTCGGAAACTTGTAACCAAATTCAGGATCACTTTTTTAGCCGATTTATAGTTTAATTGGTGTGCAAGGAAGTCATGTGTTGTATACATCAGATATTCTATATTTGTATGTATGATTATAATAGCATTAATATCTTACAAACTATGCTGGACATATACTATATTCAAGACATGGTCATCACATTTAATTCTTTAATAAATAATCACCAAAATCCGCTTTTACAATCTCTCCCTCCCCCCGGTTACCGGTGGATCTGAGCGCCGGTTAAAAACGGCATCTTTAATTTTAATTTAAAAATGAATGGCATTCAAATTTTTGAACATTCCCTAAATGGTTAGGAGGTCATCAAGAAGTTATGTTTCCATAGTATGATGAAAACGAGTCTTGAAGTATGATACCACTATGATTTTGGTTTTAGGCTTAGTTTGACACAAATTCTCCGGATTCGAGAGTAAAAATGCTACATTATGAAATAATCGTCCAAGGTCAGGGCAGTTCTGGGTTACCTCCTGAGAAAACGAATATTTCTCGAAATAATATTGGTAACATACTTGAGCATTAGTTTTCACCATACTATAAAGACATCAGTTCTTGATGCCCTCTTAGTCATTGCTAATGTTCAAAAGTTGGAATACCAACCATTTTTCGAAAATAGCACACTTGTGCTTTGTAAGTACTACTTACAATTTGAGCTCTTTTTTTATCCTCTGTTTATTTTAAGTTTCTTTCACATATTATATGAACAATATATATATATATACAAAATTCCTTGCATTACCCGAGGGTATTCCAAGGTCATTGAAATTAAAATATCCGCTTTGTGCAGGGGTTTCTCATTTTGGCATTGGCCCCCACTAATTTGTAGAGAATGAGGAGGAACCATTCTGCTGGTTCAGAAATAAGGTGAAACGGGTTTAGACTACTGAGTCCAGACCCCTTCCCTCGGCGAGCACGTCAGGACGTCAGGACGATGTCTCTGAATAAAGGATTGGCACAGGCCTTCAGCCAATCGAAGAATTTTATGTGCCTCCGGCTTTTATATTCCAGAACTGAGGGTAGTTGAAGCACCTCATAGGTGGTGGCGTGAGATCCCACTAAAGATCCGCCGAAGGACGGAGTTCTGGATGATTTGCAGTCTTTTTAAGGTGGACTTATACATGTGCCGGAACAGCATGGTTGATCTTATAATGGCTTTGTAAATTTGTAGCTTCAGCCGAAGTGAGAACTGCAGCGACGAATCAAAGGCCTGTGTGCAAACCAGAGATATAAACGCCGTTCCTCTGTTCATCTGCATATGCTCTACGGTGTGGGACTGCAGCTTCACAATAGGATGCTACAATTATGTAGGATATAAAAAATGTGTAGTTTTATCACGAGAAAAAAAATTTCAGATTTCACTTCCATTTATCCAAATAAAAATAGAAATATAGACTATTTTATACTGTTTTGAAAAAAAATAGAAAAACAAGACACCAACAGAAAAATGCGAATTATTTACGATTTGGAATTAATAAAGCACAAACAAATACTTTTAATTTTTAGCTAGGATTTTTTTTCTCATCAATGTACACCAGTGAATGTTTTGATGAATTAGGATGTGGACAGTAACATAATTGAGAATTTCGAATTTTTAAATTTAAAATTTACTTTAAATGTGAGTATTTTGGCCATTCAATGTGAACTAACGAAATAACGATATCACCAATTGGAACTAACTCCATAATAATTAGGGACATGAAAAAACCCCCTCAAATATCGTCGGAAACAATTAAAACTGGCCTAGTTAATAATTCCAAAGTTTTATATCAATAATCATAACAACTCATGACAAGAATAACTATAGAGTAATTACTATTAGGTACTAAACTTTATATATTATGTATTAACAATATAGTGGTCATATATAACTAATTTCTATTTCCATCATTTTAATGAGAATTGAAGGTATTACAAAATAAAATGGTTATACGAGATTGTAGATACATTGTACGACTATGTATATCCATCAATAACAAAATGTTAATCATTTTTATTCATGTTTTTTTCAAAAGTATGTGAAATTTCAGTTTTTAATGTAATATTAATACAAAGGAATTAAATTTAATACAATTTAAATAATTATTCAAATCTTGTTCCAATGCCTTTAATAAACACATTTCTCTCAAAATATAATACTCTCAGATAGAACAAGTAAACAACAAATGCGCTGATAATCGGCGGACTAAGATATCTGTCCGATAAACATAAGACTCCCTATTAATAGTTTTACTATTAAACACGAATTATCCTACTTATAGGCTTAAATTCACTTATTTATTATAGTTTTGTTTGCAAAAATTGCACAATTACCTTTCACTTTGTGAAATTTGGATGCTTTATATCTCAAAATATTTTATACTAAAGCGATTATTTGAAACCATCATAATGTGCAAGAATGTAGATGGCGAAAAAATAATGCGATAGAATAAAAGTTTGGTCACTAACCGGGGATTGAGGAAACGCCATTGAAACATGAATGAAAATCAGGAGCACCTTTCAGCTGTTTTAATCGAGTAGAACGGCTATTACAATTGAAACCTTATATATTTATAAGTGAAAAATTGAATGGGATTATGCGGCTACAGAAGCGTCTTATGTTCAGTGAAGGGAAGTTCACTATCTTAAAAAGGTGATGGACACTGATTCCCTAAACAAATAGTCAATTAAGAGGTATTTACTTTTACTTTCACCTCTTCACCTATCTCCCTCCCTTGTACGAATTTGGGCACGCGCATCCTTAATGGATTAACTAATTACTTTGGTATTCCATATGAATACATTTTGATCAAATATTTGTCAAAGTGAAAACATATAATAGTTTATCAGTTGTGCCTGAACCCATATTGATACTCTTTAGAGTTCGACTCATTCTGTGAATTTCTTTATAACATCCAAGTAGTGAAATTCTCCGATAACTACAATTTGTTTCACGAATTGAAATCATTATTTCAGGGTCGTGTATGTATCAATATGTCGTACTGCGCGCCTTCCTCCGTGCTGGATTATTTGACGGCTAAACGATCTAGTTCTTCAAAAAGCTGGTTGAATGAGAGCTTTGGAAATTCACTAGTATTTATAATAGCTGTTATAACTACGCCATTCTTCTTATGAACTGAATTATACTGTTATGTGGATATCTACATCTTTAAGGGTGACTTGTAAGAGTATCTTTCATACTAGACCAGGAGGTAGATAAATCAAAGGAAAGTGGAATTAAACTGGAAGGATACTGTATAATTGACGATAATATTATCTCCTGAATATATGTACATCGATAATATTCTCGTTAACTGATTTCTGTACGAAAGTGACATTAACCTTAAATCTTTTATTATTCTCAATTTCATGATGAGGGTTCTGTTGCGCTCTGAGAAAGTTCTTCGATACCCAATCCTTAGCTATCGTATATAGCTTCATCCCTAAATCCTTTACAGGGAAAAACTATTGAGCATTGCAAAAAAAAAAAAAAAAAAAAAAAAAAATTGTGAATGCAACAATGTAGTTTGAGGACAAATGCTAGACGGTCACTGATACAGTCGTAGTACCATTCTTTCTCTACCTGCAATTTTGATGGTCTGAGAGTAAACGTATTTTTCTAGCCTTGCTGCCATCTAGTATATTCCAATGAAACTATTTGCAAAATTCTAGTTGATACATTTGGCTCTGGTACGGCATGTGTTCCTGGGTTCTATAAAAAGTTTAATTAACCCATGGGAAAATCAAAATATATTATCTTATCTATTGACGTAGTTAATTAGCCTTAATGGTTAAAATAAGGCTGCTATTGCCATTGCCATAAGTTCAAGGGTCAAGTCCAATATGTAATTGTCGCAAATAGATTGTTATATATAACATACATACATAGATTGTTATATATAACATACATACATAGATTGTTATATATAACATACATACATAGATTGTTATATATAACATACATGTACATATAAACGTAGGTTTTTAAAAATAACATAGGCTAACTATAAAGAGTATAATGACCAAGTAGTTGATCGCCCAGAAAAATCGTAGCCTACCTACCTGACCTAGATTGTCGCTACTTCCTGTACTCAAGATGCTAATAAAAGGCTATTCCTTATAACAAATTACAAACGGCTACAGAATTTGCAAGGATATTGATGTTTTCAAAATTATTCTTTTTTTGTGACTCATATATTTAAACATACATGCGAATCATTAAAACCTCTTCAGTTTTCGATTCTATGAGTAATAATATAACTCATTTTGATTTTAAAGCAAACCTTTTATCCTCCGAAGAACTTTATACGTAGTTATTAGTAATAATTATACGTGTCATTCTTTTAGCTTCGGAAATATGCAATGTTGGTGTAACATTTTTTTTTTTTTTGTAATTAAACATTATTACGATGTTAATTATTTTAATGTACATTTTATAATGGTAGAATTTTTACAAGTAATTTGCCAAAAAGAAATTGGCAAATATGAAGCAAGTGTTTTTGTTACAGAGGTGGAAGCCAGCGGAGAGGACAAGATGGGCGTGAAAGGCATTAAACCGTTGATTGATGATAGGGAGGAAGAGCCTGTCTAAATATTTGACCTTTGTCAGGAGGGAACTGTACCTACCCAGCCCTTATTAGCAGAGTTATATTGCCCTTCTTATTTATTCAATATTGGATTAACTGAAGCATCCATATGTCTGTTTGAGTTCTTATTCATTTACTAGACAAGGTCTTTAAAAACTATATATTTACTCTGAAATCGTCAATTATAACTTTAATAAAAAGTAATTAAAGTAATAATAATAATTATATGAAGAAATTAAGCCAGAGGTTTGCTGCCGATAACACCAATAATATTTGCCAATATAACTAAATCTCTTCAACACTCTATTCACTTAATTAACATATTTATACCTATTAATATCCTTAATCATCCTGAGATCGACAGTTTCGAATAAGAAAACATCAAGGAAACGGATGGATGCCAATGACAAAAAAAAACGACAGTCAGCACGATGATGAGGAATAGCCTAAGAGTTGTAGGCCTATTTATAGTAGATGCTATTTTCATAACTACACTTTATACCTTATAACACATACTAGTAGGATAAAAAACTTAACTATTATTTTTTTCAACTATACTTCTATGTTCACTCACAGATGAGAATCACAATCAGCAAATAAGGAGGATAGAAAAAGATGAAAGGTATGTCAGGCATGATGAAGGATAGTACCCAACAGCACATCTTCCCTATCATGAATTAATACCTTAAGTCAGGAAAGGAAACGTCCAGCTCGTTTTTGGACATCTCCTAATGAATATGTCAGCCATATCGTTATTAGCCAGTTGTTATGTCCGTGAAGGTTAGTACGAAAACAAAAATAAAGAGTACACATTTGTTGGTCGATAGTTGGTTGTACTAAGTCGGTACGTAGAGTTTTTTTATATGCCTGCCATGAAGCACCTGTTAGTAATCTTAAAATTTTGGATTGAAAACTTTATTGTTTTTGTAACAGTGTCTTTTTTGATGAACCGTAAATATGTGAGAAGTACGCCCTTATGGGTTTAAGTCGGTATTTAGAATCTGGCAATTTTGAGTTTTGACGATTTGAAAAGCCGATTGTTCTGAGTCTTTCGCTTCATTTTGACGTGTGATCATCCTTCGATCGAATGTTAATCCAAAGTAAAGTACTGCGTCCTATATTGGTTGTGGCCAAGTGTGAAGATATGTGTTGACATTAGTCCGCATTTTCCAATGTGAGTTCCAATTTCTAAATGTTAAGAGTGATTTGGTTAAGTCAGAGAGGATTGTGATGTACTATTAAAATTGTTATATCGTCAGCGTAGACAGCTGTCGATACAACTGCTAATCTCGGAGTCGGTAGATATGTACATATGTAAAAGGTCCAAAAGAGCCAATATTGTGTTATGTATTGAGGATACTGGGATTTAAGGAAATAATTAAGATTCATAATAGTAATTAAATAAGGAATAAATTAAAGAGATGCCACCCGGTTCAGTAATATTAACATTAACCTGTTTCTTTTTCGGACAAAGGAATCTTCACAAGGTCGTGCGTTATACCTGGGGGATGTAGTTCAAGACCGCCAATAGGCCGCTAGATAAGCGAAAGTAAGAGCACCATAAACCTAGAGATAGGCCAGGTCGACATGGTGTAATAAAATCTGCCGCCCAAGGTCACAAGTCCTTGGAAAATATTCAGCCAATAAGATGTCCCAAAAAGAGAGTAGGGAACGAAATTCATCTGTTCAAGAAGAAGTGGGGGAAACGGTATAAGAGACGGAGGAAAGATAGTTCTAGACAGTTCTGGTGAGAGTTGAAGTGGAGAGTTCTGGTGAGAAGTTTGAAGTGGGTAGTTCTGGGAAGAAGGAGGTTCGAGCTAGAGACAGAAGACTGAGGTTCGCAGAGGGTACAGCTGAGCAGCACATAGAGACAGCAGAGAGAGACCTGGTCCATAGAGCAACAATAAGATAAGTTCTAGTCCTTTGATTCATTGTGTACATCAATATATATTATTGTGTGGCATCCGGATAGTATTTTAAATAAGCAAGAGTTCTCCCAGTATTCTCAAATACATATGTTACAGTCTGTAGATTTTTACAATGAGAATAATTTAGATTAGAAATTAGTAAAACCAGTAGTTTAATTAATAACGTAACGTCAATAAAGTAAGATCTGTAACTAAATCTACCATTCTATTTACCCTGCATGTCATCATCTAGTTAATTAAGTGAAATGGTGAACACGACAACCTTGGAAAGGTTCTCCAATGGTATTTATAATATCCCAAGCTAATTGACCATAGCAGGAGGATCTGCGGTCTCTAGCCTTTTATGTTAAAATATAGTTTGATTGATCGGCTCCCTTCTGGAACCGATGCAAATAGAGAGTAAATTAGATCAGTAAATTGAGTAAATGTGGTTTCTGGAACCTGCCTTAGAAAAGCAGTTTGCCAGAAACATAGCAACTGATCCTAGAGGTACTCCGAAACTGATCGAATTTCTGAGCCCTGTTGAATAGAGGAGAATCTATCGAAGAAGAAAGATCGGAGAATGAGATACTAGGTATGAGGAAGGCATGGTCTTGAGATTGAAGAGAAGCCCCTAGAGCCAGATTTCATCAATTGTTTGGGCGACATCCAGAAACACAGGTGCTGGGTATTGTTTTCGCTCTAGTGCTCCAGCATAGTAGTCAGTTACTATGTGCAATAGGTGTGTTACTGAATGTAACGTGCCACAACCTGAATTGCTGGACAGGTTTTTTTCAGTCAGCATGTCAACCAGTCTTTTGAATACTAATTTTTCGAAAATCCTATTTTTAAAAATTGCTTAGTATAATTATTATTTATTCTATTTAGTTTTTGAAGTTAAATAGTGATAAAATAAACGCATCATTAATCATATTTTACGTTATCTCTTCTGGTAGTCGTTATTTTCTTCGTTGGCTGGTTTTCAGCCAGAAATGTATTTTCGTTATCTATGAGACCCGAGTAAACGATTAAAATAGAAGCAATCATATGTTCATTAGGACAATGATTGCAACGTGCGCTTGTGGCGGGGAGCGGTAATATAGACCAGGAATGTCCAAAAATTTTAGCCTAAGGGCCTCACTGACTCCTGTTAGTCCTAAGAGCCACACTAACTCCCAACTAAGCCCCAAGAGCCAAGACCTAGCCAGCTCATCATACCAACATAGTCATATCGTTAGTTATCAAAACATTACCATTTCCAAGGACGGTGTATGGTAGTTAGGTATCTGAACAGTAATCCAGAGTTAAACTTCTTACGAATTATCTTTTTATAGAATTATCTTTCTACTGACGTATTCCAGAGTTAAATTAGGGAAAACGACAATGCTCTGCCCGAACAAACTTACCTAAAAGTTTTAGTATAAATATTAACTTTTGAAACATTCGATCTAAATTCACTGTGCAATTAAAGGAATTAATTAAATCTCAATCCTAGCTCAATCTTGCTATAAGCATTTGTTAGGAAAAATCCAAATATATCTACAATTCAAACCTTATCTTTAGTACAGAGCTAAGAGGCACAACCTAAGCTTATTTCTTAATAAGCTTAATTCTTCCTTTATCTAAAACAAAATCCTTCATTTTGCAACATAAAACTCTATACCCAGAATCTGTTGTTACGTATCTGACTGGTTTAGATATCTTTCTTCTTAAGATGGACGTCTAACTCACTCACACTCGATAGCGCTTAATTTCTTCCGAAAATTCATTAGGGATTGTCAATGAAATCTCTTCTGAGCTTTCTGAAAATAATCAAGTTCTATAGGAGAGTTTAATAAATCCATGAACTACCAATGATCCTACGGGGTAGAGGCAAACATAAAAATAAATAAATAAATAGGATATAATTTAAACTAAATTAAATAAACATTGTATCCATGTTCAGCTTATTTAAAGGATTAAAAAAAAATATAAGATAACTAACAGATTCATCCAATCTATAAATTATTATATTTTGGTATTTGATCAATTTTGCTTAGCTTACTATTTATTCACACAAAAAATTAAAAGATCAAGCATTTATATTTTATAACTTAAACGTGCTTTTTATTTTACGCAACCCTTTCAAAACAATTGGATATCCGAAGCGTAATTGCTGGAATCAGAGCTTTAGGAGAACTATGGAACTATGAACATTTGATTCCATTCCTTCATTCGATTAGCTGACTTTAA
Organism: Rhaphigaster nebulosa; assembly: GCA_948150685.1. Taxonomy (NCBI): domain Eukaryota; kingdom Metazoa; phylum Arthropoda; class Insecta; order Hemiptera; family Pentatomidae; genus Rhaphigaster; species Rhaphigaster nebulosa. Next base: position 91,311,939 of record OX411306.1, on the reverse strand, counting down.
AGTATTAATATAAAAAAAAAAAAAAAAAAAAAGGCTTGCATGCGGTAAGAAATTTATAATGTTAATCAGGTTGATCATGGATAAAACAAAACAACAGCATATAAAGAAATAAATAAAAAATTTATATATTCATCCAACAAGATTAGTTAGTTCTAATCCATGGATTATATTTATTATTATAGGCAATTAATTGTAATGCTTGATACTGGTTTTTTCACACGTATGTCTACATTATTGAAACATTATTTACAATGAAACATGATACATGGAACGAACATACAAGGAGACTGAGAGAGCTAGTATATACTTATCGGCTCTGGTCTCTGTAGGTCCTGACATCAGCTCAGATCAATATGCCTCGTGTTTGTCAGATAGAGAATCTTATACAAGCCTTAGCTGCAGGCCAACCTCTAATCTCAGGTTATGATGACTTCCAGTTGTTCGTTAAAATCTTATGCATAGGAGTAACTTGTACATAAAATTATCTTCATGCTCATGACAATTAATTATTAAATGAATGTATAAATGTAATAAAAAATGAGGAATACAAATCATGATATTCAAAAGAAAAACGAAAAACAACTGTGTATAAATTAGTAAGAAAATTTTCGACTATATAAAAATGAATATATTATGTTTTTTTTTCATCTAGGCTACCGATGCAATGATTCAATAGGTATTAAACAATAATGTTAACATAATGACAAATTGTTCCGATGTAAGGGCTATACAAGCACTAGCTAACTACAAAGTTTTTAAGTAGAAAGAAACCAACTTCCTGAACTTGGTATTGTCTACTTTCCATTACTTGGAAAGTTGCGCTTGAAGCAATCCAACATATTTAAACAACATCGCTTATGAATAAAGTGTTTTCTCATAAGTAATGTCAGACTGGTGAGAATAAATAAAGAAAGCTTTAAAGTATTCTCTTTATCCATCGAATACCTAATATGAATGTGGATGTCCAATTCTGATAAAACACTTAATATAAAATAAAAAATTGTACACCTTTAACAAATGAAATGTCTAAGGTTCACTATTTGAGAAGAAATATTATACAACACAGTATTTAAGCGATCGGTTGGTGTTGCCAAAAAGTGATTTAGCAGGATCACGCACAACCACCAGTTTTTTTTTTCTATTTTTTTCAACTCTCTATATTATTGGGTACCCAATTTACAGAGGCTGAGTATGCCCCAGAAGGGCCTCCTGATCCTTCAGTCGATTCAAGGCTCTTAAAAACTCAAAGGAGAAATTACAATGAAAGCATCCGTTTCAATATAATAGAGATTACAGAAAAAAAGCTATAATTAATTAGTTTTTAGAACTCAACATTCGGTCTACAAACTCGTGATGAAAAGGCTTATATACGGCATCCATTCCGCAAATGGGCACGCCTGTCTTTGGACCGAGATGGAAGCGATACAGGACGGGTACATCATAATCAAATATTTACTAAAGGAACTGGAGGCTGGTTCCACATGTAGAGCACCCTTTAATGTGGCTTTCTAGCTTTGAAATTATTGCTCTCTTGGGACCTTACCGCTAAACTCCGATATCAACCAGCAACCACTCCCGTTCCCATTTCCTAATATTATCTTAACGTTTGTCCCATCCCTCGAATATTTGATGATTGCAAGTTCTCATGTTCCATTAAGGCTAAATTCATAACTAATTAGTTTCCTCATTTTTTACCGGAAAAATCTATTATATATTCTGAATTTTTCACAGACTGAATTTTAACCTGTGGGAACAGGATGCTAAGTCAAGGGTTCAAAGAGTCTTCAATTTTAATCACATTAATTCTTCTTATGTTTTCAACAAATTAGTGGAATCTGCCACAACCTTCGGTAATATACAGAAATAAATAGTAACAAAATTATATATATATATATATATATATATATATATATATATATATATATATAGATATATGTACACACATATAAGCATTTATATAAAAAAAGGTAATGAATAATATTAAATGAGTGAAAGAAATATAAGGATATATCTAATTTATAATATAAATAGGTGCATAAGAAAAAACAACACATATGTAAAAAACAAATTTTTAAGGAAAATTAAATTTAATTGTTTATTTCGTTAAATGTGATTGTTTCAGAAAATTACATCCACAAAAAAATTAATAGTTCAAAATAAGCATGGGCGATCGAAAATGCGATTAAAAAACAGAATTACCTACAGAATTACCCTCGATTACCTACCTAATAAACGATCCCTATATCGAAGAAAACTTCAACAATAACAGTAAATCGAAATGCGCATGCAAGATCGAAAGTCCGACTTTAAAAAAAAAAAAACCCTTCAAATTATTACACAATGGTATATTATTTCCAAATGGTAGTTTTTCAAAAATATATGGTGTCGCAACTCACTGGTGTCGCAACTTTCCAGACCGCTTTGGTATAGATATCAGAAAATTAGATTATCATTCAAATGAGCAATTGGATTGTTTCGGAAAAGTTGGAATGTTATCGAATTGTCAAATAACTAAATAAAAGGGAACTGTTTTCCATAGGAACATGTGCACTACATTTCATAAAACTTTTCTATCAAATTCAGCAAAGAAATTATTAAGCAGTAGGCAACTATGGAGGAGAAATTTGAAGCTTATCCCAAGATGATCGTCGTAAACTGAGAGTGTTTGACAGAAACTGTTGAAAGCAAGTAGGCTAAGATGAGCAGAACATGCAATCAGAGGATGAAATGGTACAGAGGAAAATGTTGGAGGCGCACTTCAGTGGGAAAAGAAAAATGAAAGACCAAGAAGCAAAAGGAAGTGTAGAAATAATCCAAGGAAGGATGAAAGAGAGAGATGCGAGGAGATCAGGAGCGGAAATGATAAGTCAGGTGGCCAGAGGCTATGCTGATCTGAAGCGCCAGGGAAGTATGCAATGTTCATTATGCTATATCTCAGCTAATACTTGTCCGATTTAAATAATTTTTTTTTATATTTTTTTTCGATTTGTATGGAATTTCATCATCTTAGGATTTACCATAATAAAAATAATAAAAAAGGAGGTTCTTCCATCCTGTGACCAGTGCCGAATCTCAATATAATCGGTCCATTACCCTCGGAGAAAAGCCGCGAACGGCGGACAGATAGATTAATTATTATTCGATATTTTGGATTCTACGTATCTTGAAACGTAAAACCTCAAATTTTTAGGGGCGAGAGATAATTTTTTTTTTCTTGGTCGATTACCAAGGTCTTTATTTATTGCAAATAATAAACCAATAACGGAATCGGAACCATCGGGTACTTAATAAACGATCCCTACAGCGAAGAAAACTTCAATAATAAAGACTCAGGCACAGAGAGCGCGATCTGTCGCGGCGACCTGTCGCAATCTTAGCCCACAGTGAACTGGTGATCTAACTTATTACTATTTGCTGCACTACATATTTCACACAGAAGACGATCTAGTCTTGATCGAGTCCGGCAGCGATCTATTTCTACGCACCTAGAGCGATCTAGAGATTCAGAATTAGCGTCCTTAAAGCCTAATAAATAATCCCTATGCCAATGAATTCTGCACAAGTAATAATTTATTTGTAAAGTTTGTGCTCGAACAAAAGTTTGATAATAAACGAAATTAGCAACTTCAAAAATATATTGGACGATCACAAAATCGATGAAATGAACATCACCCACCTCCAAAAAAAAAGTAAATAGAATAATAAAAATTTAAAAATAAATAAACAAATATTTAAAAAAAAAATCTTAAAACTGGTTGAAATAAACACTGATTATGCATGAAACAAAAACAAATACTTATTATGTCTGAAACAAAAAAAAAAAAAGGATATGCCACAATTATTTCAAAATCTCCGCATCGGAGTAATCTTCTTCTTCTTCTTTCACTCTCTACTTAGTGCCATCAGCGTGGAGGAACGGCCTCGGCCCATCTCGCCCACTGATCTCTGTCGCTGGCCCTTCTTCTCATATCCACCATCGTGCTTCCTCTGGCTCGCCCAAGTCTCTCCAGATAGTTTTGATACATCATCTTGAGTCTGCCTCTAGGTCGCCTTCTCTCTGGTTTTGCTTCCAAGAGCCATTTAGCCTTTTGGTTATCGCCCATCCTGTAAACATGACCAAACCATTTCAGTTGGCGTTCTTCAATAATTTCTTTTACTGCTCTTTTCAGTTCCTCTCTTATTCTCTCATTTCTCCAGCAGTCTCTTCTTGTTTTTCCAAGTACTCTCCTAAGGTACCTCATTCCTATGGCCGTTACTTTGCTCGCATGTTTATCAAGAACAGTCCTGCTCTCCGCACCATATAGAAGGACAAGCAGAAACACTGTTTTAAATAAGGCTATTTTGGTTTCTTTCTTTATCTCCTGTTTCCCTAATATTGTAGTGCAGATAGAGTAGAACACACCATTAGCCTTCTTGACTCTATGTAGAATCTCTTGGTCTATTCTCCCATCTCTGCTGAAAATCGTGCCCAGGTACTGGAAATTATCTGCCTTCTCTAGCAGCTCATTATTGCATGAAATATGAATTGGGTCTTCCCCGTCTCGGCCGATAACCGATCACCTTACTTTTAATAGGATTTATTTCCATTCCTTTCCTCTGGAGCTCTTCCGACCATTCATCGACAGCCAACTGAAGCCTTTCCTGGGTGTCAGCAATCAGGACCACATCATCCGCATATAGCAGAGCTTGTGCTTGTACAGGAATTAAATTTCAGTATCCCACTGTTGCCCTTGGTGTCCTTCGCTTGCAGACTTTCCATACTTCATCCATGCATATTATGAAAAGAAGTGGGCTTAGGCTGTCCCCTTGCTTGACGCCTTTATAAAACCAAAATGACTCTGATTCAGTTCCGTTAAGCCGTATAATTCCCATGGGATCCTGATATACCGATTTGATCGCACTGATGAGAGTGGGTGGCACCTGTTTTTCCTGTAAAGCATTCCAAATCTCTTGGCGGGGAATCGAATCGAATGCAGCCTTCAAATCCAGGAACGCCAAAAATAACTTTCTTCCTCTATCACACGTTTTCTCAACAACCATTCGTAGTGAGAAAATATGATCCTGGGTTTGTCTCCCTGGTCTAAAGCCAGCCTGCTCCTCTTCCAGATCATGTTCCACCAATCTCCTGAGCCTCTGTTCCAATATTCTTGTATATAATTTATATACAGTTAAAGGCCACTAACCTTTCCTAAGACTTGAACATAATCCCTTACTCAGTTCCTCTGTGTCGGCATACTAGGAAACCCCCTCCTAGTCCTTGTCCCTTTCGACGTACTTTTGTTAGAATAAGATATTCATTCTGTATGTAGATCTGAGGTAGTATGAACCATTACTTGTAACCTATTTTAGACAATAAAGTTTTTTTTTAAGTTCTCTATTTGAGCAGCTCTTTAACTGGCGCCCGAACACAGGGACTGCAAGCATCAAGAAATCACTGTTCCCAGGTATCTTGAATCATCTTCGCAGTCTGAACTCTGAACTCTGAAGAACTTTGATATTAAAGACTCACTCTCCGAGGTATCTTTAATATCACTGCTTTTGGCTCACTCTCCGAGGTACCAGAAGACTCCGACGATTTTAGAGACATTCAACTTAGGACATCACTCTACCGAGGTATCCTTCGTTGCAGTTCACTGGACTTCACTGGTTGCAGGTATCCAGCAGAACTTCGAGACGACTCTTATAGTAAGAATTTAGAATAACTTTTATTGTCTTTTATTTTATTTTATTTTTATTTCTATGCCTACTGACCCGGCATTACGTCGTATTAGTGAACAAATCGAACAATTAAAAAGGGTAAAAATGGCAGACACTTCATTCCAAATAAAAAGCGCGGATTACGATCATATCCCACACTTTGATGGAAATCCCCACAATTTATTGAAATTTGTAAATGTAGTAAGACAGGTTAGAAATATAGTTTGTGCTTCTAACAATAATTTCAAAGAATTAAACGAAAAAAGACTTTTAAGTAAAGTATTAGCAAGGCTGACGGCGGAAGCGGATTACATTAACACTACGTGTGAATTCGAAACTGTAGAAGAACTTTTAACATATTTAGAAAGAACGTTTCGTGATTCTCGTTCAATTGAACAATTAACTTTTGAACTTTTAATACTAATATTAAACATAAAGAACACCCATTAGATTTCTTACAAAGAATAGATAAGAATCGTACGTTAATTATATCAAGACACCGAATAGATAAAACACATAATAAAGAAACGGTGATCGCACATCTTGAATGTCAGCTTTTATATCATTTTTTCACTAACATGCCTTTGCATGTTAGAACATATTTAATGACAAAAACGGATAAACTCAAGAACCTCGACGATTTCAGGAATCTAATTCAAAATGAGAACCACCTACTATTCGACGATTTGATCTCATCAGGATCTATGAATAAGGCAGGTGATAAATCAGAAAATAATTTTCAAAATAAAAAGAAATTTAATGATCAGCATAAAAATCAAAGCAAAACATTATAATAATAATCATTATAATAATAATCTTTACAACAATTATCCGACTAATAATAATAACCAACCAAGAGAGGTTCAAAATAATTATAATCAACCAAGAGAGGTCCATAATCGCGAATGGAATCCTCACGATCAACAAAAGTTTTTTAATAAACCCAATTCAGGGCAATATAGACAAAATCATCCGAATAACCAACAAAGACCCTGCAACGTTACAACAGGGCAAACCGTTTCGATGAGAAGTGCAAATTCTCAGCCGCATAGGCAACCAATATATGAGATAGAAGAAGAACCGGAAGAAGATCCGAGAGACGCAAAAATAAGAGATCTAGAATCTCAGTTATCCCATTTTTTAGGAAATCCCCCGAACCAAGGCGACAAAACGTAATTTTAGAGTTATTTACTATAAACTTCGACGAACTCCCATATGTAATAGATCACGCTAATAGAAAATGGCTTCTCGATACCGGAGCAAAGAGTAATTTTATAAACCCCGATATTATTCCTAAAGGCGTACCCCGCGTCAAAGAAAAATTCACTATAAAAACCGCAGCAGGCGAAAAACACGGTGATGAAGTATTATATACTTATTTAGACACCACATTTTTAAAAAATCCTGAAAAAACTAAATTTTATATTTATAAATTTAGCCCCAACTATGACATACTTTTGGGTAATGAAATATTGGACAACATGGATTCAAAAATATTATTTAAAGACAGGATAATTACCACCAAATATAGTTCATTTAATTTTCATTTACGGGATGAAAACCGCCCAGTAACTCTAAAACAGGGTATCAACTCCGTTCCATTAAACAAAAACGGAATTTTTTACGTTGAATTAAAAAATGACGATATTGAAATTCCCGCTGGTATTTACGAAAATAATTTAACAATAATTAGTAAAAATCAAAATACATTAGAGTTAAATTTTCAAGAACTTCTTGGTGAAGAAGTTGAAGAAACCTCTCCCATTTCGGAAAATGTAACAGAAGAAATCCCAAATTTAATTCGTGGTGACTATTTAAGTACAAAGGATAGGGAAACTCTTATATTTTTGATGAGAAAATATCCCTCAATTTTCAAAACTGATAGAGATGAATTATCCGCAACTGACATATTAGAGCATAAAATTAAAACAAAAACCGAAGAACCGATATGTTCAAAAAATTACCGATATCCACACCAATTTCGCGAAGATATTAAAGAAGAGGTAACTAAATTATTAGAAAATAAAATAATCCAGCCAAGTAACTCTCCGTACAATTCACCGGTATGGATTGTACCCAAAAAATTAGATGCATCGGGAAAGAGAAAAATTCAAAATGGTTATTGATTATCGAAAGTTAAATCAACAGACCATTCCCGATAAATATCCCCTTCCAAACATAGAAGATTTGCTCGGAAAGCTTGGTCGTGCTTCAATTTTCACGGCTATGGACTTATGTTCCGGCTTCCACCAGGTCAGAGTAGAAAAAGATTCAATCCCTGAAACCGCGTTTTCTACGGACCAAGGGCATTTTGAATTTCTAAGACTACCATTTGGACTTTCCAACTCTCCTGCCACCTTCATGAGAGCCATGAATATTATTTTTGCGGATGTCCCCAATACTCTTATCTACATGGATGACATTATAGTTTTCTCAGAAAATATGGCAGACCACATGAAACACATAGAAACCGTACTTCAAAAACTCGAAAAACATAATTTAAAAATCCAGTTGGATAAAACTGAGTTTTGTAAACGCGAATTACTGTTTCTAGGTCACATTATTTCGGAAAAGTCAATCCTGCCAAAATATCGGCCATAATGGATTCAAAACTTCCCAAAACCGAAAAAGAAATAAAAAGCTTTCTAGGGTTGACCGGATTCTATCGCAAAATGATCCCTAATTATGCAAAAATAGCATCCCCTCTCACTAAATCTTTAAGAAAGGGAATAACAATCAATCCAGAATCTTATATAGAAGCGTTTAATAAATTAAAAGAATTGATTTGTAGTAGCCTAGTCTTACAAGTCCCTGACTTTTCTCAGGACTTCTATTTAACTACCAACGCAAGCAATCTTGCTATTGGCGCCGTACTGGCTCAGAAAAACAACAACGTTGAATTACCAGTTTGCTATGCCTCGAGAACGCTCAACAAACCTGAACAATACTACTCTACAATAGAGAAGGAATGTTTAGCTATAATTTGGGCGTGCAACCATTTTAAACCATACCTATACGGTAGAAAATTTCATATTTATACGGATCACAAGCCTCTAGAATACATAAAAACGTGTAAAACACAAAACGCGAGGCTTATCAGATGGAAAATCATGTGGAGGATTTCGATTTCGATATCAAACATATCGAGGGTAAAGCTAATAAAGTAGCGGATTATTTATCACGGTTCCCTATTGAATGTCAAGACCTTTTACATATTAGCGAAACGGATGAAGAAAGCCTCGCAACCGTCCATTCTGATGAATCTTTCTCTGAAAATAGAATTAAATAAAATAAATGTACAATAGAATAAATAGAATAGAATAAAATGTACAATATCATTATAAGCTATAGGCAAGTTGGTATTATTTACAAATTGTTCCTTATTCTCTAGATTGATTAATGAGGTAGAATACAAATGGGTACTACGAACTAAATTATCTTTTTTCGTTTCAATATACTTAATTAGATGGGTTACATATTGTTGGGTTTCTGGAATATACATTTGCCATATGGTGTTATCTTTTCCATCCAAATCTTTTTAAAGAGGTTCTGTAAACACTTGACCATTTCTTCTCCACCATATTTTATGAATTCTGGTGCGATGCTATCTCTTCCTGCTGCTTTGCCCAGTTTTATTTTATCCATCGCCAAAATAACCTCATCTTCTTCTATGACATCTTCACTGTTCTCCACCTGGTTCTCGCGGATTCTAGGTCTTCTACGGCCGTCATGTTGAGGATATTGTCTGTAATAATGTCGGTAATTGTATCGGTAACTGTCCAAGATAATAACGGTAATTTGGTGTCTCAAGGAAATGAAATTCTTAAGGTATGGCATAGGCATTATCAGGATACATTTTACCTCCAGGATTACAGACAGGCAATATCGGAGTAATCATAGTACTCAATTAGTTTATTTTTAATTTAAACCAATTTCGAGGCCAGTTTATCCTGAAAAAAATGCATCACAGCATTAGTAAAAAAAGGAAAATGCTCAACTTTCTAAAAGTTAATCAAATTCTTGTGTTTTATTTATTATTGACATTTTCATAGCTAAATAAAAGATCATCTGATCAAATCTTGGTGCCGAAGAAAAGATTATTGAAGTAAGCAGTATAGTGGTTTGGGCACGTTTTAAGAATGGAAAAGAATCATCTTGCCGGGATGACACGTAAGGCTAAGGTGGGCGGGAGAAGGTCCAGCGGAAGACATTGGCACACCTGGGAGTAAGGGAATGTTTTGTTAATAGAAGTTTGGAACAGAACAGGAGAAGAGAAACGGTTAAGGATCGTACAGCTTGGTCCAGGCTATATAGAATGACACCTAACACTGAGAGATAGGGGAGGAGTGATTATGATGATGTTGACAAACACATTAAGGATAAAAGTTGATTTGATAATGTTCAATTCGCCAGTAACATAACCTATCTGGGCTATCATCAAACAGATTCCCAAAAGGTACGAGAGAAGCATCACTAAGTTGCCATGTTTTAGTAATATTTCATAATAAACATACTGACAATATCTCAAACAGTTTTTAATTCCTAATATTTAGAATTAATCCTATCCCTGAACTAGTAATCAGTACGAGGTGATTAAATAAAATACGGAGTTCATTAAATAATATAAAATATTCTTGAAGTGTTAATCAAGTCATGTTTTTCTTATTAGTGAAAAAAGGAAGATATTATAAGAAAACAATCATCAAGTTCTACAAAACCTAATTAAATCCTAGTGGTTTTATTTATTTTTTACCCGTTCTTTCTTTTTTCTTTTTTTTTTTTTACAGCCCGATTTCCAATTACTCCATTTTCATTTTTTCTCTTTTATTATATTATGTTATCGTTCATTAAACGCAGCTCTCACCGTGAGCACAGTTGGTTAGGTGGTTTCCTTCATCTAGATAATCATTGTTATAAAACAAAAAGCATACATGAAAAAGTTGTTTCCGTCCTTAATTCCTAGGAAAAAAAAAAAAAAAAAATAGTATCCATAAATTTGCTGTGTATAAGTTTAATAATAAATGATGCATGCTATAATTAATATGGAGTTTATGTATTCATTCTATAATAGGAATTTCCTAATTCCATGTGCTCTTGAATAGTTTTTCCAAAAGAAATGAAATTTGAATCTATTCGTGTTATAATAAAATAATATATACTATAGTTAAATCATTAAGAAATATTCCTGGCCTCCTGTTTCCTTAGATTTTCATTTATCAGGCTCAAGTCAAATCATTCGAAAAACTAATTACTTAAGTAATAAATGAGGAGTTCCCTATGAAAAGTTAATGCTTCCACTTTTGGAAAATAATTATAAAAAAAATTAGTAAGCATATCATAGACATATGACAAAATTTGTATTGAAGATTTTTATGCGTAACACTTATTTGACAGAGGAACATATGAGATTTGAAATAAGCTTAATAATTTTTGGGTGTAAAAAATTAATCTTAAAAAAATCAATGTTTTTAGAAGCTGACATAGTTTTGATAGAAAACTCCTCAAATGTTTACAAAATCAGCAAAAACATAATGAACATATTCCACAATTCCTTAACTGAAAATTACAGATATGTAATAATAAAACAGTTTAATTCATGAAAAAGATTTGTTTCAAGCATGAATTAAAAACGGCATTGTGGTTTAATAATTTAACAATAGAGGATGCGATAATAAACGTGTCAAATAAAGATAAGTTATTTTTGTTTTTATTAAAATAATGTTAAACATCACCCAAACGAATGCTTTTTCGGTAGTTGTTGATGTATTCATAGTGCAGATTAGCTAAATTAATCATAAATAATATTTAAACAATTAACATTAAACAAGGAACAAACAAAACAGTATGTTATTTATAATGAAGATTATATATACTATGTTCAATTAAATATTATTATTTGAAGTGGGACCGCTCTAATAGAGAAAGGAAGCCGGTGAAGGAATGAGGGCTGAGATGGAACTAGGTCGATGTTGGATGATATTTCAGAGTCTCCGGGCTCCTGCCTTAATTGGTACCAAAATAGTTCCCCTCTGCATTTCTCTCTCATTTCTATTTACCTCCAAAATCAAGAAATTAACAATCGTTGCCCCGTTTCAGTAGTAATAGAATTTTGAGTGTTCAGTTTACTTGATTATAACGAAAATTTTGAAGATAATACACAATGTTATTTCCACCGTTGTTTGTCTTTTATCCATAGATAAAATAATAAAGTCCATGCTAAATCTACGATCGCCATACTACATTACATGAATCAAAATTTATAGCTGCGGTAATCAAAGCAGTTGGGCTGAACTATATGGGTTCCTGGAAGATCTTAATACTTGTACCATAGGTCTCTAACTCGGGCTTCCTTTTATTCAATCGTTTGTCAAATATCGTTTGGCAATGGTGTGGGTTTGCGAGTATTGGCATATTGGTGAAAATACTGGTCAATGTTTGCGTTTGAGCTCGAGTTGGGCCGTTCCCACAAATTATATAATATAATAGAAGCGCACTAGAGGCTTTAAGAGGATAACTCTACCGCTCTCAGTTCTTCCCTACTCCAACTACCTCACACCGCCTTACAGTCAAGGCAAGTGTATCATCTTTCTCATGTTTTGTGATAATATTGCAATTGACATTACATTCAGTTGAACACATTTCAAGGTCTCGGATTTTGACAGGTATCGAATATAATTTTATACTAAAAATCCGACGTGGACAACACATGATTCCCTTGTACGCCTATTAAACTATAAATCCGTGGCTCAAAAAGTCTAGTAATATTGACAGTTCTAATGTTGTCACGGAACACGAAGAAACTCTTGGAAAATAGTTACCTACTGAAATAAAACGACCTATTAGACGACCTATAAAACGACCGGAATGAGACCTCCAGAGACAAGAGAATGTGTATGTCAATAGATGGATGTCGCGATGCCGAGTGTCGTTTTCGAAATATTGCAATCTTCGGAAAGTTGTATCCAAATTCAGGATCACTTTTTGAGCCACGGATTTATAGTTTAATAGGCGTACAAGGGAATCATGTGTTGTCCACGTCGGATTTTTAGTATAAAATTATATTCGATACCTGTCAAAATCCGAGACCTTGAAATGTGTTCAACTGAATGTAATGTCAATTGCAATATTATCACAAAACATGAGAAAGATGATACACTTGCCTTGACTGTAAGGCGGTGTGAGGTAGTTGGAGTAGGGAAGAACTGAGAGCGGTAGAGTTATCCTCTTAAAGCCTCTAGTGCGCTTCTATTATATTATATAATTTGTGGGAACGGCCCAACTCGAGCTCAAACGCAAACATTGACCAGTATTTTCACCAATATGCCAATACTCGCAAACCCACACCATTGCCAAACGATATTTGACAAACGATTGAATAAAAGGAAGCCCGAGTTAGAGACCTATGGTACAAGTATTAAGATCTTCCAGGAACCCATATAGTTCAGCCCAACTGCTTTGATTACCGCAGCTATAAATTTTGATTCATGTAATGTAGTATGGCGATCGTAGATTTAGCATGGACTTTATTATTTTATCTATGGATAAAAGACAAACAACGGTGGAAATAACATTGTGTATTATCTTCAAAATTTTCGTTATAATCAAGTAAACTGAACACTCAAAATTCTATTACTACTGAAACGGGGCAACGATTGTTAATTTCTTGATTTTGGAGGTAAATAGAAATGAGAGAGAAATGCAGAGGGGAACTATTTTGGTACCAATTAAGGCAGGAGCCCGGAGACTCTGAAATATCATCCAACATCGACCTAGTTCCATCTCAGCCCTCATTCCTTCACCGGCTTCCTTTCTCTATTAGAGCGGTCCCACTTCAAATAATAATATTTAATTGAACATAGTATATATAATCTTCATTATAAATAACATACTGTTTTGTTTGTTCCTTGTTTAATGTTAATTGTTTAAATATTATTTATGATTAATTTAGCTAATCTGCACTATGAATACATCAACAACTACCGAAAAAGCATTCGTTTGGGTGATGTTTAACATTATTTTAATAAAAACAAAAATAACTTATCTTTATTTGACACGTTTATTATCGCATCCTCTATTGTTAAATTATTAAACCACAATGCCGTTTTTAATTCATGCTTGAAACAAATCTTTTTCATGAATTAAACTGTTTTATTATTACATATCTGTAATTTTCAGTTAAGGAATTGTGGAATATGTTCATTATGTTTTTGCTGATTTTGTAAACATTTGAGGAGTTTTCTATCAAAACTATGTCAGCTTCTAAAAACATTGATTTTTTTAAGATTAATTTTTTACACCCAAAAATTATTAAGCTTATTTCAAATCTCATATGTTCCTCTGTCAAATAAGTGTTACGCATAAAAATCTTCAATACAAATTTTGTCATATGTCTATGATATGCTTACTAATTTTTTTTATAATTATTTTCCAAAAGTGGAAGCATTAACTTTTCATAGGGAACTCCTCATTTATTACTTAAGTAATTAGTTTTTCGAATGATTTGACTTGAGCCTGATAAATGAAAATCTAAGGAAACAGGAGGCCAGGAATATTTCTTAATGATTTAACTATAGTATATATTATTTTATTATAACACGAATAGATTCAAATTTCATTTCTTTTGGAAAAACTATTCAAGAGCACAACGTTCAACTTGGAGTCAATTATATGTTCTTTATAAAAGATCCACGGGAAAATCTATCATTACATACCGATTTAAAGACATTTCAATAAATATTGTTTTTCATGTATCTATTTATAACTTATATATTTTTTACATATGATACATGTATATGTGTATGTATTAAAAGCTAAACACTTCCACACAAATTAATTTTCTTCTTGTGATTTAAAATATTTTAATCATACTTTTTGCGTGTTGAACGTAATTCACACAAGAAATCCATCGGTTAATACGATGGAAGAGAACATAATCATCATCTTTACATAGTGTTCTTTTGAAGGGTAATTCAGGGATAAATATACAATATCATATAAAAATTTATATATAATTAATATTAATTATTTATGACATTTTATTAATAACATGTGATAAAAATTTAAGTATGCACTCATATACAATTTAAAAATTGTATTACGGTAAGTATAACAAATACAACTAAACAACTAATTATCCTAATTGTAAAGGGATTTTTATTGTCTTTTAAATCGTAAAATTGTATACACAACAGTAAATCCGAGATCAGTCTCTCCCTACTAGAAATATTCTATGGCCTCTTCTATTGTATTCTGTGGTGATCTTCCGTGGCCATTCTCGAGTCATTTTCATACACACATCAAAAGGATTTTCTCTAGCCAGAGTGATATAAAGTTCCTATTTGCGTGCTAACCACACGTGTGATGAACCGATTCCCCAACGGTTTCCTCATTTTTACCTAAATAATGGTTTTTAAAATTTTGGTTACTTTAAAGTTGATATTGAATTTATCAATGATTAATAACTTGATAAATTTTGGTTGTAAGTTATATTAATTGTAGGTATTTAATTTGTACTATTTTACAGTGCTTAAAAAGATATTATTTTTTCGTAGAGCATTAGGCATAGTGCACTTCGATATGCACTGGGAATATCAGCTATTTCGTCATCGGAATCCATTACAGAAGTACCAAACATTAACTAAACCACATATTTTCACAAGCAATTGGTAAACAATTTTTGTCAATGTCAACAATTCTTGTCCTGTGTATGAATGTCCCATTTAAGGATTTTTGCTTTCACATTTCATAATTAACAAACATTTGATAAGTTGTTTATCAAGCGTCTGACCACTAGTGGGGAGTTGTATACTACTTGTATACAACAATACTTGTTGCATTGGCTAGCGATGGTGTGAGGGAAAGAATATGAGGATGACTATCACAGCAAACCAAAGCTCATCATATTGAAGAGCATGACTGATAAGATAAGCCCTATCAAAGTGGATACAGACGTTAAGGAATTTGTCCGAGAGAGGTGGTAACCTTCCTTGACATAAGGTAAGGTAAAGTTCTAGAAATAACACCTCACTTGAATTTCCTAACAACTAAGGTGTCCCAGACCATTAATGGGCTCAATCGTGTCGGGAATATCTGGGGCCTCAGATATCAGCAACTATAAGCTGTTCAGCTCAGTTCACTTATTTGAGCATAAAAAATAAGTAATATAGAAAGTATACAAAATAATGTAGACTTTAATTGGCACATACAAAAAAAATATATATTTTTTGCTATAAGTTTTTAAACAGTTTAGATAAACCTCACATAATGCGATGTAAGTCCTTGCGAATGTGGTACCACTCAACATGTGACCAATTATATATACAAGAAAGAAGGTTTGGCTAGACTTCCCGAAATTATTATTTTTTTCTTCTAGTAATAGTAGCCGTAAACATACTATCAAGATCGACATTTCTAGTAACAACTTGAAATGTTAACTGCAATATTATTCTGAGAATTAAAAGCTTGAAATTTGCACATTTAAATAACCATAAGGGCCTGTTTTCATGTTGTTTTGGAAAAAATGATATAGTGAAGAATGTTGAATCGAAGTAAATTAAAGAATTAATTTTGATCATATTTCAGATTATCGTAAGTCCTAAAAAATTAGTTTGGTTTTCATTGATCTCTCCTTAGTATAAATTGCCAGATATAATGTTGAACCACTCCTGATTTAAATATCTCACCCCTCCGGACCCAACCTAGGACTTCTATTCAATTTTAAATGTTGACAAAACAATGCACGATAGTAAAAACAGACTGAGCTCCTATATAAGCAACAACAATAGTTCGAGATAAGGATCATCAACGATGTGATAATAATTGCTTAGTCTCTTGTATCGCATTATGTAAAGCGCATCGGTAACAAAATGAACACTGAAATGTTGATATCCTTTGCAGGTATGTGATGAGCTGATAAAGAGTGAACCCATTCTAAGATGAATGGTTCGGTCTTTATATCCACACCTGCAAGATGGCGGTGTGTCTAGCATCCTCAGACAAGTAAGCAAAACGATTTGATCATAATTTTAAGAAACGAGTGAAGGTCGTGCATTATTAAGAAACTAAATTTTTTAAACGAAATCTCAAGTGGTTGTTGGGCGAGTTTTTGTGAGCTTTATTAGATGCAGATAGTGAATTACGATCGCCGATTAATGCTGTCAACATAGGAAGAAGGCCGAGTAAATCTTTCAAGGAAGTAATAAGAATAAGTTTCATTCACAGAAGTAATAATCTTTCAAAGAAGTAATAAGAAAGAATGCAGTAACAAAGCAAATTTTATAAAATACAAAATCTGAGAGAGACCAACTATATATATATCTATAATCAAAGCTATATAAATCTGTATAGAATAAGTTTGTTTAAAACACCAGTATTTTGCAGTTATATTATTCAGATCTATACCAGGTTTTAAGTTTAGTTTTTTGCTTATAACATGAAAACGGTTCAGTGTAGTCATTCTATTTATAGAAACTTTCTATTTCTAAAAATTCTAAGAATTTGTTTTCAATTATATCTTTGTAAGCTAAAATCCATTGTTGTACCTTTCAATCTAAAGCACATGTTATAACAAATAAGACTTTTTTTTTTACTTAATTACTTATTAATTTTACAACTCAACTTAACGCTTGTAAGTCAATCACAGTTGTCAACCACAGTTTTAATTTGATGGATCATCGAAGAAAGTGGGACAGAGATGAATATGAAAGAAAGGCGGCTTCTAGATTATCCGAAATTCAAGATTTGACTAATTACGAAGAAGAGGAATATGTGCCACTGGATTATGCAAGACCAAGAGATTACAAAATAAACTTTGCATCATTCAGCTCAAGAAAGGTAATTATTGGAACATCCTCTCACAAATCCTGTCTTTCAGGAGGCTTTCATTGTCCGGTTTGTGATGTAGTTGTCAAAAATAATCTTCTCTATTTGGATCACGTCAATGGAAGGAGGCATCAGAAGCTTTTAGGAAGATCCTTAAAGACGAGGCGTGCATCATTGCAAGAGATAAGGTACAAACTGAGGTCCAAAAAGAAAGAATTGGCAGAATCTAAAGAGCTTCATGACGATGGAAGTTCCAAAAACGATGTCCAGGAGGAGGAACAGAGGTTGGCTGATTTAGAAACATTCAAAAAGGCAAAGAAAAGTAGAGTCAACGAAGAAGAGACTGATAGAGAATTGCCTTCGGAACTTCAACAAATGATGGGTTTTAGTAGCTTCGTCTTTAATAAAAAAAAGTAATTCAATCGCTGAATACAAAAATACAAGTAAACAATTAAATTTATTTTCTAAACAGTCAATAGATGCGATACATTCTAAGCTAAAAAAAATAATGCCTGCCACGTAGGTCAGTGTAGCTTCTTCACTATTTCTACATGCTACTTAAGAAAAACCAAATGTAGAAGGAAAAACTATTTTAATCTTTTAATTATTTATCTCGGCATATTTCGGAAAATTACACACAAAAAGATAATAGTGCAAAATGTACTTGCTCGATCAAATATCAGATTGAAAAAACGGACATGAACCCTCAATTACCTAATATACGATTCCTATATTAAAAGAAAACTTAAACAATTAGAGTAAATTGAAATACGCAAGCGTGATCAAAAATCCGATTAAATGACCTGTTAGTGGTCTTTAAGTTAAGTTAAAGACTTTTATTCAAGTTTTAAAAAGTATACACTTCGAGTTATGCGCGGATGTGGTTTTATTATCTACATAACATTTTTTTTCCGTTTTCGCTTGGTAATGTGCTATATAGGAAAATTAAAAGTATTTTAAGGAGAAGATTTAAGGAATGTTTCATCAAAATCGTTAAACCCGTTTTGGTGCTACAGTCATAACAGTGGTACCCAACCCAAGGCACGCGTGCCGCAATGTGACACGCCGAGTTTTCGGTATTGGCACGCTGCCCCCCTCTTTCTCTGATAATAATAGTTATAATATGTGAAGATCCCATAGCTACCTTACTCATATGTTCCACCATATGATTCTACATATTTCTACCTTCTACATATTTTATTCTGAATTATCAATTATTATTGTTTTTGCTTCACTCTTACTGTAAATACGTGTAATTTAATTCTTTATATTTTAATGAATAAATCACTTTCAAACGATCTTAGAAATTAAATTACAAGATCACAGGTAAGAAGATGGAGCAGCTATTTGTGCAAGTTATAAAAAAGAGTGAGAAAGACTTTGGTATTCTTTATATCTCCACGGACAAGAAAATTTGGTATTTACTACCGGAAGATTTAATGGACTCCGAGCTACACACAGTCCTAACAGGTAAGAAACCTATGATTAATGCTATGCTGGCCATTAAAAATGTAAATGGATATAGAACTGTAGCAGTTAAAATATAGGATGACATTCGGAAGGAATATTTTAATGAATTATTGAAGGTTTGTTTTCAGGAGTTACCATTAGAGGAATCGTTGATACAAAATGCACCTATAACTCGTCCAGTTGAACTTCCTCATCAGGTGGATCTAGAGGATCGAATTAGACAATTAGAGCGACAGTTAAAGTTAAGTTAAGTAAAGACCAAAATGAAATGAAACTATATCATATTGAGCAAAAATTTGTTCTAGAAAAATTTGATAAAAAACAATCAGATACTACATAGTGGTTACGGACGTTTGAAAAAGAGTGTGACCGGTTCCAGATAAAACTGATGTTCTAAAAAATCGAGCATTGCGGTTTTTCCTTGGTAATGGTCCCGCGATTGATTCGTATGAAATAAATTTAAAGATCTGTCTAAACGATTCTTGGGAAATTTGGAAGGGTTCTTGCCTGAATGTTTTCGATGATAAGGGATGGTCTCTAATTAAGAGGGCTTTTAGCTATAAATATTTAGGTAGTTCTCTAGTTGATTATGTACTTGCGAAAGAGAGATTATGCATGGAAGTAGCGGACATAATTTCACCTCAGTCCGGGCCAAGATAAAATTCGAAGTGATAACATTACTGATTATATTATTTGTTACGTTGTCAAGAATAATAATTTCTTTTATGATATACTACTAGGTATGGATGCTATCAAGAAGTTCAAGCTGATACAAGATGAAAATCTTCAAGTTTTGCAACGTACTTGTGACTCGAAGGCCAACAGTATCTTTGCTCGATTTGCTCGAGATTGAAATAAATCTCAATGAGAATTCTAATGTAAATGAAGTGGATTTAAAACATATTGACAATGAGGAGCACGAACAAACGATTCTATTTCTAATAAGAAGATACAAGCATTTGTTCGCTAAAGACAAGTTCGACATTGGTAAGGTGCGCTCACAAGAAGCAGAAATAAGGTTGATCAGAGTCACCTCTTGCCAAGACAAATGTTCCATACAATGAAGAAATAAAATCACAAATAAAGGGGCTTCTACAAGCAGGGTTTTATTGAAGAATCAGATTCTCCGTTTGCTTCTCCTGTTACATTTGCGTACAAGAAAGAAGAGAAAAGAAAAGCCCGCCTATGTATAGATTTTCGAAAACTTAACAAGTTGGTTGCTCCAGAATGTTTTCCATTTCCTACTACGCATGATGTTATCGATAAAATTACCGATTGTGAATACTTCACAGTTTTGGGTATAAACTCCGCGTTTTTGTGCATACGACTTAGAGAACAAGATAGAGAAATGACTTAATTCGTCACAAAATATGGGAAGTTCATGTTCATAGTTCTCCCATTTGGCCTTAAGAATGCTTCGGCTATCTTCCAGAGGATATTGGAAAATATTATTCGCCGAAATAACTTTGACGATTTCTGTATAAATTATATCGATGATATTTTGAATTATTCACGAAGATCACGTTCAACACATTGAGAAGTTTGTAAGTGTTATTAGCACTGAAAGTTTCAAATTGAAGCTTCTTAAATGTATGTTTGGGGCTAAATCTGTTAAATATTTAGGACACAGAATATCCAAGAATCAGGTTTCACCAGCATAAGATAATCTAGTCTCGAATCAGAATCTCCAAAGACCATCAGATAAGTCTGGCGTGCGAAGTATCTTAGGTTCGATAAACTTTTATTTCAAGTTCGTAGAGAACAGCAATCAAAAATTAGAATCTCTGCATCGATTATTGAGGAAGGATGCAAAATTCGAATGGTCCGACGAATGCGAACAAACCTTCAATATGATCAAGAAAACTATTGATGCACTTCACCGATCCTGGTTATTTATGATATTCATAAACCTGTCTTCATAGAGACTGATGCCAGCTACAGGGGCATCCATACAACACTAAAGCAGCCACAAGAAGATGGTTTACACCCCGTCGCGCATTATTCACGCAAGCTCTCAGAAAGAGAGAAACGTCTTGATGTCAATCATTTGGAATGAAAAGCAATTAAGTATTGGCAGTATTCAGGTAATACTTCAGACGTCACTTCAGGGTCCTGCAGTGATCACAAACCACTGGAAAATTTAAAGACAAAAGCCAGAACTGATGAAATTCTTGGTGATCTAATTCTCTATCTATCCCAATTTAACTTCAATATTATTTACAAACAAGGAAAAGAAAATATTCTTGCGGATCTCTTATCCAGAATCCAGTCCTTGAATACTTCGAGAATAAGGATGCTATCAAGATAGTTAATTTAATTGATATATCTGCTATATTAAAGGACCAAGCTGAGAATCTTCCTGATTTAAAAGAGCTCAACAAACTGAGCGTAGACAAGGAATTATTTTTAAAAAATTAAAAGGAAAATCCAGAATTAGAAAAAATAGCATAGTTAAGAAAAAAAGAAAGAAAAACCCCCAAGCTGAAAGAGAATTTCGAAACGTTGTTTGTGTGTGGGTTGAAATAAACATTAATTTAGAAAAATAATAAAGATAATTAAAGGGAAGTGTTTTTGTTCACCAAAATAACAAAACTATTTAATATTGTATTTAATTATGTTTGTGGGAGCTATTGCTTCCTGAAATCTTCTTTCTCTGTTTTGTTTTTTTTTCTCAGTAACGAAGTGGATTAAATAAATAAATATTATGTTTTGTATTTTTTCCCAGTGATTAATACCTTCCCTGAGACGTGCTCCCCACTCGTTCGAAGGTAGAAATGCAATAAATAACATAAATACTATTCTATTATAAACCAAAAAGTACTGAAGAAGAACTGATAACAAAAATGAAAGAAATAAAATGATTAAGAAAAAGTAATAATAATAAAATTAAAACAAAACAAAAGGCATTCCTTACAGCACGCAATTTCGGGCTGGCTATTCAATACATATGGGAGTAAGGAGTACGGTAAGGAGTACGGGAAGGAGTACTGGCAGATCCGCAACAATGAGCTAAAGCAGTGCACCAAGCCATGAACTCAGAAGACAGGCCATTTCGATAACTACTACCCGTATGATAATTGTGTGATGTTTGAGAAAAGGGATATAAGATATTTTTTTGCTACAATGGGTTTATTTTATATTTACATTGTCCATGTAAAACACTGTTTCATTGATACATATTCTTTTTCTAAAAGGTAAAGTTATAATGAACAAAATATCACATAAATCCCTTTTAGAAAAATAATTACTTTAACCTCTTTACCCAAACACCACAGAATTATAAGTAACATAATGTATAGAATGTGGTTAAATCCAAATGGAGATAAAATACTTAAATAAGTAGGTACTGCATTTATTAATTTAAACAAATCAATATTTTATAAAACAATATCCTATATTATCTTCGTTATTTTCTCTCAATAATATAGATTATTATATATTATCTTATTTACTACATCAGAAAACAGTTTAAAGGCAGAAGTTGGTCGGGGGGTGCGGTCAAAGAATTACACTATTATAAGTGAACTTATATATTTTGTGCCGACGTTTCGGCCTAAGTTTGGTAATGGCGTTTTAGGCCATCTTCAGGGCTAAAAGGAAAACAAAATAACAACAATGAAAAAAGAGACAGAGGCAGTACCAGTAACAGTAAAAATGATAAAAAACAGAAAATACAAGTAAGATAAAAACCTAAGATAAAAAAGTATGAAGTAAAAAAGAAAAAGATAACACTAAATTACATAATACAAGCTATGATAAATGAAAAAGTAAAATAAAATAAAATAAATGAAATTACAATGTAAAAATTAATTGAAATTAAAATAATGCTTTATTTACACAGGGAATAGTGAAATATATGAAATCTATTAATTTAAAAGACAAATAGTATGAAGGTTTGGTAATGTGTATAGCATACAGAGATAGTTGTGATGTAACAAGTTATGCAAAAGTTGACTATGATGTTAAAGAAGTTGACTTTGTTGTAATTAAATAATTATGAGATGAAGGAGAAAAATATAAAGTAATGTAAGCCCCAAAACAAAAATAGATGATGTCTATACATCTTGAGCCAATCAACTCCAAGCGATATGTCGAATTCTTCCAGGATCTATCTATAAATACAGATCACACTGTTTCCGAAAACAGGCCTAAAATTTTAATAATTGACAAAAAAAAAAGAAAATATAGAATATCATAGATATCTTTTTCCTTCTGATTTTTATCTGCGCACAGAAGAAAAAAAAAGAAAATAATAAAAAAAAAGAAGTAAATTTTTAGAATTAGCTTGACATTTGAAACAATTATATGATTTATAAAAAAGCCGGATTGTAATTTTGGTTGACCAAATATGGTCTATAACCATTATGTAAGTCACGACACCATTCGTGAACAAATAAAAAATAAATTATAAAGAATAAAATATAATGACATAAAAATACATTAATTTTATAGACCTTTCTAATCGACCAAGAAAAATCATTTAAATCGGGCCAGTAATAGCTGAGATGTAGCGTAATGAACTTCGTACACTTAATTCTCTGGCGCTGCAGGTCATCGTGGCCCTAGACCTTCTCACCAATCAATTGTGCCCCTGATTTCCTAGCATCTCTCTGCTTCATCCTTCCTTGGATTATTTCTGCACTTCCTTTTGCTTCTTGGTCTTTCATTTTTCTTTTCCCACTGAAGTGCACATCCAATATTTTCCTCTGTACCATTTTACCCTCTGATTACATGCCCCAACCCTCACTTCTTAACACTCTGAGTTCGGCATCATCTTGGGACAAGCTTCAAATTTTTTGTCCATTTGGTGTCTACTGCTTGATTTCTTTGTTGAACTTGGTAGATATCTTTTATAAAATATTCTGTATGTTATATATATGTTCCTTTCCCGAAACACTCCAAATGCTCATTTAAAGATAATCTAATTATCTAAACTGTTAATCAAAGCAATACGGAAAGTCCTGTAAATAGACAGACTAGACTATTTGGAAATTATAAACCAATTTTGACAGTCGCATTATACATAGGAGATTTGAATGAAGTTGGGTGCTTCATGAAGTATCCCTAAAGTTTTAGAGAACAATCCCTTTATCACAGACAATAATTGTACATTGGTTTACAAAAGAAAAAAATGTATTTATTCTAATATCTGGTTACATATTGCAACCTTACTGTCTAATCATATAAATGTACTTTAATAAATATACTTTTTGTTTAAATATCTACACAGCGATTACAGGCAATGAAAATGGTCATTTATTTTTAAATATATGAGCTCACAATCCGCGAATGAAACCTAAATTTTATATTGAAGGGAAGATAGATACATTGAGACGAAGACTGTTAGCTAGGTGATTAGGGGTGACTGGGAATAATCAGAGCTAAGTGGGAGCTAGGCAATTAGCTGCTTGATAGAGACAGATGAAGCGAGCCAAGTCCCCAGCCGGAGGAGTGCCCTAGGGCTAATCCACTCTACTCTACAACTGCCCTACTCTATTCCTTACTTATTGTTTATTAGCAATCCTTAGTCTACTATGCAAATCATAGTTTTATCTAATTGTAAATATTTTATTTAAATATGGATACCATATAAAAAAATTAATAATGTGCAAAGTATAATATAATATAAACATATCAAAAATATGTTACAATAAGATTATAAAAAGATATAATTAATAACGAAATAATTTCAATGCGATTCAACTCCCAACTGAAAAGTGATTTTGTAGAATACATAAAAAAAAAAATCAAATATGATTTAACTTCAATTAAGGTGTTTTTGCATGTCCAATTGTCGCTGTCGTATTTGACCATTTCTGGTGTCCGACACCCCCTCGACATGTCGGATGTTGGACCAGCCGTCGACTCAAAATAACTACATAACTAATAACTAAATATATACATTATCAACCGCTTATGGCGTAAAAATAAATTATCATTATTTTATTTTTTTTTGTATTAGAGACTCATTAAATAAAAAATCTTTAAAGTTTTTGTACCACAACAACAAGACTGGTTTCAAAGGGTTGTAGTTATATTTATAATTTATTACTGTAAGGAATTTAATCCTTTATACTTCATACTTTTTATTTTTCCTTTACATAACGTTTCGAGCTGTCTAGCTCATTATCATGTTGAAACTACAAGCAATTAAACATTGATGAGGTAAAAACCTAAAAAAGGATTTATCTTCTTCTATTTATTTTATTAGTCCCCGAAAAAAAATAGACTATTGCAGTCGATCGAAGTTTGACGGTGAAAGGCGGGACTAAGTTTTCTATCCGTTTCATAACTCCTAGAGCACGATTATGGAAGTTTTGGAGATGTCTGATATATATACATTTTTTTCCCGCTACATTTGAACACCTCCAGCGGCCCCCTTTGAGTCAAATGAGCTGAAATTCGGTATGAAGAGCTATGTTCCAGACGAACGATACCATTAAAGAATAAATTTATTCCAGTCAAAATTTCGGTATGTTTACCTGAAATTTTTGCGTGTTTAAAGTTTTGAGCATCTCTACAGCTCCACCATATTAGATTATAGGGCTGAAAATTTGTATGTGAATTGAGTGTGTGTTAGGAAAGTATCTTTTGGGGGTCTCAACTATGTTCGCCCACTCACCCAGGCTTTTCGATTTTTTAAAATATTTGCGCGCCTTCAAAACCCCTCCAAATTGAGTTAGAGAGCTCAACTGTTGCTTTTGAAAGGAAATTAAATTACCTATAAAACTACTGTTGTTTCATCGATATCGGACCAGTATTAGCAATGATATGGCTATTTCAACTCCATCGGCTCCCGTTGGGTCAAATGAGCTTAAATGCGGTATGAAGGGTTTTCTGAATACAAGGTTAGCAAAGATGTAGAACAATATAATAAAAGTATGGGAAAATAACGGTATGTAACGTAACTGTCTTTTGTGGGTCTTAACTTTTTTCTTACTCCCCCGTTTTTATAATATTTTTATTTTGGTGAAAATACGACTTCAGTGACGGAGTTCTGCTGCTCAGACTTTTTTTAACAATATGACACAAAAATTGAAAAATAATTTTAAAAAGCCAATATGCACAGAATTTATTACTATAAATAAGGTAACTACGTCACTGTATATAATTCAAATTATTGCTTTTTTGTGATCTTTTTTAAACAATTAGTTAAAATGTGAGATATGTTGATGTTATTTGATGAGATATATTAGCAATGTTAAAATGTTTGAAGACTCAGCTTGATAATGAGCTAGACGGATCGAAACGTCGTTAAGTAAAGGAATAATAAAAAGTGTGAAGTATAAAGGGTTAAATTCCTTGATATAATAAATTATAAAAATAAATCATTATAAAGAATACTCTTATAAAGAATCTAGTAACAAGTCTACATAAAGTCTATAGCAAATGCACTTCGCCGCGATCGAAATAATTTTTTTTAGTAGTTAGTAAGAAAAGAGTTAAAGAAATAATAATTAATATTAAACAATAGGAATATCTCTACAACAGAACTACACTGATAAGCTAAAAGACACTAACACAAAATTATTTTTCTTAAAACTTTTTGTATTATACCTACATTACACCTTTTTATGACATTAAAAAGCCCTAAATCCAATGATTTGGATAAAAAGGTATATTTTTCAGCCCACTTTGGGTTCGCTACAAAAATGTTCAGAAAAAATAAATTGGAGTGGTGGCATTTCAACTTTTCAGGGCACAGTATATTAAGTACATTCCGCATCATATATATATTATTGCATTATATTTTGTAGACATGTAAATCTGCGAATGACGAATTTTTATCGAGCTAATGAAGGCTTGGAAGGTGGTAGGACACCGGATGTTTAAATCCTCCTTGTCATGGTCGGATCCAATTCCTACGTTTGTCGTACTTACTGTGTGAAAATGCCCATTCGCTTATAGCCTCATTAAACAATTTCTCAGATATTATTTTATTATCCACACAATTATATATTATAACCATGCTTATTAGTCAATCATAAAAAAATTATTAATAAATAAAGAAACCAAAAATTCAATAATCAGAAAATTATCATTAGGATATTTTTGGAATCTTTCTGGAATATATTTTTTAATGCTTAAGTCTCTCAAATATCAGTAAACTGTCAACTAATCAGTCAACATTTCACCAATTCTTCCAGACCACAGCATATCTCACGTCAACAGTCTAAAAGACTCTCCAAGCAGAGATAGTACATCATCATCCCAAAACAATTCATCACATATTAAAATATTTAAGGTTCTTTTTTTGGAATCTACCGATAATATACTAATGTAATTTATTATAATTATCAATAATCCTGCCAATTTTTATATTTTTTCGTCACTCCGTTTCACACTTACCATACGAAATAACAGTTGATAGTTACATGTTCCATTAACACATAAACAATGTAATGAAAAGATTGTAAAAATTCTATAAACAATATCAAAGCAATTATAGTATAAACCAAGTAGTAAACATAATAAAACTGAGGAAAAAGTTCAAACAAAATAAAATGTTTTAGTATAAAAAATTAGTACATAAAATAAATATAATTAATTAGTAAAATATATAATAATGCAAAAATATATAAGTTTAAGGCATGTAAATTATGTAAAACCTCAGATCGGTTTAACCTGCATTGGTTAATAACTGTTTACAATTAAAAATTTAATTCCATAATTTATAGAAGTTAATAATTAAAATATATACAATTATTTTTCATTTGTATGCAATATGTAGTCTGTCACACATATGATTTTATTCAATTTTCATTATTCAAGTGCAATGTATATGTTTAAAAAAATATCTGATGTGGACACTCCTTATTTCCTTGTACCCCTATTAAATTATAAATCGCCGGCTCAAAAAGTGACCCTGAATTTGGTTACTAGTGTCCGAAGATAGCAGTATCTCAAAAACGACACTCGGCGTCGCGACCTCTATTTATTGACACATATAGACACACACATAAGCTATTGTTTATGAAGGTCTTATTCAGTTATTATATATCGTTTTCTTCCTATTTTAATAGATAAAGCATTGGAAATCAACGGTTTCAACATTTAAAACGGAAGAACCCACTTAACTTATATGTTATACTTCTGCTGCAAACTTGTTCAGCTCAGTAATGGGGAGGAAAACAAGTATTTTTTACTCAATTTTAACACATACAACAAGTAATCAAATCAGCGTGGAAAAAAAGGCGCCGAACCATATGATGTCTTTAATAAATAATACCTTTTGATTTACATTCAAGCAAAGTACTCCTTTCGGTTCTTCAATTTCAACCAAAATTTATTATATTACTTTTAATGATATAAAGGAATAATTTACAAAATTTGAGATGTTTTGCATTATAATTTAATGTAATGTTTGATGAAAATCAATAATGACCTACAAGTAAAGTATTACTTCCGGTTTGCCAATTTTAACCACGATTTATTATGTTATTTACGTTAGTATGCAAGCCTTAAATACTAAATTTGAGAAGTTTTGCATTATATTTTAATCTAATTTTTTATAAAAATCAATAATGACCTTCAACTAAAGTACTGCTCCCGGTAATCATGCAGTGGCCAAAAAGGGAGGTTCACAACTAGATTTTACCATAATCCTAAATACAAAGTTTTAACTTTCTACGGCTAACCGCTTTTCAATTATGCGAAATACGTACGAACGTACGTACAGACGTCATGATGAAACTCGTCAAAATGGATTCTGGGATGGTCAAAATAGATATTTCCGTTGAAATCTGAAAACCGAAAATTTTCGCGATTACAATACTCCCTTTACTGCGACAAGGAAGTAAAAAGCCATATACACAAGAAAAATAATTAATTTAAATTAAATTAGAGTAAAAGAAGAACATATTTATAACCAAAATGAATTCAAAATAGCTTCTGATTCTAATAATCATTTGTTATGCAAAATCTCGGTTTCGACTACACCTATATGAGTGATGAAAAGTAATATACACTTAATACAAACAATATTAGAAACACGTGTTAGCATTTGAATTTTAATTTCAAACCCAAGCTGCAGGATAATCTCGTTCCATTAGCAATTTAAATGAGGAAGAAAATACGTTTCATTTTGTAACTGGATTTCCAATTTAATAAAAGCTTGTTAATCGAGCAACAGTTGCATAAGGTAAATTTGTTGATAAAATAATCGTTGACAATATTTAGTTAGTTCGTTAAATTAGGAATTAAAATTTAATGTCACATGTTAACATTGTTTGTTACACCTCACGATCTATAGAAATATGGTGTGTTTATGTTAACAAGTTACTGAATATTGTTTATGTTTATTTTCCCTTATTTATACTGCATATATTACATATTCTTTAATATGCTCCAAGAAAATATATGCACCATGAAATTTTAAACCGTCAAATAACCCATATTAATTATGGATATTTTAAAATCAATGAAACGATAATAATTTTTGGTGAGTAAAATATAATATATCATACTTTGTATTAGATTAACATATTACAAATATGTTCTGACTTCAATGAATTGAGAAAAATAAATCAAAAAGGAAAAATCAATAAATAAAAAAATGATTAATTAAAGGATCAATAAAACTAGTTCAATTGTACAAAACTCAAGAATAATAAATTTAATAATCGTATCACACTTGTAGATTATAAACTTTGGATACCTCACATGCAGGAGAAAAGAACCACTTAATCCCAGATAAAATTTTATATTGATTTGAGAATAAATGATCATCTATTTATTATATTGCCTGGTTGTAATTCAATGACAAACAAATTAGGCACTTATTAAATACATAACAAGTTTATAAATCCTCTTCGGAATTAATTACTCAAACATCAGCTTTACTCGTGTAAAGAGTACTAGAGGAGAACTCTAGCGGTAGATATCGGACCTACCACGGCTCAGCGACAGATTCCCATTCGCATATTTTAACTTCTCCTGCTTTTAGCCCCACAAGAACGGATCTTCATAACTTCTTGTTTCTGATAAAAATAAAGAGAACTTAGGACTTAGTAAAGAAAGGCCTTGAACGTCAGCTTAGAATTTTAAAAGGAATATCTTGGGAGATTTTATAAGTACGTTTAAAATATTGCAGTAATTAAGTTGTAAATTAATAAGTTTTTCGTATATACTACACCAATAGATGCGCAAAATTGTTGATTTTAATAAGCAGTTCAATAACTTCAAACAGATGATACAAATATACTGATAATCACAAAAAAGTAACCCTGATTTTTACATTGCTAATTGCTAGTTATTTTAAGTTGCCGTTTTTTATATTGAGAATATTTATTTTATTTTTGTATGGGTATAGAACTTCTGTATACGATTTTTATTTGATTTTTAATAAACATTGTTTTTTATATAGAAAATTTTATTTTGAATTTTAAAATTAACCTTGTTTGTTTCAAGGCTTCCTAGTCTAAGCGTTTCACTAATAACAAAATATCTGATGTGGACACCCCATGACTTTCTTGCACGCCTAGTTAAGTATAAATCGGTGGCTAAAAAGTGACTCTGAATTTGGTCACTAGTTTCTGAAGATAGCAGTTTCTCAAAAACGACACTCGGCGTCGCACAGTGGTTCTGAATGGCGAATTTGGTGGTGATTTAAAATTAAATTCTACATTACGTTTAATTTTCATTTTTATAAATCAAGCATAAATGAATTCTCAATAGTATGTACAAGAGTTATTTACAATTAATGTAAGATTTATCAATGATTTTCATACCCTTATTTATTTATTGTTTTTTAATTCAAGTATTAATTTTTTTTTAAGCAATGAATGAAGTTTTTTGGATGAAACTTATTTATATTATTGTTATCCTTTGTACATGGTCTTCACAATAATTTAAATTTGTTAACAAAAAATATATATATATATATATATAGTTAAAAAAAGAGCTATATTTATTTTAATTAGATTTGCATAAAATTTGTTCATTAATTCATTTATTTAGAAAATTAAAAGTTTTTATTACATCTTTGTGGAAATCCTTAAAAGGAAATCCTTCAAATTACCCTTCATTTCTCTCTGAGTGAAATCGATTAATATAAGGAACTGACGCAACGAGGAGCAGACATCTTCGTTGGTTGAAATTCTACTGCATTTTCTTGAATTGCTGAGTCGATATTGATGGTAATACTTATTTCAGTCTTCCTGCACTTCCTGAATGATCATTCCATCGGCAACATCGCAGCTGATATAATAGTGCTTCCGGACCTTGCGCGCCTTATTGGGTATGCTACCAAGCTCACTAATAAAAACGCAATTTCCTTTCAATAATTTACAAATTTTGATGGGTCCACTGCAGCACCAATGTTGCTCACATCGAGAATAATTCCGAAACGACGAATGAGCTCTTCACTCACCTGGATTTTTTGGCTGTTGGTGGATCTTGTAAAAATCGTTGTGAGGTATCACCATCATTGTTGTCCCCGTTCTTTGCGACTCTTGTTTCTACAGGATTCATTCCATTTTTTATTAAAATGCAGTAGAAATGTTTGGTTCATACCTTACTTCCTCATGGTGATCCGGTGTTAGCTGAGGGAAATCACACTTCAATTTCTCCATGGAATTCGTATCACGGTCACTGTCTAAAACTACACTGGCTATTTTGCGATATATCAATTGGAAACTTTCCATTGTCAAACAAATATACTGCAATTAGGACTAATTAAGTGACTTTTCACGACAATTATTGCTGAAATGAGAATTGCGGCGTCAAGTTAAAAATTGCCGAACAACTTTTTCCCTGCGTCCGACAACTTTTTCCCCGTTGGTAAGTTGCTCAATGTCTCCGACAACTATTGCCCTGGAGTGGAGCAATATTTTCGGGAGTTGAAGTGAAATCAGCAACTATTTTTATATATATTTTTGGAATCCATCGCCAGTGAATTTCTATTGCTCATTTTCGGCAACTTTTTTCGGGGCGGACAGGGATGGGGATGCGATTTTGTTTTGTTATAATAACGATTAGTATTGCTCGAAACGTCTTGACTGAATCTATCATTAACTGTCCCTGAGTCCAAACCGGATAATGTTTTAATTTAGTATTAATTTACATAAATAATTGTTCGTTAAATCGAGCTTAATCGTTCCCATTTGGTGTCATATTTCATCCCTAAACTTACTCTAAGCTTTTATTCTGCTAAATAAAATAATAATAATTTTAAAATGCGTAACGAACCCAAAAGTTCAATACCGATATCACCAACACATATCTCCTTTCACAGAACTCCATAAGGCTAAGCAATATCCCCTCCTACCTACATCTCGATTAACACCTCGGACGTTTGCACGACGGCTCAGCGCTGATTATCATTTTTTAGGGAGCCGTTCATTATCATTTACAACAACATTAAATGCCTTTCATCTGTATTGATGCTGCTGCATCAATTATTTAGCGAGTATATGAAATGCAATTTCGCATTTAATAGGCTAAAGAGTAGCCTACTAAACGTGTAGTAGACTGACTGTAATTTAAAATTTTCAAGTAGAATCATTTTTCTTTGGACAAAATACTCAAAGTGATACTGAAAATTTGATTTAAAGTTGATTACTAGAAATATTATTTTAATATTTTTATTATGATAATTCACATTACGTATGTTATCAATGCCAGCATATTCAGCAACTGAAAATAAATATTATTCTAAAATTATAGTGGATAGCTAAATAGTTAACGCTATGTTTGTTGTTGGAAAATTATTTTGGTAAATCTGGCTGTCATAAAACAAAAAAGTTGCAACATTTTGCAAGTTGCAGTCAAGGTTGGCAACGAAAATGATACAACTGGCAAATAACAGACTGCTGAATAACTGCCAGTCGATCTCAAAGTTTAGCAATCTAGTTTAGCACCTAGAAAAGACAGAATCTTAACCAGTTTAGTAGCCACTCCAATTTTCCATTCTTCTCCAGTTTTAATTTAAACGGCGTTCAATACATTACACAACTAAAATATGTTTATCTTTATACCAATTGTTTGGAAAAATGTCGAAATAATAAAAAATTATTACAATTTTAAGGAAAAAAAAATCTAATATGATAACAATTTTCTGTAGTATTGTTCATTGCCAAGTGCGCAGTGTTGCGATTTTAGAAAAATGCTGTTCGTACTAACGACCTCGCGTGCTTTTGCCATTATAACACTTATTACTCGCCTTGATTTATTCATGAAGCTCTAATGCATAACATTTCTCTATATTTCTTATTTTTTTCTATCCCTCTAATGTTTCACTTAGGGTTATGAAAGCTGGTAAATGTGTTGTTTTTTTGGGGGTTTGTTTTGCGTGACCTTAATACTTAAGAACATAATAACTCGGTGAAGCAAGTCGTTACCAATGATACATTATTTCCTTTACACTTCAAGTGAATTGTTATCTTCTTTGACAGTAATCTTATTTTTTTTTTTTAATTCCTAATATAACTAAGTAGCTATAAGGTTGAAATTCTTTGAGATGATCGAAATTTTTTTCTAATTTCATTCCGAAATCGGCTGTACCTATTATTATCTTAATACTGGTAATATGAATTGAAAAAATTAAATTAAATTTTTTAAATAAAATGTACCTGGATTTCAGGTTTTCAGTATAATCACTGAAAGTGACTTAAAAGATATTAAGTTTTTATTGAAGCCTAATGGTGGCCCACATGTTAGAGTCGAAACATTGAATTAAATTAAAAAAAATAGCTATACTCCGGATCTTCTTGACTTTTTATCACAAAAGGATTAAGAAAAAAACTTTACTACTTAAATCATTTACCGGTCAGTTACCCCTTATTATCTTTTGTTCGCTCCTGGTCTGGTTAAATTATATAACGATAATATTGTCCAATATCAATACATATTAATACCAAGAAGCTGATGAAACATCGAGATGTGTCAGCACCCCTCCGAAAAGAAGATAGCCGTGTCGAATGAGGAAAAATCTGAACTCTAATTAACTGACTTAACAAATATATAACATGAGATTCTGCTAATACATTAGACCTTCCACTTCAGCTGATAATAACTCCTTCGTTTAATCCATCTCAGGTCGCACTGCTATTCAAACACTTGCAAAAACAAGAGCCTCTGGTTATAACTGCCAAAGCACTCCTAAGTGCTGAAGCCCAGGAAAGCTATCGGATTTCCTGACTACATAATATAAATTCCCATTTTTGGAAATACTCACTCATTAAAATTAATTACAAAACTGGGTAAAGACCTATATGGATCTTCATCTTCTACTCACCAATTAGTCTCCATCTGTAGTATTTGAAAAATTAATATGCAAAAGACTTGTTGACATTTCTAGTAATCAAAAGATAACCTGACCATCAGTTTGGCTCTCTCACATTACATTCAACAACATATCAATTACAAAGAGTTACTGATGAGAAGAACTAGAGCTTTGTACTTTTGGATATCGCTCAGCTATTTGAGAAAATCTGGCACCAGGATCTTCTTTTTAAACCTAAGACCACACTACCGTACATGTATCTTCTTTCAATCTATTTGCGACATACCTATTAACATTGGCAGCTACTAACGATACAACTACTCTAGCAAAACATCAAAATCCTACCCAGGCCTCACTAAAATTACAAAATCACTTCCATTAATGACACGACTGGTACAAACACTTACACCTACCACCAGTCGACCAATACATAAAGATTCTTTATCAACGATTTCATAATAACTTACACGGACATACCGACAGGCAGATAAGAGAAATAGCTACAGATGACATGCCAATGAATGCGAGGAGGAGAATAAAAACGTGTTGGGTGAGATCTCTCCTTCTACAACAAATCAAGACAATTTAATCGTTGAAGAGGAGCTATTGCGCACTATTCCCCATGCCGGGAATGTCTTTGTAATCTATAAATATCAGGGATTGATAAATCATTTGCCACTTCTATAATTTTGTTTTATTGAAAACTAGTTTCGAATGTTATACATTCATCTTCAGTTCTAAAAGCACACAAAAATTCAAAAATAAGCATTGCAATCAACATATAATCAGATATAGTCAACACAGTCAAAGATC
Organism: Rhaphigaster nebulosa; assembly: GCA_948150685.1. Classification (NCBI taxonomy): domain Eukaryota; kingdom Metazoa; phylum Arthropoda; class Insecta; order Hemiptera; family Pentatomidae; genus Rhaphigaster; species Rhaphigaster nebulosa. The sequence continues at coordinate 91,276,916 of OX411306.1, read as the reverse complement.
TCTAAAACATAATACAGTACATACATTATGAATTATGAATTACAATACATTATGAATTACAATTACGTTGGTTATGAATTACAAATCATCATGTAATGGTAAAAATGTGGGTTACTTATGTTTGTTTGTTTTCCATAATTGCACAGCTAATTTTAAGACGAGATGAAATAATATTACTTGTCTAAATCAAAAGTTCCTGATGGGATAGCTTAAGGATGCTTTTGGTAAATATGTTTTTCGGAACTTGGATTTTTAAGTAATAGGTATTTATGTCTAATAATTAAGTCAGAAATTTAATCTGGCTGATGCATATACTTTTCTGACAGCACTAGAAAAAAAAATTCTGCCAAGAAGGTCCAGTGTAGCTTCCTCTCTATTTCTACAGGGTACATAATAAAAAAACAAAAATAATATTTCAATTGTTTATCTCGACATATTTTGGAAAATTACACACAAAAAATAAGTTTAAAATGTACATATGTGATCGAATCACTAAACGGAATCAGAACTCCTCAATTGCCTTACATGCGGCCCCTATATCGAAGAAAATTTAAAAAATAAAGTAATTCAAAATGCGCATACGTGATCAAAAATCTTCATCTACGGAATGTACACATGGAGGTAATTTGGTCAGAATCAAAGTTCAACTACCGGATTTTTCCATTACAAATTACTGCACCGTTGTTAGTGATGATTTTTATGACGATGTCTTGTCAGAAAATAAATTCTTTATAGTCGGTCCAATTTTTTTTGTTTACCTAAAGTTAATGTCAATTAAACGAAAAGTTTTGAAAAATATTTTTCAGCTAAAATGAGACATGGTATTTAAGTCAGTTTGGAAAAATGAAAAAAAAAAAACGCGTGCTAACTTTGAAAAGCGTTTTAATCTTGAAAGTAGAGAAAATGATTTCTAGAGCTAAATCTTTCTAATCAAGGCCAGGGTGGGGGAGAGAGAGTTTGGAAATGAAAGCTCTTAATATTTCCCGAGCGGGCTAAGTCAGAGGGAAGCATCCCTTAGGGATGGAAGCCATTGTTATGGAAAAACACCAACGGCCCATCTTATCACGGCCATCTCGGTAATTGATCAAAGGGATTTTTATGCCTGTTGCCTCTCTCACAATGTCCTTCTTGTTTTCTGCCTTACTTATCAGGCCACGCCTAGTTTTCTCTTTCTCTTTGCTTTTCATTCTTTACCGATTGTCTTTGCTACCGAAGAGGAGTGTTATTTTGAAGATATCAAAAATTATCAAGAGAAATCTCTTTAAAGGTCACCTTTAGTGACACAAATGACGAAAAACGCAAAATGACGCTCGATTAAAGGTTTCATACGCCTATATCTCTGTCATATATATATGAAGATAGAGAAAAACGTTTTTTATAGTGTATTGTGTTTGGAATCATTAAACTGAAGCCTTTAAAAATATAAACAAAGAAAATTAACAATTATTTTTTTTTGGATGCATAACTATTTGGAAAGAAAGTTTAAAAAATTGATATTTTCGTAGCTAACTCTAATTCTCATAATCCATTATACCGATTTAGTGTTTAAAAGAATTTTTCTACCAATTTAGTACCAATTTTCTTAGGAAAATTTAGTTGATAACGTTTAGCAATCTACTGAAAAATTAACTAATTCCTTCTTTGAAAGCTGAGAAACAACAAGAAAATTATCTCTGAGAGGAAACGGAAGAAATCTTCCCTCCATAAAGCTGTTCGGTCCTGCCTATTACAGCCTTCGGGTGATGGAACCCTATCGCTTAGTGATCTCGACCATTATGCAAACAGATCTTATAGCCCCTCATTCACTCTACGCTACTTGCGGCTTTTCCCACCCGTTAAGCAGAAAAATGTTTTTAATTTACAGGTTCTTCACTGATTTTCCAGCAAAACATCAATTATATATTCTTGAACACATCATTTTCTCGTTTCAATTCAATATATTGTCGATCACAATGAGTAGCCGCGCAACTACAAAAAGAATAATCATTATCGAAAATTTACAAAGAATTGCGTATTATGGTTAGAAAATTTGTAATCTAATATATCTGGTTTGTTTTTCTTATTTGTAGTATTTTTATTTATTATTTCATTTAATTTAGTACTACAAATGTAATTCATACAAAGATAAGATAGGTAATACGTAGCGAATAAGGTTTAACTTTGGGTGGTATATTACCCATGCTAAGTAATTATTACTCTTCGATGAAGATGCGGAAACTATTAAATTAAAGAAAACAGCATTGATAAACCAGCAATAAATTAGGTCTTGACATAAACAAAATACATAGTTAGTATTGAATAAATTAAAATACATAGTATTGAACAAAGCAAAATACATAGAAAGTAGTAGAAACGGCAACATTTTTGTCGATACGGATATAATGCAGAATATGTAGAGAAAACTTAAAAACAATAGAAAACATTGAAATATTTTTAAAATCTATAGATAATAAGGGACCAAATAATTACACTAAACTAATTTCAGAATCTAACGACAAGAAAACATGCAATGAAAACCTTATTTATTCTATGATTAAATATAAATTCAAGATACAAATCAAAGTTTATTTTCAAATTACTTTTATATTTATGAAAGAATATCAATTCAGTTCTCTTTTTTTCAGATTAAGCGGAGGGTATCGTGTCTATTAATGTTCTAAAATATATTGCGCGGAAATCAACTAAAATAAAATTGATCAACAACGAATAATCGGCCTTACAAGAGCTAGGACGTCACAAAGGCAAATCGCTCGTGAGTAAAGGGTGGTACTTCTTCTGCCCAGATTGTGTATACCATATTTGAATAAATAGCAAGGAAAACTATTGCAATCGTGAAAAATTTCGAATCCGAGTTTTCACCGAAAATACACGTTTTAAAGTTCCCAATGTGTGTGTGTGTCTGTGTCTGTGTGTGAGTAATCTAGCTCAACAACGAAAAGTTGTACGAAACTAAAATTCCGTATTTAAGAAAGGTATAATTTCTTCTTAATTTGTCAGCAACTTTTTCTCCAAAATCGGCTAACCAAAGATGCCGTTTTATTTAATGGATTTTACACATTTTGCAATTTTCTCGAAAACAGCTATGACGCTTTCGATTGAACTCGTTATATCAATGTACAATTAAATGGTTATTAATATCAGTATGGTCTAATCCTCATTGAAATAGACTGGTAGGGCATAAATGCCAAATTTTCAAAACTTCTTCCTCTAAGGTTTCTTTAATTTTGATTATTTTAAATAATTAACCATCTTTTTTTGATAGGAATAATGAAAAATGAATAAATATAAACTATGAAAGAATTCGATTATTAACTTAGGGAGAAATAAAGGAAAACTATTTTTTCAGATTGAAAACAAATTACCGGAAATAAGAGTAATAATATATACCGCTGGAGAGCTAAAGATTAAAAATAAACTTAATAAATATCTCGCTTAAAAAGTATTTTTTAGAAATACTAATAACTACTTTTTAGAAATAAAAGTAGAGAGGTAAGCGCAAGTTGTGTGATGTACGCACTAGATATTGTTTTATTGATGTTCCTATTTCTAACGTCCTTTTCTATTTCAAATATGCCAAACAGGACGGATTATTCCTATAGGTTACCAACCTATTCTAACCAGAGAGGGAAGATCCGAGATTTATTCCGTGGGTCCACCACAAAATTAATTTCAAACCGATCAGGCTGGAATCGAACCAGCGCCACAGCAGACTCGAGGTTAAGGTGACGCCTTAAAACTCTCAGCCACCACGGCCTTCACAACAATCGCTGAAGTTTATGCGTTTTTTGCCACTCTCCTTTACCATACTTAATATGTTAGATTTTTTTTTTTTCTAAAGTCTGTAGCTTTCAAGTGGTGTTTTATAAATCTATATTACTATTCTAATTTCCGGAAATTACGAAGAACCTTATTAATTATTAATTATTAATTATTAATTAACCTTATTAATTAAGAACCTTGGAAAATAATTAATGTTTGAGTATAAATGATTTAAGTCCTGACCAAGTGCATATAATTTATAAGTATTATAAATACCGCTACTTAAGAATTTCATAATAAAATATAAAAACAATAGGAATGAAGGTGCTGAGAGAGAGGATCGCTAAACAGGCTGGGGAGAGGCTCATTAATTCAAAATCCTAACCGCGGTGACGAGCTCTCTTCATTAACTGCGGATCTAATTCATCAACCACTACACGTTTATGTCGCTACCTCTCCTCTACCTGCTTTATAGCTTTTTTTATTTCCCTCTTTATTGATGTCTTCAATCGGTAAATGTTCGTAACGAGGTATTTATTGCAATATTGTGCAATATATTGTCTATCAAAATCTCTATAAAATTTCAAATTGTTTGATAATTCCTGAATTGAAGTTATATTCATTATTGAATAATTACATTTTAATATAATAACCTACAATTTAAATTGTAATATAATATCGTTCATTGATAGCCATCGTTCATTAACAGCCAGCAGTTTTCAAATTCAAAATATTTAAATGAGATAAGTTTCAATAAACAGTAGACAAAATTAACGTTATCGATTTATGTAATAAGACAGAGGTTCATAGAACCATATTCCAGAAAACTAGAAGTATTCCATATGTATATATATATATATATATATATATATATATATATATATATATATAAATATTTTTTTTTTTTTTTGTGGTTCAGCCCCTTTTACAGCCGTTCAGTATTGCGGGTACTGGTACAGCCTGCCCCATGTCAATTTCTAAGTTATATTAATAGAAAATATATGAACTGATAGTATACATATACAATACATACATATACAATAGAATACATATACATATATAAAATACATATGATAGAGAATACAAAGTTATAATGCGGAAGGTCATGAATCGAATTAAACAATTTATTACAAATTATTAACAAATGTTACAAATTAATATTAAACAAATAAATATTATGTTATGTAGTTTTTTCAGTGATTTCAAACAATTCCTTGGGACGGTCACCTCCTCGACCCCATAGTTTATTAAAAATAAATAAATTCACAACTGCAGAACAAACACATATAGTGAATTGTTATAATAATATGATTATGTTATTTTTCTCTATATCTCGATTTTTTCCTAAAACTGTTTTGCCTGATCTGTGGAATTTACGAAATATAAAATTATTGGAAATAAATAAACAAACAAACCAAAACCTAATGACTTAAATTTTTGGGCACCTTATGTTAGCACCGACGTTTCGGATTTCCAGGTAACAGGGAGTAAGTAATTGATAGCTGTATAGGTTCGGAATGATGCCGGACAGAGCAGTGGAAGTTTTTCTTGATATTTAAGTATTATCGAAGAAACGGTGAGAGTAAAATGATTGTATATTGTATAATTTTATTTTTTATTATTTGTAATAGACCATGGTGCCTATAATTTTTTTCTAAATATTTTCTATGCAGTTTGGATTTTGTGAATATTAGCAACTTTTCAGACCCGTTTAAATCCAAATTGGTTTCAGTGACGAGTTTCTATAATAGTTACTTAACTTATTTATTTTGTAAGTTCTTAGCAGACTGCGTAGTTAAAGTTCAATTCGTTTAAGTCTGGTTTGCTAATTCCTACCAAATCTATGGTTTTGTTTTATCATGCAACAGTCCAAGGTATTTTACAACGGTATATCTGGGCAGCAACAGCATAACTAGTGTAATTTTATTTCTCCAAAACCTAAATTATGCATGATTGGATTTTTGGGAATCCGGTCTAATTTTCCGTTTTTCAAACCATTTCCTTGAGATACAAGGGTGGTAAGGAGGAGTGGTCTTGGGGAGCGAAGGAAAAAATATTGAGGTATTTCTGTGATGAAACAAGGATATTGTGTCGTCAGATATTAAAAGTTAAAATTTTTGAACCTTTAGTTATATATAAACTACAATTACAATAAATACATTAATTACTGTGGACAGAGTAAACCATTATATAATTAGAAGTAGAAGAAATTCAAAATGTCCATTAAGTAAATGGTATTATCAACAATTTTTGTTTTCTTCACCTTCAATTAACAGATCTCTCTGAACTTCGAAAAGAGTTATCCAGCAGTGAGCCTGGAAATCACACCGTCTAATGTCAAACTCCTATTTTGTTACATAATTGTCTTTATTTTTTTCACTATTTTTCGACCATTTTAGATTATGATACTCATTTCACCTCAATTCTTTGCGGTTTGGGTAAACGGGTATGTCATTATTTTGGGGCAATGGGTTTAAGTTATATTTTGTTCTTTATAACGAACTTTACCTACTTAAGTAATGAAACAGTTTTCACATCCACTGTTTTATTGAGTAATATATTTTTTCTCAAAGGTAAAATTCGTTATAAATAACCAAATATAACTTAAACCCATTATCGCTAAAAAAAATGTACCCCTTTACACAGACAACATAGAATTAGCACAAGGTTAAATAGATTAACCGACACTAATATTTTTATTTTTAATAAGCTTGGTTAAAGCATTGGAAAAAAAAATTAAAAATTCAAAGGGTTGACTTTGAAATAATATATGTAGAAAATATAATAGAAAACCACATATATTATTCTTACAAAGGGTTTAACAGCGCTAAGCCGAAAGGAGAGGGGCTTGATTCGTCACCAGTTTTTGTTTTTTTAATTAATTGGTTTATGTATTATGTTTAATCAAAATCATCCGATTTGTTCTAAAGTGCCAATAATTCCCTCCCCCTCACCACCCAAGGAAAACAGCTGATTTATAACTAAGAAACCACAAGACGATAAGGAAGGCCTAGTTCTGATAACTCTTCTCCATTTTACGGAGGGAAGCTGATTTACCTCCGCTTAATCATTAGTAGACTTATATAAAGCATGGGTAACATTTATCAACTACTAGGAGAAGTGTTTGGTCACTGATTTACTTTAATATTATTTTTCGTTGGTCGATGAGGAACATATTTATCAATTTCTTTAAGACACCAGACTTTCCTTCGGTTTCAAATAAAAGCTTTTCACTTTTCGTGAGAATTTTTTATTGAATTTTCTCCCGATAACATAAAACCTTTTCCTAAAACTTTTTAGATGTTGAAAAACGATGACATCTTTCTTAGAATTTATATGCTTTATAAGCTAAGTATAAATGGTTAGTTTTTCGCCTATTCTACAGAACGTACCTCCGTGAATAAGTTGTTAGAAGAAGTTTATGGATTTATAAATGATTCGAACTATTATCAAGAAGCTAAGAATAATTGGTGTCACTGTTGTGTAGTTTATAATGAGCCGGAGTAAAATTAAATTAGCAATTTTTTTTAAGATGACGTGTTTTGGTGAGTACTAATGCATTAACTAATAAACTGCTTTCTAAAAGATAGATGTGCGGCATTGTCGCATAATTGATCAGATTAATGGAGATTACAAATATTAGAAACGGTGGTAACGTCTAATGATTCCAGAGTGCAAATTGGTAGTCATTTTAATCGAATATTTGATCATTTGAGCCGAAAATATTGATTCATACAACAAAAGTATTATTAATTTGTATTTTTATTTGACTTTTTCGATTGAAATTGTTTTATTAAGAGATCAGCTTTGTGTGTTCTGTTTTATTTTTACGTGAATCTTGAAGAGATCAGGTGAAAATGTGCTTTAAAGTGTGTCCTCGGTCTTTGCATTCGATTTACGCATGGTTTTTCTGCCCCCCAAAAAAAGTTTTTGGTATTAATATGTAAGTTTTTTGGAAGGATTAAAATGGGACATTAAGATAGACCTACCCATTTTCTCAAGAAAAACATATCTCAATATAAAGCAGACAAAATGTCACGAGTGTTACTGTTCCCGATGTGGTTAGATTAAATGGAACTTCATAATTTTCTTAAATGAAACACCCATAATTAAATAAATTTGAATCTTGGGGATTTCTTTTGTATAATGATATTTCGAAGAATGAATGTTTTTTTTTAGTCACCTATCTTGAGTAAAAAATGAAATATAGGTTTTCTCCAAGATTTAGTGAAAATTCATCACGAGTGTTACCGATTGTTCTGGGCACACTGTTCACATCTTCACGAAAAACGTATAGACGTAACACTGGTAACGGAAACACACCTCACACCACGCTCCAAATTTGACAATTCCCTCTATGTGACCACCCCAACAACACAGCTCACGGCGGTACTGCTGTACTTATAAAATCGTCACTAAAGCATAACCAATTACTCTTACCCACTACACCTGACATCTAATCTACTGGCATTACAAAATACGGTAGGACGGCAGGTGCAGCACATGAAACACCACACAATGACACAGGCTTTTGTTTATTGTCCTCCAAGATACATGTTGGCTTCTTCGGTGTTTTCCAAAGCTTCGGGCGGTGTTTCGTAGCAGGAGGTGACTTTAACGCGAAGCACCAATTTTGGGGGTTACGATAAAGCACGCCAAGAGGAAGGAATTTGAGGATTGCTTTCCTCGAGCTTTCATTAGACACGATAAATCTTGGCTTATAGGCCTGCATCGAGGCGTAAAACTCCAGTCTTTCTTGATTTCTTTTTATCTCGAAAGGACTAACCAAGGACGAACCATACCTCACACCATAGATTCCAGCTCTGATCTTTGCTCTGATCATTCCCTGGTACACTTAGTTCTTCTTGATGAACCCATCATCGTGCAAAGAATACCACCAATTGTTAACGGTTCAATCGACTGGTATGTAGAGAATCCTTGGACTTATCGTTCTCGGTCCCAGTTTCCATTTAAAATGAAAATGAACTGGAAGAGCTGTGGAAACTTTTACAAAAAATGTTCAAGAAGCTTCTTCGTCTTCGACAAGGCTCGATGACACAAAAAATAAGCACCTACCGCATTAGCCACAGTACATAAGGAATTTAATCAGAGCCAAGTAAGGTATGTCAGACAGGCATTCATCAGCCAGACAGATATTTAAAAGAATAAACAATGAATTTAAAAAAATAAATACAAATATTCAATAGGAAAAACTATGGTGCATACATAAATAACCATTCGAATTACGATGAAAGCTTGTGGTAGCATACCAAGAAGTTGCTAAAACATCGAGAGATCTCAGCACCTATCCGAAAAGAAGATGGTTCCCGGGCCCTGTCGGATGAGTAAAAATCTAAACTCTTCGCTACCCATCTTTTTTCTGTACTAAAACCATTTTTAGCCATAAAACCATTATTGGTTTTACAAATACAGAACATGAGACCTTAATACTTAACACACTAGACATCCCACTTCCCAGTGACATTATCACCTCCTTCGTTCACTCCATCTCAGGTTACACTGTAAATCAAACATTTGCCTAAAATAAAAGCTCCTGATTATGATTTAATAACTGCCGATGCAATCCAATAGATACCAAGGGAAATCTCTAGTGTTTCTGACGACAATTTACAACCCATTATAGTGGAAATATTCACTCATAAAAATGATCTGCAAACCAGATAAAGACATCTACAATCGTTCATCCTACAAACCGATTAGCCTCCTTCCTGTATGCTCCAAAGTATACAATATGCAAAAGACTTGTTGACAAAAAAAAGATAATACCTGATCATCAGTTCGGCTTCCGCTTATTACATTCAACAACACTTCATTTACACAGAGTTACTTACTACATTGCTGGAGCACTAGAGAAGAAACTATATGCAACCGGTGTATTTTTGGATGTCGCTCAGGCGTTTCACAAAATCTGGCACCAGGCCTTCTCTTTAAACTCAAGACCTTACTACCTTTCACGTACTATCTCATCCTTCTTCAGATTCTTCTCAGTCCGGTAGGGCTCGGATATCTCTTCAATTCGTCCAGTATTGGCGGGAGTACCCCAAGGTTCAATACTGGCGCCTCTACTTTACATTGTATATACTCACCGATATAGACCCGTTAAAAATGAAACATTTGCTGCTTATCCTGACGAAACAACAATACTCACAAAACATCAAGATCCTACACAGGTCTCACTAACTTTACAACTTTGCTTATATAAATTACGCGACTGGTACAAACTATAGAAAATTCGACTCAATCATGAAAAATCAAAACATATAACATTTACCTCAGAAGAAATTTCTGCCCTCTGAGTTTATATCAAAAATAACCAAACCATACTCTACCTTGGACTTACCTTCGACAGAAGGATGATATATTAAAATGAATTGACAGACCCTTAAGAAACGACTCAAACTACTTTACTCACTTTTTTCCAAATCTTCTTATTTATTTACTTAAGTCCTTATAGACACACTCCTCCCAGATATTCAGTGTAGCCAAAAAGATCCACATTCAAAAACTTCAAACTTTCTACTCCAAAATATTACGACTGACCTTGGTACGTGACTAACAAAACTCTGCACACTGACTTCCACCTACCAGCTGTCAGGCCTCTATATCAAAGATTTTATAATAAATTACAGGGACATATCAGTTTACTGGTTAGATATGGCTGCGACCGACATGCCCATGACTACGAGGAATAGGTACAATCCTTCCTCATGCCTAACATGTTATTGCTCCCTAGATTGTTAGCTCATTTGCTGATTATGGACTCACTGTTGACAGCGGTAAATTAATATTTTAAGAGAGAAAAAAATATATATACAAAACCTATAAACTAAGAATAATTGTATAATAATGTTAATAGTTTTACAAAAATTATAATTCGCTGTGTTAATATTAATTATTATTATTATATTTTTATTATTATTTTTAGCGTTACAAAAAATTAATTATGTAACGCTATATGATGAAATGTGTGGTTTTAATGTAAGTTGTTAAAATTCCACTAAATTTATTTCAAGAATTAAAATATAAATTGGTATGCTGGTCAAACACGATATAACTAAAATTGTTGCAGAACAATAAAATAAGATTAATTATAAATTGAACATAAATAAAATTAGTGATTTTGAAAAACAAAGTAATAAATAGTTTCAAATTTGAATTAAAACATGAATAATTTTTTTATTAGTCAGTGTGTAATTATGCAAAAATAAATTATTAAATAATTTATCTACTTATTAATCTTCTTGGGTAACTAAACCTTCCAACAGGTGTGTTGTTATAAATTGTTTCGAAATGAAAAAAAAAATCACAATGATCCTTTAGAAGCACTGTGACTTCGGAAAGACTAGATGCATCTGCAGTGCTTTCAATGGAGAAACATTTCCTCAGTTGTCATCCAGAGGTGAAGGGAAAATTATTGATCTTTTCGTGTAAATTAAAACAAGAACCATTGATGGTTCTTGGTTGATGGTTCTTCAATGATGGATTTCATTTTTAAATAAATTGACCAAACTTCAATTGTTGTTACGGTAAGTAAAAAATGTTTTATTGTGTTATTTTAAGAATTTTCTGAATAAATTTTCTTTTTGTACACTTTTATTTCCTTTAGCACAATTTTAAAACAAAGGGTAACTATTTTCTGGAGGAGCATCCCCACTGATATTATCTACGAGCACACACACATACATAGTACAAACAAACAGCGACAATAGTATAATGTGAAGATTGATGGTCACTTTGAAAGTATTATAAGTAAGTATGTAATTTACACTTCTCCGGTTAGATAGCACCAAATTATTCGCAATGCTGTAGTGAGCCAGTATCTTCCTCGATCTACAATCAAGTTCCAGCTTTGTTCTGAAGAAAGCGCCACCATACAGCATTTGGGAAAACGAAACAAAGTTAGGCTTTTACTACAGCTGCCAAATGCATTTAGATTAATACAGGGTAATGATGAAAACTATTTATATAGTGAAATAATAATTAACTATACAAGAATGATTTGAGAGTTATCATCCAGTCAGTAGAAAAACATTAATTAATATTTACATAAATTATTCCATTAATAGTAAAAAAAAATTTAAATAGGCATTACTGAATTATGATCCATCCAAAAAAATAATTTATGTTTTTTTATTTATTTTTTAACCTACTTCAATTAAAATACTATAAAAAGATGATTATATATGTGTATATATACACAGCGTGTATCATAAGCAGATGAAAATATTCGTGGGGTGGAATGCTCTACTACTAAATGCACAAAGAAATTTACTATCAAATCCCAAAATATTTTTTATTCGGGAAAAATGGACATTTTTGTTTTTCCTCAAGATCAACGTTTTAAAAAATAAACACAACGATATATAGTTTCTTTTGCTTGGGTTTTAATGAAATGAAAATAATAATGAAAGTAAAATCTAACCCCAGATTCGTATTCAACGTTAAATTTCCAATTAGGAGACGATGTTTAACGTAGAAAAGCTAAATGGTAGAAAAAGGAAATCAATTTAAAGTAAAATAATAATTATGTCTTTTCAATAGTTTCAGTTGGCTTGAACTTTCCACCAATATCCGGTATGAAGCTCCAACTTCACCAATAGTTGCTCTAAGGAACTCTCTAGGAATTGTACTTTCTCACTAACACAGTTTAACAACATGTGGAATTATGGCAACTTCAGTTTTGAAAACTATGGAAATTTTTTATTTATTTTTTAATATGAGATGAATTCAGAACAGAATAAATGGCATCAAACAACACAAAATAAAAAATTAAGTAAACATTTTCCTTTTAAAAATAGTAAATAAAATAAACATTTTTACGTTTACAACACTGAATGCACAACTCAAGAGCACACAGAAATTTTAGTGATCATATTCTGTGTGTATTTTCGACAAACAGTTTATAAGAATAAAAACCTATTATTTCTCACTTTTAATTTTTTTTAAAGGCCTTTCAAAGTTCTTAGCTTATCTTCAGCACCTTTTACAAAATAATCACGCCAGATATTGCCGATTCCATTCCATTGTTTTTGTAAAGAGGAAAACGTTTATTCAAATGATTCTTCCTATTATTTAACGCCCTTTATTTTGTCCTGAGTACTGAGAATTAACATAAATTTTATAGTATATTTTTTTAATAAACTGTTTAAAGTACCTCGTGTTGATAAAAAAAGTATCCATAGTTTTTAAAAATTAAAGTTCCCATAATTACACATTTAGTTAAACTATATCAGTGAGAAAGTAAAAAGTGTTCCTTAGAGCAACTATTGATGAATTTGGAGCTTTATCCGGATATTCATGGAAAGTTCAAGCCAACTTAAAATTTCCGAACATTGAAAAGGCATAATTATTATTTTACTTTAAATTGGTTTCCTTTTTCCACCATTTAGATTTTCTATTGTAAACATCGTTTTCTAATCGAAAATTTAGCAAAGAATACGAATCTGTGGTCAGATTTTACATTATCCATGCAGAAAAACAATATGTCGTTGTTTTTATTTTACAATACGTTGTTCTGGAGGAAAAAGAAAAATGTCCATTTTCTACCATATAAAAACATTTTGGGATTTAATAGTTACAATTTCCTTGTGCACTTGCGTAGGGTATTTGACCCCTTTAATATTGTCACCTGCTAGTGATGCACTCTATATATAATCACTTTTTTCTTTTAGTATCATTGTAATGGCAATCATTTAGTATAAGGTTCTGTAAAGGTATACTCTAATGCGCATAAGGATTTTGTTTAAAATTATAGAACATGAATTTTTTGGACCTCCAAAATCGATTCGTGCAATCCTTTACCCGAGGAAAAGTCTTATGAAGTAAAATTAATAACTAGGTAGGGATCAATTTTAAGAAAAAATTGAAAATTAAAAGAAGTAAAAACAGCGAATTCTAAGGAATAAAAAAACAAAACAGGAAGTTAAACTACTTTATAAAATTTTACTAACTATAAAATCTTTAGAGCGGAAGACTAAAATCAAATCATAAAGGAATGTACTGCTACGGTTTTGGTAAACTGCTTTTCCAGAAATCGCATTAGCTTAATTTACTGATCTAATATATTCTCTATTTGCATCGGTTCCAGAGGGTAACCGATCAATCAAAATGTATTTTAACTTAAAAAGCTAGAGACCGCAGACCCTCCTGCTATTGTCACTAGGTTGGGATATTATAAATACCATTGGAGATCCTTCCCAACTGTGTCACGTTTACCAATTCACTGAATTAAACTATATGATGGCATGCAGAGTAAATAGAATAATAGAATTTGATAGAAGATCTTACTTTATTTAAGAGAATATTTTTAATTAAACTGTTGGTTTACTAATTTACCACCTAAATTCTTCTCATTATAAAAGAACCCATATGTATTTGATATGTATATAACATATGTATTTGAGAATACTGGGAGAACATACTTATTTAAAATCTTACTCTGGTGGCACTTATTAATAGACAATAATGTACACATTGAATGAATAGGACTATCACTTATCTTGTTTCCTTCGCCGTCTCCGATAAAAGCCGCTTCGCCGCAGGATGGTCTGGTCTTCTCTCCCGCAGCGCCTTCATCTTTGCCGCCAGACTCACGGACTTCGTCTCGGATGGAGTACTCAGCTGGACCCTCTGCTGCTACTCTTAGAACCTTACTCAACTCCCTTCTAGCTAGCACTCTTCCGAACCTCACTCCTCTACCTTCTCGCTAGAACTCTCTCGACTTCTGTGCCCACCGCCTCTTCTCCCTCTTTCCCCTTCTACTTCTTGAAAAATCTATTTTCCATACATCTGACCCCCACTCTCCTTTTGGACTTGGGGACATGTCACTTTCCACGGCATTGAGTTCTTTGAAAAAATTCTTCCACTGCCCATAATAAAATCTACCTTGGGCGGTAGGATTTATTATACCTTGTCGACCGGGCCTATCTCTTATTTTTATCCTTATGACGGTTTGTAATCCCACCGGCCTTACACGTATTTCTTTGTCCGAAAAATAAATCAATTAATGTTAATATTGCTAACCGCTAAAAACAGGACTTCATAAAAGTGAATCAGTGAACTCTTTCCAAAAAATCTGAAAAAAAAAAATCATGAGTTACTAATCAATGAGTTTAGGACAGTTTTGGACTGATTTCCAAATTATTCAGGCGGTGATGATAATCATTTTTTTTTTATTTGTAAGGTGGTAAATAAGATTTGTGGGCTGTTTATGAAGAATTATTCAAACCTGAAACATCATGCATGTTAGTAATCGTTTTGAAATTTGAATTTTTCGGATGTGATAAATAATTTTTTAAAAGTGAGGGAATGAGGTATATGACTAGGAGACAAGCCATTAATTTAAATAGTTGCCAACGTCATTATTGTATGACAATTTTGTTTTTCTAGTCTGGAAATACTGAGTATGTTTTCACACCTCATTTATTTTGATGGCGATAGGTTAGGTTTTCTGGCAAATAAAGAAACTCAATATTAAAAATTCAAGTATAGGGACATGTGAGGGAGTGAGGATTTTAATGTCCCTCACAGTTCAAGTCTATAAGTCCAAATAGGTTTCAGAATTGTCTTGTAGATCAATAGTTTGTTGTCAATTGAAAGATGAGATGTTCAGTTCAGTAATCAGCATAACTGACCATCGTCAGTGAAGCTCATTTATGTATTTCTTGCTTTCAAATAGAACTCAAGCCAGAGAAAAATAATAAAACACCAGAACCAGGTGAAATTAATTTCAAGCTGCTAAATATGCAGGAAAAAAAGTTGCAGCACTTTTAAAAAATCTGTATAATAGAATACTAGGTGTGACCCATTACCAAAAGAAATGAAGATCGGATACCTCAGCCTAATTTATAGAAAAAGGAACAGGAAGCAATGCAAAAATTACAGGGGAATCTGTGTTGCGAATCCCTTTGTAAAAATCCTTAGAAAAATCATCAGAATCCAATTAGAATGCGAGTTTAAAGGATCAGACGATGAATGTGGATTTATGTTGGGAAGATAATGCATGGACCATACAATTAATATGGCAAGAATTAATACCGACCTGATAGGTAAGAAATAATAAGAGAAATGTACAAAGGGAACATCTGCCAAGTTAAAATTGGACATTACCTTTCGGAGCCTTTCAAAACTAATAAAGGATTACTCCAAGGGTGCAGTGCATCTCTCTCCCTGTAATTTATTTCTTGAAAACTGTCTGAAAGAGTGGAGGAAAAAATGTAAAACCATTTCTTATTAATAAAGAACAGTAGGAAGTATAGTAATTTTGTAAATTCCAACTTATAAATTTCTAGAAAGAAGGCGCTAGCAAAGAAAATTTGCAACTGTGAAATAGCGAGCAATGCCCGACTCCTGCCTCGGTTATTTCCTCTTGAGTTTCTTTTGTTTTTTGATAGGCCTCAAATAATTAAATAAGATTGCTTCATCTTGGCAAACATTTACTTCACCACATTTATTCTCCTTTGATTACGTTTCCTGCCATGCCATCATTAAATACAATTTTTTTTCGATTTTGGGGCCATTTAATGGTTATTGTATGACTCGTAGTTACAGCTCCCAAATCAATAAAATTTTATCTGATGATAGAAGGATAGAGCCAAGACGTCGTTAAAGATACAATAAAAGTGGAGAAACAAATTTTAGCCTAGTTGAACCTATCTCATGAATCCATTCTTCATCTAAAAATCAATAAAATTTCTCATTAAATCTATATCACTGATATCATCGCCATTTGTGCTTCTAGTCATATATTTTGTTTTATATTTCTATTTATTACTAGAACTAATTATTTAATTCATAAACCTGCTGTTTGTTTGGCGCCTTCAATTAAGGCCCGGTTCACACGGAGATCGGTATGAAGGAGCCAGATGTACTGTTATCGCCAGATACAGAGCCGTTGATAAGAAGAGACCCATAGTACGTCGGTATGAAAAACCGAATAGGCATCTCCTCGAATGTTCCGTTTGCTTGAGATTTCTCGGAATTAAGGAGAAGGTACTAACAGTGCCCAGTCGGAGAACAACAGCTGATATTTATTAAATCCTGGGTAAACAAATGGCTGGAAGGGGAAATCGCAGGAGACTGCCTAAAAGCGACTTTTTGAATGGCGTAAGTATTCTGATTTCCGTCGGATGAATCGGAACTGTAGCATATCATCCGCATCATTATTTTCAGGTACGAACCTTTTTTTATGAGACCATAATTGTTACTGAAAAACATTATTAAATTTATATGTACATTTTATGCCTTTATGTCGATAATTCCTCATGATCTACATCAAACGACCGTCTTAAAATGATGCATGAATGATAACGAGTAACTAGAATAAAATGATTAATAAATAATTAATTAAATGGTCAAATCTAACACTGTGGATAAATTAAGTTCTTGGAAATTGCAAAATTAAGTTGTCGGAAAAAGTAAAATCTATAAAATACTCCTACCCTTACAAGTTGAGGCGAGTCAAGTTTTAGTGCCGGGAAGAGAGGAAGGGTAATAGTCTTGCTACCCTATTTTCCTTCACCCTGACCTAGTCAGCTTCCTCTTTGCGCTCATGCTCCTCCCGCTTCTCAGCTACAGCTCTCCTAATCCAATTCCTTTTAATGGCTTTCTAACTTCAGAGTGTGGAGTCATAGTACTTAAAGATTAACCGGAATAATTATTAATCCTTAATTTGGAAATATCTACGTCTGAAAATATATATTTATTGTTGAAAACAAATTATATTTTATTTCACGAGGATCACGATTATTTGTATATATAGAAGTGCAAGTGATTATTAAAGTGTAATAAAAAGAAGCTCAAAAAATTATAAACACTTTTATAACAAAATGTATGTTTCCAAAACATTAATAAATAGTAGAGATGGGAAAAAATGTCAGAGCAACTATTCTATTCAGAAACTCGTACAGTTATTTGATGGGAAGAAGAATTTATTTCTTCTTCAAATTTCGTCCATATAGGGGTGAATTGTAAAATTATTGAGGCTACAGGTTTTAAAAATGCTATTGACTCTCCACATATCAGAGAAGTTAATAACTTTTAAAATTAATAATTTAATAATAACAGCAACCTTGATAGTCTAACAATAAGAGATCTGAAAGGTTAAATTTAATTAAACTTAAGAAGTTCTGGATATAGTTTGTGGTTAATACTGGTAATAGTTGTGGTAATGAGGGATGAATTTAGTCCAGTATGTTGGTCTGTTGTACTACACCAAATAACCAATGGAAAACTATTATGCCTCCATATCAAACCTTCTTATTATCATAATGAAATCCAAAAAGGATGACCAATCAATGGAGGAAGCCTTTTGTTATTGGATAATATGTCTATGATCAATATGTATAGATAATATGTCTATAAATGGACGAAGTAGTTTGGTTTCTATCCACTAAAATTGAAAACTGAGCTACTTCTTATATTAAATAAAAACGTTAATCTGTGGTTTGTTTGTACATACTTCCTCTATAGTTGGATCAGTAAATAAAAACAAAAGGCCATTCGGCCACCAAGTATTTTATTTTATTTCACACCAACTCGTTTCAGCCATTCTCAAGTCTGAAAAAACATATTTGTTTAGTATAGTTATAGTATAGTCGATTTAAATTTGATTTTATCTTGTAAAATAATATATTTTTTAACTTTTGTATAACTATTAAACAATTATTTATTTAATAAATACTTAGCATGCAAACGTACTGCATTTTATCGTTCATATGAAAACAAACGTCACAACGATATTATGTTTTTCTATTTTAGTATTACTCTTTCTATGGTAAAATATTATAAAACGCTAATTAAAATGGCATTATGTTTTTATTTACTGATCAAATGACCTGGCACCCAAAAATTAATAATAAAATAAAAATAGACAGTTCATTATTTATTTTATTTTTTATTTTTCTAAACTATTTGCTTATTTCCTCAATTAGAACTGGACTACCTACCATCAATGATAGTCTTCAACATTTCAAATTTTAGTCAGTAGTCAAGTTTTCTTCAGCTTTATTCAGCTGGTCCTTTTGTTTTGTTTGTTTGTTTGTTCCTTTTATTTTAGTTCTCAGTTCTTCAGTCATTATAAAAGTTTAATACTGATCATACTGAAACTGTTTCAGCTCTAATGATAACCGACTTCATTTACAAATCTCAGAAATGCTGCAAAGGGCATCCGTAGGAAAACAATCAAGCTTAACATTTCATTAAATTTCTTTAGGAAGCAATCTTTCTAAATATCTTTGTTAGAATAGTCAAAGGTTTCACTTTGTTAATATTTTTAAACTCGAGATATAACAAGAAATAAATCTGGTAAACAAAATAGACATAAATAGGTTTTAAAATTTGGACCATTGGCTGATCGAATTTCATGCCATGAATTTTAATTTGCTGTCAAAACTTCCAATTGATATTTATTTTAAAATGGTAAGAAAATCCGATTACTAATTTTTTCTCACCCCTGGACAATTCTTCGTGAATAATCGAAGAATGAGATTTTCGTTGACTCTACCATCTCGTGGTCCCTATTTTTTGTAACCTGTTAATAATATCTTTGTTTTCATTTTTAAATTGAGCTTTTCGATCGTTAGAACAGCCTTTTTTATTGTTTACTACGTCAAATGAAAAAAAAACGGCAATATTAATATTTGATATTGCAATGCTACTCTTATCTAATTCTGATTTTATAAAATCATACAATACAAGTGAATCATTGACTACTGTTATTTTTAAACGTCTTTCATACCTATACCTTTCCTTGAACAACTTAGCAGTCGCAAATCGTCAAATGGTCTGTAAGAGCTACATCCTTGGTACTATCAACCATGACGCAATATAATATGCTACTATAAAGGTCTTTCAAAATAAAATTACGGCCCATCAAATCAAATACTTTGACTGGCTTGTTGATAAAGATTTTTGACAAAAATCTCAAGTCATGTCATGCCGTCCAATCTTCCTTTAGGCAACTTTTTTGAAATTTGTCTTTCGTTATTTATTTCCAGTCTGTGGGTTTTTCTGCCTTCAATACACATTCTGAAGTGATTTTATAAAATGTTATCATAATTTGCAGCCAATGACCAGTACCCGAAAATTTGAAAGTTTGATGATTTGATATTCGAAAATTTAGCAGTCCTCAAAAATTCAAGAACGGAGGTCCAAATTGGTTTCAGAATAATCATGTAAATTAATAGTTTGCTGTTAATTGAAATATGACATGTTCTATTCAGTACCTAGTCTATATAATTGGCCAAATCTCCGACTAAGTTCTTGTCTCTTAAGTATAGTATATGGGTTCCATGTTAGTATTTTGCCTAGTAGGATTCCAATATACTGGACTGTTTCTCGAAAGGGAAGCGGTATGGAATAAAAATGCTTAAAATTGCCATCAGAGAGTAAAATTGACACAGTTGCATTTCAATTCATTGACTCTGATTCGCCTATTATTGTACCATTGCGCTATTAGGAAGAGATGCTTGTATGATGTCTCTATAACTAGAGTTATCTAACGAAGGAGAGTTAAGGATGAATAGAGCCAAAGACAAATGAGTGTCAATGAATCGGTAAGAATGATGTAACTTAGGAAAATAGTCCAAAGTAATTAATGAATCAATCATTAATTGTAATTCAATCATTCAATCATTCAAACTCGTAAAATAAATGGGGAAAGGGAGGAGTCTGTAGTACTTAACTATAGACGATCTGGTAGAATATTAAACAAATATTACATTAATTGGCTCCCCGTATCCCAATCAGAAAATGAATTAACTTATCAATAAAATTAATCCAGTTTCTGAACACTCTCTCCGCTCTAAAAATCGCTAATTGATCCGTAACATGACTCTAGTAAAAATATTGCATCTTTGATTTTATAAAACCTCCTTATTAATCTTTTTTAAATTTATTATTTTTTTTTTGTACTAATATTTATGTTGCTTGACGCATGTTTTCATTCAATTGGAAATATTAGATTAATAAAACAGTAAAGTTGATATTATTCATAATCCTTTGGTTCATAATTTATTAAATATACAATGAAGAAAGAATTAATTATTAAAAAATGCCTAATTATTTAAAAAATAATTGCCTATCGTATTTATAAATAATTTTTTAGAGGTAAGATTACTTTTTTAGGTAACAAAAATATAAAGATTAAAGGATCTTTTCGCAATGGGCTACAACAGACAGTACAGAAGAAACAGACGGACTATAGCAAGAGAGAGAGCGCCGGTTCCCTAGGCAACAGCGGATATTGACTGCCTTGTCGCGCCCTCACAGACAACACCACGAGGCGAAAGAAACAGCTGCCATCTGGTGGCTACTACGAGCACTGTCGATATGAAGTAGTACTTCCTTCACTCATCAGGGTCGCATTAAGTGAACTGTCCCTACTATTTTCTTAGATTTTATAACTACATTGTAAAATTCAAATTTTAAATGCGATGTTAAAAGGAGGGTTTAGCCATTGAAAAATTAAATAAATTTTACTGGCACATTTTTCTTATTTATTAACTAATCCAATACAATAATAATTTATATATATATATATATATATATATATATATATATATATATATATATATATATATATATATATATATATATAAGTTAAAATATGATCAGGCATAATATAACAGCTAATCCTAAATGTACAAATGTAAACAATAGTAATACTATCCATAGAGGCTTAGAAGGCAAATTAAGTCAGTGTTCCATCAGATCAGTTCTTCCATTTTCCTTTTCTTTTTTTTTGTCTTTTGTGCCGTGAACAATTATAAGTGGTGCCGAAACCGTGAGACCTTTAGATGAACAGGTATAGAAAAGTAATTTTTTTTCCTGATCTTTTCTCTCTTTTTATTTTATTTTTCTCTTTTTAACCGGACAACATCCATGAAGAGACCGGGCGCGACGAAATATTACGACCAGCCACATTAATTGTTCCAGAGATGCCACCACTACCGTCAGAAACTTTAGTAGCGGCCCATGCAAATCTAGCGGCAGCCGAGGCAAATACTTTAGAGAGGACGAAAATAAAAACAGCAACGTCCCAAGATTTGTGGAAAGCCATCTCTGATCCAGAAATGGGCGAGTTGATCCATTTCAATGATCAATCGCCATCAACATGGGCGAGTTGACCCATTTCTTAAAAGGAGGCGACAGGATTATGGCACTGATAGAGGCCAAGATGGCGGAGGATCTAGTAGATGCTATGGACGCAGAAGTACCCCGAGCAGTCTTAATATGTCCTATCAAGAGAAGCATATTGAACATGATCCAAGCTGACGAAGACACTGCGTGGGTGGTCGTGAAGGACCGTTTGAAGAAAGCGTTCGGGGAAGGTAGATGGGCGCCCGAGGAGTATATTCTCCAGATGTTTAGGGAGGCAAATAAACCCTATCAGAATAACGGACAGTATGCCGGGACATTATGTAGAACGGCATTCCTATCGACAATTTTGAAAGTTCAGCTACCTCGAGACAGTGATAAGAAAGAGGGATTACCGAGAGAGAGAACCTTTTTGGAATGTGCTCAAGAAATGGTTGACGTGAATGCCCGATACGAGAAAGAAAGATGGGAAGATCAGGAACCAGGGTGGAATAGAGTATCCTACCGGATATCAGAAGTAGACAGAAACCGACTTAGTCGAGACATGGGAAGAAAGAGGGAAGCATAATTCAGTAGGAGAGAGAGGAGACTACCTAAGGAGAAACAGCAAGGCTCGGAGAGGAGGAATTGGAGAAGAGAAGACAGAAAATGCCACGGATGCGGCAAGACAGGACATTTGGTAGCTCAGTGCCCGCATACCCGTTGCTTCGAGTGCCAGAACGAAGGACATATTGCGAGACAGTGTCCCTATATGCGGCGTAGAGAAACGTACCGCGGGGAGCCCTTGGAGATTAATGCTCAGCGGGTGTGGCGGAGAAGTAGATCAAGCTTGGAGTCACCTAGGTCATCAGAGACATCGGAGACCTAGAGGAGCTAACCAGACGACTAGAAAGCGGCGGGAGTAAGGAGCAGGCGATGGAGAGAAGGACGAAGAGTAGCAGAGGTAAGGAGAGAACAAAGTCAAGAATGAGGATGGTGTGAGAGGAGAAGCAACCACAACAGAATAAACTATTGTTGTCATAATATTTTGTGAACGAGTGTGTGGGGTTGCCTATTATTGAGGTTGTCAGAGGGTGCAAATGTTTGGTAGATACGGAGAGTTCGTGTACCCTAATAGGCCGAAACATGATCAAAACATTTTGTACAGGAGAGGACGCCAGAGGTTAGGGCATGCACGTGTAAACTGGTTAAACTGAGCGGTCCTTGTACTGTAGAGGGGAAGTGGAGAAAGGGCTGAAGAAATGGAGAGGTGGGAGAGGAGGGGCCATGGTCCACGTCATAGAGAACATGTCCCGAGAATATGGGGAATTATCGGTTGCGACCTACTAGAGAAACTAGGGGCGAGCATCCGGAGTTACGCGGGACAGTGGATAATTCGAGTAAGGAGGAAGAAGCATAAGGTTAAATGGAACGCGAAAAGAGATGGGTATCGTATCGGGGTAATTACACAAAAGAGATACTGGAAGCGCGGCGTAATGACTGAATAGAGGGATATTTTCTTTCACGAGAGAGAACCGCTGAGAGTAACGGGGGAAACACTTCACGAAATCCAAGCACTACAGGCACATATCCGCGAGGAGCTCGACAACCTGAAACGGCAGGGAATTATAGTTAACAGCACGTCACCATTTAACAGCCCCTTATGGGCAGTAAAAAATAAAAGTACGGAGGGCGAAGGAAAGGAACGATACAGAGCGGTGGTAGACTTTAGGCAACAAAACGAAAATACACAAGATGAGAAGTATCCAATTCCTCGCCTAGAAGATATTTTAGACCGGCTGGGAGGCGCGACCATGTATACTACGCTCGATTTAAAGTCAGGGTACCATCATATTCAGATGCACCCCAGAGATCAGTGTAAGACCGCGTTCACCTTTCAAAGGGATCATTATGAGGTTACTCGTATGTCTTTTGGGTTGAAAAACGCGCCCATAACATTCCAGAAATTAATGGACGAGTTCTTGCGGAGTCTAGATGAAGGTATGTGCCAGGTTTATCTGGATGACCTTCTGGTTTTCAGTAAGGTCGAATCACAACATGTGGAGGTTTTAAGGCGTGTATTCGAACGAATTAGGCAGTTCGTCCTGAAACTCTCCAAGGAAAAGTCGGTTATGGGGCAGCTACAAATAAATTTCCTCGGAATTACGATATCGGCGGAGGGAGTACAACCGGATATACGAAAAGTAGAGGCTATTGCGAGGATGGCAGTCCCCAACAATATAAAGGGAATCCGGAGACTCTTGGGAACCCTAAACTATTATCGGCGGTTCGTTCCGGAGATGACCGAGAAGTTAGTACTGTTGAACGGAATGCTAAAAACGGGATGAACAGTTCGCATCACGCCCGAGATGGAAGAGAATGTTGGAGGATGCATGCTGCAACTGCAGAGAGAACCGGTCCTCGCGTTCCCAGATTTCGCCAGACCATTCTCAGTCACCACGAACGCGAGCGGGTATGCATTGGGGGGCAGTGTTGTCGCAGGAAGGGGAGAAGGGAGAGCGGTCCGTGGCGTATGTCGGTAGACGGCTCATCTGTGGGCTCATTTATACCGGAATCTCGGTATAGTGCACTTCAGCGAGAATTATTGGGAATCATGTGGGCGGTTGAACACTTCCGACCATACGTGTTTGGGAGGAGGTTCAAAGTCCGTAAGGACCAACGCCCTCTATTATGGATGGAGAAACTGAAAGAATCCTCGGCCAGGGTCACGCGTTGGAAGGAGATACTGTGTCAATATAACCTGATATATAAGTAAGTATATAAGCCAGGAAAAGATAACGTCGTGGCGGACTGGTTATCTCGCGCCTTTGCACGTAAACGCAATTGAAACAGAGGCAGGAGAACCTTCCGAGAGTTACAACGTTTCGTTCGGAAATGGACACCGGAGGGAGAGGGAGAACGAGAAGCGCAGGGATCAGAAGAGGCACGAGAGTCGTCGGGTACGGAAGACGAAGTAGGGGAACGATCAACAGAGTTGGAGGAAAGGGAGGAAACTATTAACAATAAACCGCGGCAAATAATTTGGAAAACGAGGACGTTCGGGATAATGAAAATGGATTATTCGGCGCTAGGACGATGTAAAATTGTCACCATCTGGTTGATATCGGGGGTACAAGAAGAGCAAATGTGCAGAGCCTTAAAAGATGCATCGAGGCCGGGAGGTACGTACTACTTCTTATACGTGGGAAATGCCATGGTGAGGGTGATAATTCGGCATTTATGGCGGACGAAAAAAATCGGTGCGGATAGGGCATTCATTCAGTGCACGCTGATGGTGAAAACCGTTCGGGATCCGGCACAACAGAGGGAGGTAACGGTCGCCCATCACCAGGGTAAGACAAATCATAAGGGAATGAATGAAACCTTGACGGCCCTGAAGCATCGGCTTTTCTGGCAAGGTATGGGGTGAACTATCGAGAGGATAATCTTAGACTGCGAGATATGCCATCAAACGAAGTATCTCCGACACCCTCCAATAGGTAGGCAAGAGGAGACAATAACGCTGATCGTACCGCTTTGTGAGGTACAAGTCGACACCTTAACGTGGCGAAGTTTTAAATGGGTGACAGTGGTGGACGTTTTCAGTAAAACGGTTATGGCGCATCGGGTGCAGGAGCGTACGGCAGAGGCGGTTATCGGGCTCTTCGTCTCTGGTTCCAGTTTTACGGGATACCAGAGAGAATAGCAACGGACGGAGGGCGAGAATTTGATAATGCCCAGATACACGCACAAACAAAAGCTTTAGGAATCAAGTGGCATTGGAACACTCCGGGTCACCCTAAAAGCAGGAGCAGCATAGAGAGACTCCATAGCACATTGGGGGATCACCTACGGGTATTTCATGTCGATGAGGGTCTGGACGCGGATGATGCAATGCCCAGAGCAATTACAGCATATAACCACTCGTTCCACGTGGCGACGGGATTTGCTCCATTCGAGGCCCTATTTGGGCTACGAGACCGACGGAGAGATGATGCCGGTTTGGTTGTGGATGAGCGTATGGCAGAGCAGCTGCGAATAAACAGATTGGGCCTCGCAGATGGGCTCAGAGGTAGTTAGGATAGTTAAATTAGTTAGTATATTAGACAATTTTTATTAAAATTATTTTTATTAATAAAAATTGTCTAATATATATATATATATATATATATATATATATATATATATATATATATATATATATATATATATATATATATATGTACAGTTCTATTTTCGTATTTATCTTAATAGAAGAATTCACCAGTTTAAATCATGCAACTGAAATTTTTATTAAACAAAAATAACATTAATAATAATAATAATAACAACAAGAAGTTTTTAAAAACATAACGAAATACAAATAGAACAATATTAATACCTGAAATAAACTGAATTTTTAGAATCTTCTTTCCTACACTACGTATTACAATTTTTGAATAACCTACCAAGCAAATCATATGTTAGAACAAAAACATCCCCCCACCTTAAGCATTTATTTTTTTCTACTGGAACAAAAATAAAAAAAAGCATTAGGATTGAACTTCATTATAACATGGACCGCACGGGTGTCCGTTATCGCTTACTCTATCGCATAGTGCGCAAATAGGACTCTTCTTGTAGTCCACTGCTCGATGACCCTCTTCACAAAACTTGCGGCAACACTTCGTTCGGTCGGACCCTTTGCATTGCCTGGCCAGATGTCCGAAATCCCAACATCGGAAACAACGCTGTAGTCGGATTTTTTCCCGAATCCGACTGATAACCAGTCCTACCCTAATCCTTCCTTCAGCAATTGCTCTCCTGGCCTGTAGGACTGGAAGAGCAACAACTGCCGTTTTTGTTCCAGCGTATGTCAGGCGAATCGATCGCACAGCAGTTTTCTGGATCTGCTCTCCATCAAATAAGGTAGTGAGTGCCTCAGCGACTTCTTCTTCTGATGTAAGGGCATCCAGGTCTCTGGTTTCAATCCATGACTCCTGTCTCAAAGCCCTTACTTCGGCCTCTGATCCCAACGCTCCTTCTAGGGTTTGTTTCATGCTCTCCAGAGCCCCTTTTGATTCTCGGTTCAACTGTATCAGATGATTCCCGGCCTCATTCTTGAGAATCCTGGTGATACTCGAGCCCATACTTTGCAACACTGGATCGGCCCGAACCTTACGGAGGGTATCTGCATAGCTGGTGCCTTCTGAGATCTTGATTATCAGGGCGTCCGGCGTTGGTGGTTTTGGGCGTTGGTTCCCTTTTCTGCCCCTTCTCTTCTTCGTGACTGTTTGCCACTGCCCCTCTGTGGATGCTGTAGAAGCTATCATGTGTTGCCGAGGCTGCTCCGCTCTTTCTCCCCTAGGTTATTAATCGCTGGCTCAAAAATTAATCCTGAATTTGGTTACTAGTTTCCGAAGATTGTAGTATCTCAAAAACGATACTCGGCGTCACGACATCCATCTATTGACACTCTCTCACAGACACACACACCCGTGAGGAGTTACTAGCCTCCCATCGGGCGCCTCCCCAGGTTGCGGATAGGGGAATGCTCACCAGATATTGTGGGTACCGGGGAAATAAAATACCCGGGGTGGACCAAAACTAAACAAATTCAGGCGCAGACAAACAGATTAGGCGGTGACCTGGTTAGCGTCTGTTCCTCAGGTTAGAGGCGGCTATATTAAACCTGGCAGGAGGTATAAAATCCAAATTAAATATATGAAATGATAGAGAAGGAGATTAGCCTTACGGTGCAGGGGCTCGGAACCCCAGTACCGCCGTCGGAAGAGGTTGCGAAAGCGGGACCCACGTCGTCGTCATCATACCACCGCAAAACCATGAATAGAAATCCAACTGTAGCTGACGGGACACCTTTGGAGTTTTGCCAGGCGGAATGGACGAAACTTGTTAAAGAAGTCCAGGAATTGCAAGCATACATCCAGTCGCGACATAATGTCCACGATGAAATAAAGGAATATGCCTGTAGAATTCAGAACCCCCTGATCTCACTGGAGATCAAATTAAGTGAATAAAAAACAGAGAGTATAGTGGATGCTGGTACCCAGACCGTGACGCCAGCACCAATAAAAACTACGAAAAAAAAGAATCAGTTGGATAACCAGCGTTCAACTACTCAAGAGGAGGAGTTGAGAAAGAAGCAAAAAAAAAAAAATGTTGCTCTTCCAGTCCTACAGGCCAGGAGAGCAATTGCTGAAGGAAGGATTAGGGTAGGACTGGTTATCAGTCGGATTCGGGAAAAAATCCGACTACAGCGTTGTTTCCGATGTTGGGATTTCGGACATCTGGCCAGGCAATGCAAAGGACCCGACCGAACTAAGTGTTTCCGCAAGTGTTGTGAAGAGGGTCATCGAGCAGTGGACTACAAGAAGAGTCCTATTTGCGCACTATGCGATAGAGTAAGTGATATCGGACACCCGTGCGGTGGTAGCAAATGCCCGGCATTACAGCGAGCTCTAGAAGAACAAGGGAGGATAAAATATCGTTGCAGATGGGAATACTCCAACTTAATCTCAACCACTGCGAAGCCGCTCAGGATCTCTTATGGCAAACCGTTAAAGATCTACGAGTGGACGCCGTGATCTTGAGTGAGCCGTATAAACACTTGGACGGCAACTGTTGGGTATCCGACGTCACAGAAAGGGCAGCAATATGGGCATGTGGACAAAACTGCATTGAGGAAACGCCGCAGACCGCTACAATTGGTTTTGTCTAGGGTTAGATACAACATCTGTACCTCTACAGCTGCTATGCCCCGCCGAGCACCACAATCCAGGAATTCGAAGACCAATTAGATAGCATAGTAAGAGACGCCAGAGGGCGTAGGCCAATAGTAATTGCCGGAGACTTTAATGCCTGGGCGACAGAGTTGGGCAGCAGGTCGACGAACCGACGCGGAGAAGTCCTATTAGAAGCCTTTGCCCAGATGGACTACTTGGTGCTGGTAAATACAGGGACGAAACCAACATTTTTGAAGGGGGGCAGATCTTCCATCTTTGACTTGACATTCGTCAGTGACAGCCTACGTCCTACTACTGATTGGCAGGTCTGCGACCTATACACCCACAGCGATCACCAGGCTATACTGATCACCATGGGAAACCGAAAATAAATATCAGTGAGGCAAGAAAGGAGTACAGTTCGCTGGAAAGCTAGGAAATTTGACAGGGAGTCATTCAAAATTATGATGGAGGCATCTTGTGAGCTTTCAGGCTCCGCAGAGGATAAGGTGCACCAGGTAATGGATCTGGTCACCACAGCGTGTGACGCAGCTATGATGCGCAGTAAGGCAGGCATGGGCCGAGACCCAGTCTACTGGTGGAACGACCAGATCGCTGACTGTCGTAGACGGTGTCATACATCGAGAAGAAGGTATCAGCGAGCAAAAGGCAGCCCTCAGTTCCAAATACTCCAGGAAGAGTTCAAAGCTATGAGACGTGAACTACGGCGAGCAATCAAGATGAGCAAGAGGCGGTGCTGGAATTCTGCGAAGAGGTGGACGAGGATCCATGGGGGCGGCCTTACCGGACCGTCATGAAGAAGTTAAAGACCAACTCTTCGAGATCACCTGCGTGTCCGGTTGTTGTAGAGAACATAGTGGCAACTCTTTTCCCAGAACAAGAAGAATTAATGCATTCAGGGTTGTGGCAGCCATTCGACGTACCGTCCGTGACAGCGGAAGAACTCAAGGATGTCTACACTAGCCTTCAGATAGCAAAAGCACCAGGTTTGGACGGCATCCCAAATGTGGCACTAAAGGCGGCAATGGAGACAAGGCCAAATCTTTTTCAAGAAGTCTTCAGTTCTTGTTTAAGTGAAGGATCCTTTCCGAGGCCATGGAAATGACAGCGCCTTGTGCTGATCCCGAAAGGCAAGGGAAATCCATCGACCGATATGTCTTTTGGACACAGCTGGCAAGGCTTTGAAGAAAAATATAGCTGGCAGGATACAAGAGACCACAGAAGATGTAGGGGGGCCTAGTACGGACTCAGTTTGGCTTCCGGAAAGCAAGATCAACTCTGGACGCAATCACCATGGTGATAGAAACGGCACGGAAGGCTATTGCGAGGAAGAGGTGGAGAAGAGGTGCGAAATGCTACTGCGCAGTTGTCACGCTTGATGTTAAAAACGCCTTTAACTCGGCTAGATGGAGCTGTACCCTGAAGCCTGAATGCCTTGCCTGACGAGCATTATTCGAGATTATTTCAGGGACAGAACCTTGATTTATTCAACAGAAGATGTGCCAAAAAGGTTTAAGGTGACTGGTGGAGTACCCTAGGGCTCAGTGCTTGGGCCATTACTGTGGAATGTCATGTACGATAGGGTCCTCAGGCTTAGTCTGCCAGAGGGTACCAAGACGGTGGGCTTTGCCGACGACATCGCAGTGGTGATCGAGGCAAAATACAAAGATGAAGTGACCTTGAAGGCCAACCAGAGCATTTCATTGATCCGAGATTGGCAGGCATCAGTGGGGCTCCAGCTGGCAGACAGGAAAACAGAGGCCCTTCTTATTAGTATTCGCAAAAGGAAGGAAGAAATAATCTTGAGAGTGGGTAGACAAGAAATTAGGTCCCAGTCTTCCCTGAGGTATCTTGGGGTTATAATCGATGAGAGGCTGCGGTTCAAGGAGCATATCCAACAAGCATGCGATAAAGCGGCTAGAGTGAGCACAGCGTTGGCCCGACTGATGCCCAACATAAGCGGACCCAGAAATAGTCGGAGACTATTGGTAGCAAGTGTGATCCCATCTACTCTGCTCTACGCAGCCGCGATATGGAGTGAGGCCTTGGACATACTGGCCTACAGGAGACCAATGGTATCTGTCTACCGCCGGAGTGTTCTACGAGTGATCAGCGCGTTCCGCACAGTTTCCTACGAAGCTGCATGTATGGTGGCCAGGATGCCGCCGATAGAGTTGGTCGCAGAAGAGAGGCAACGCTCATATAAGAGAGTTGACCGCATCTCCAGTACCGAGGAAAGGAAGCAGACGGCCGAGAGATGGCAACGTAGCTGGGATACGACATTGAAAGGGAGGTGGACCCATAGGTTGATACCTCAAATCCAACATAGAAAACATGGGGAAGTAGATTACTACCTAACACAGATGCTCACAGGACAGGGCTGCTTCAGAGCCTACAAAGTGCGGTTCAAGCTGGACAATACCGCTGTATGTCCAAGGTGTCCAACAATAGATGAGACTGTAGAACATGTCTTCTTTAGCTGTCCCCGCTTTCGAGAAGAGAGTGCTGCTTTCACAAGAGTGTTGGATGGCTTGCCAGCGCCTAGCGGCAGAGTTCATCAAGAAGCTGAGGAAGGAGGAGAAGGAGAGGCGCGCCTAAATAGTGGCAGCCTAAAACAATGAGGCGGCACACAGCCAATCACCCTCCCTGAAGTAATGCCTAACAGTGGTCCCGTGGAGGGTGGGAAAGAGGTGTAGGGAGGTGGTTTTAGTGGGTAGAAATCCCACACGCGGATAGGTACGGGCCTATCCGTGTCTTTTGAAGATTTCCACCCACCCTCGCATAAAAAAAAAAAAAAAAAAAAAAAAAAAAATCACACACACTCTTGTTTCTGGAGGTCTCATGATAACTGAAATTTCCAAGAGATTTCTTCGTGTTCCGTGACAACATTTAAACTGTCAATATCACTAGATAAAGCATTGGGAATCGACAGTTTCGACATTTTAAGCGGAAAAAACCCACTTAACTCCATATCTTATTCTCCTGCTGCAGACTTGTTCATCTCACAAATGGGGTGGAAAACCAGTATTTTACAATCAATTTTAACATTTAAAACAAGTAGTAAGATTATTTAATTGAGTGGAAAAAAATTGCGTTTATAACCTTTATCACCGAAACATATGGTATCTGTAATAAATTTCAATATACCTTTTGATGTAAATTTCTTATGACCCTGAGGTAAAGTACCCCTTTCGGATCTTCAATTTCAGCCAAGATCTATTAAATTACTTAAATTGATATATGAGTCTAATTTACCAAATGTTTTACATTATAATTTAATATACTTTTTGATGAAAGTTTAATATGACCTTCAAGTAAAGTACAACTTCCGGTTTGCCAATGTTTACCAAAATTTATTATGTTGTTTATATTAATATGTGAGTTGTAAATACCAAATTTGAGGAGTTTTGCATAATATTTTAATATAATTTTTTATGAAAATCAGTAATGACCTTCAAGTAAAGTACCACTTCCGGTAATCATGCAGTGACCAAAAAGGAAGGTTCACAACTAGATTATATAATAATCCTAAATACGATATTTTAACTTTCTACGGCTAACCGTTTTTGAGTTATGCGAGATACGTGCGAACGTACGTACAGACGTCACGAGGAAACTAGTCAAAATGGATTCAGGGATGGTCAAAATGGATATTTCCGTTGAAAACTGAAAACCGAAAATTTTCGCGATTACAATACTTCCTTTACTGCGTACAAGGAAGTCAAAATAACACTTTTACACCCCTAAAATAATACGGGGGTAGCGAAATCGAACATTAAAAATGAAATGACCAACTTCTATTGATCCAAACATTTCTTTTTATTTTATGAAAAGTTTTCTTTATTTATCGAAGAAAAAATCTTGTAATATTGTATTCAATAGTAAAATGTTGAGCCCGTGGACCCTTATATATTGTTTAGCAAACGTGTTAACACAGCTTAAGCCTGCATTACTTGGTCAATATTATTTAACGTGGTGTATATATCGCATGTGTCAATATAATTGCTACAATATACCCCTCAGACGGTCAATATATTGACGGAATTCGATATTTACTCAATATTTTTGACCATGTAAGGGTTTTATCGTTATCTACATTCACAAGAACAGCTGTTGATAGCTTATCAATGATATAGGTTAAGTTGATTCAGGTCACCTCGATATGAATAACGAAATTATCGTTTCGATTGATGGTAATAATATTTTAAAACAAGGTTGGGTTTGTTATGAAATTCTCATTTAAAGTAACTTAAATTGAATCTGGACGAATAGTGCAGTTTTTGCTCTGTCATCATTAGTAATCAGATTTGAAAAATAATGTCTTGTAGGTAATATCACTTTTAGTACTGTTTATCAGCAAATTTTGCATATTACTGGCCCTACTACACGAGGAATGATTAGTGCTCTAACTAAATATGTTATCTATTGTAAAATTACTAGAAAACAACATGAGATCTGGATCCTGTCCAAGTATGAAGCCATTGATTTTTTGCAGAAGTAATCAATATTTGGCTCATTATACCCATAGACAACCTTTGTTGATATGCCAACAGTTTCTGTACACCACAAACAACAAACATGTGACTTTGAGTGTTCCAAATATTCTTTTAAAACATGTGAAATCCAATCAAAGGTTTGGACTTTTGAATTTCAGACCTAAATATTTATTTAGCACAAAAGCCATAGAACCTACCCTTAAAAAAGTATCTGAAGTAAAGCAGAAGACAAGATTTAGACTTATGTCAGGTGGTGAATTTGGTAAGGTCATACAACTTGCAAAGCCAGAGAAGTTGAGAATCACAGGTATGTAATATCTGTTTATTAAATACCTCACTAAACTATGGGTTTAAAATTTATGTTTCTAGAGTTATGAATCAATTCAGAATTGTAGGAGGTGTTCTACTTCTCTTGGTTTCTTCCACTGTTACAATGAGTGTACCCTTTGCTCTGGGGAAAGTTATTGACATAATATATGATGCTGATACTGGACACATGCGAGAAAATCTTAATGTTATCTGTGCAGGTTTATTAGCAGTGTTCATAGTTGGTGGATTATGTAATTTTGGTCGTGTTTACCTCATGAATATTTCAGGTATTTGAGCATTTAACACCAAAAATTGTATTTCAGTTTTATTAGTGTAATTTCTGAATGCGTACTTTGTCTTAGCTCAGCGTATTACCAAAACTCTTAGAGAAAAAGTTTTCAATTCTATTCTACGGCAAGAAGTAGCTTATTTTGACAGGGCTAAAACTGGAGAATTGATTAACAGGCTATCTGCAGACACTTCCCTTGTGAGTAGTACACTTACGACAAATGTCTCTGATGGTCTCAGGTCTACCATAATGGTTTCTGTGGGAATGTTCATGATGGTAATCCTTTAATTAACAACGTTTTCAATTTCCATAATATTTTTTGTGAAATATTTATAAGGTTTTTTTCTTTCTAGTTTTACATGTCACCGTCTTTAGCATTGGTTAGTCTTTGTATTGTACCACCAATTGCTGGTATGGCTATTGTTTATGGACGTTTTGTTAAAAAGCTTTCCACTAAAGTTCAGGTACTTATACATCTCCTGAAATTGAACACCATTAGTCTACATACATTTTCAAAACTATCCACATTTGTTTGAAATTAATGTTTCAGGATTCTCTTGCTGATGCCACACAGGTTGCAGAAGAAAGAATTTCCAATATAAGAACAGTTAAATCTTTTAGCAAAGAAGCTGTAGAGATGAATGCTTATAAACTAAAAATGGAAAGAGTTTTGTCTTTAGCAATGACTGAATCATTAGCTAGAGGAGCATTTTTTGGAATGGTATTATTATTTTAATGTTGCTGTACTTTTAGTTTTATAACCATTAAACATTTCTTAGCATTCTCTTTTTACTGAGGCTATGATTTTTCTTTTATTCATCAATATTTTAATAAATTTCCAGGCTGGATTGAGTGGCAATCTTGTTGCTCTCATTGTTCTATATGCAGGTGGAATGATGGTTTCCTCACAGTCTCTGTCAATAGGCGATTTGTCAGCTTTTCTCCTATATGCTGCTTATATTGGTGTATCTCTTGGAGGTCTGTCCAGTTTTTATTCAGAATTAAACCGGGGTCTTGGTGCTTCTTCTAGATTGTGGGAAATAATTGAAAGAAATCCAGAAATCAGGTGGAATGGTAAAATATTTAAATGTCTTAAGAATTTTGGCGTGGTAGTAATAACTGAACATTTTTGTTCAATGTAAAAAATTAATATAATCTTAATTTTTAATAATAATTATAATTTATTATGTCTATTATCTTTCTTTAGTATGTCTGTATTTATTATTTCTGGTTCATGGAATGTTTGTTGAACATAAACCTGAATAATTTTAATTCATAAAAATAGTTATTACTTCATGGTCTCTATTACTTTAAATCATAAGTAATAATGTCTACAACTAATAATGAGTGAATTAAATTATTTTTTCTACAGTTATGTAATACATCATATTTTTCATTTCCAGGTGGCATTGCACCTGAAAAAGATATCAAAGGAGAAATATTATTTAAAGGAGTAAGATTTTCCTATCCTTCAAGGCCTGAGACTCCAGTACTTAATGATCTAACTTTGTATATTCCTGCAGGATCTATTACTTCTGTTGTTGGAAGATCTGGATCAGGCAAATCAACTCTTGGGTTATTACTTTTAGGCTTGTATAACCCTAATGGAGGAGAAATTACTGTTGATGGTGTCCGAGTTAAGGAATATAGCCCTTTATGGCTTAGAAACCGGATTGGTACAGTATCACAGGTAAATATTAAGCAACGTATCCGATATTAGACACATTAAAGTTCAAATTAAAATTAGACACATTAGAGTTCAATTGAATCTGGACGAATAGTGCAGTTTTTGCTGTGTCATCATTAGTAATCAGATTTGAAAAATAATGTCTTGTAGGTAACATCACTTTTAGTACTGTTTATCAGCAAATTTTGCATTTATAAATACATTTCTTCTCAATTCCTTCACATACCTTTATAGTAAATAACAAATGTAGCATGACACATATTAGGAATATAATTAAAACTAGAATTTTAGCAAAGAATTTATTTTTATCTTTCAAAAAAATGAAATAGGAGCAGGGTCTGTTTCCTTCTCAGTCTCCTCAGTTATGTGTTTTATGGCTAACAGTGGATGCTGTACTGACTTGATAATCTGGATTAACATTTTTGTATTATTCCATTAGAACTCTTAATTCTCTCAACAATTCTGGTCTGACTGATCTGATATACCAGCTGTGTCAAATTCAATTGATGAGCGGGCCATTTAATGCAACTAGTAAGATTCATGTGGGCCAAATCACATTTACAAACTGTCTTAAAATTAATGGTGAGAGTATGGTTGACCGTGGCAAATGTATGCAGGAGAATCTTAGTTGGGGGTACGGTTAATAAATAATCACAAATTAGAAAAAACTTTTTATAATGTGTGCCAACGTCTCGGCCTAAGTTTTATGTCATCATCAGGGCTAAGAATTAACAAGATAACAGTAGATGTAACAATAGTGGTAGTACCAGTAATGATAAAAAAGAAAAAGTTAACAAGCACTAAGATAAAAAAATAAAGTATAATTGGGTTTGATGCTGGTACCACTCCTTTGGTTTTGACGCGAAGAACTCTTCAAATCCAATTTTTACGTTCTCGTAATTATCAAAGATCTGACCTTTTAAAAAATGAGCTATTTATCTGATCAATCCATAATCTGATGATGCAGTATCTGGACTATTCGCAAGATGAGACAAAATGTTTACTCTTTGCAGTTCCGATAATTTTTCCTTGGTCAAATGAGAACAATGTGCAGGGGATTGTCGTGTTGCAAAATGGCTTAGTTCCTGTTGACCAAAGCGGGGTACTTTGCACTAAAAACTGCATAAACTCTGTCTAGCTGTTCACAGTAAAGGTTTGAGTCTCTACTACGGCCGATAAATCACGAGTAGTTGCATGTGGGTCCTGGTTCACAAGAACGCCATTATCAATGGCTGATGGGCGACCTGATCTGAGTTGTGCCACAGTGTTTTTATGGATAACTAGCTCTCCTTCTGTGGCACAAATTTCTTTGGCAGCTGCCTTTGCGCTTAAATCTTTTTTCCAATAATGTCTCAAAAGACTGCTAATCACGATTTTTTCTTCTGATATTGCCGGTGTATTTTAAAAATGTAAATGACCACATATAGCCGACTCAAGTCACAAAGAATTAAAGGATTAGTCAAAGTAAACATTGACATAAGTAATAGGAACAAAAACATTCTTATAGGATTAATTTTGAGAATTGGAATTAAGGATTGTGTTCATGCACAAGGACTTTTGTAACAACCTAGTATGAAAAGCACCAAGATAATTATGGTAATACAACCAATGTAAATTATTTCTATATAAGATATAATGAAATACATGAAAAGGTTTATGTAAAAAATAACAAAGTAAAATAAAGTTGTAAGATATAAAATTATTTAAGCTTAAAAATATAAATATAAGTAATTATCATATATGGGGAAGACAAATAAAACAAAAAGGATTGAAAAACAATTAACAGGATGGAGAGGAAGTAGAAAAAATACTTAATAACAAGAAAAGGCATACCTAATTGGCTGGTAATAACAAGAAAAGGTGTAATGTCAAGCACCAACTGAATATGTCAGTTATGACCCTTAAGAACAAAACAATGTATCCTATGTACTGGTTTTGCAGATACTAAGATTTAAATGACAGTGGTGTGGATAGAAGTTTTGTCGAAATCAAATGTTTGGTTTAACAATAAGGAATGTTCAGAGAGTTTAGAGGCAGGAGAGTTACATGAGGAAATGGAATATTTATGTTGGATGATGCAATCTTAGAGTTTTTTTGGTTTCCCCACTCTGAGAGGAATTGCAGTTAGGGGTGGAGCTAGGGATTTGGTATATGACATGGGAGCGGTATTTGAATGGAATAGGATGTTTTAGACTGATTTAGAGGTTAGAGAGTTTGTTCTGAGATTTGAAGGCGTCGCAGGTTGGGATTAAAAGAACCGTAAGAACTTTTTAATGTTATCAGAAAGGGAGGGGATATGAGGTAGGAATATATAGGGGGGATGAAAATGGGTTGTGAAGAAGTAGGGGAGGAGGGAATTGAGGGGGGAAGGGCGATTTGTGTAGTTGTTGATAAGTTTGTTAATGGTCTTTAGGAGGAAAGTTATTGGCCAAGAGGATTTGTTTGATGACGTTAATGTTCGTTTCATGAAGATGGGAATCAGATAGGGAAAGACATTGGTTTATAAGGTTTGTGGCTACGTTTACTTTTTGGTGTTAAGGGTGTTGGGAATAGTAGTTTAAAAGTCTGCCAGAGTAAGTCAGTTTAGTGTACCAGCCTGTGCATATATTGTTTTTGGATTTGGGTTTGGGTTTCTTATGATGAGGAGGCAAATTATGCATTTCTCATTCAATGATAAAGTGAAGGTGAGGGTGGTATGAGTTAAAGGCTGATAGTACATCATGAATTTTGTCAAGATTAAGAATTCTGAAGAGAAGGTCATCTACATACTTTTTTATAAAGACTGTCATTAGGGAATAGGGGGGTTATGGAATAAAGTAGATCGTTAAGGACAACTTTGGCAATGCCGTGGAGCAAGAGGATTTCCCATGGCATGACCTGAAATTTGTTTAAAAAACTGTCCATGGAAAGTAAGGTAATCAGATTTACAACAAAACTATAAGGATTCAAGATATGAGGAACGGTTAAGGGAGGTTTGGGGTTCAATAGATAGCCAGTTGTCTTCGACTGGATGGAAGGCTTTATCTATAGGAATGTTGGTGAACAAACTTTCAACACCAAAAGAAGTAAGTATGTAATGGTCAGGAATAGTAAAGGATATTAATTGTTAGCCTAGTTGAAAGGAGGAGTTGTGGATATCATTAGGGTTGTTGTGATATCATAAGGAATTGTGAGGGTAGTAGGAATTGGCTAAGATTGGCAGAAGGAGAATTAATTAGAAGTGATAGGACGGAGGCGAGGTACCGGGTTTGCGAGTTTTAGAGAGTCCATAAAAACGAGAAGCAATGGAATTGTAGAAGATAAGATTTCTGTATGTAGGATAGTTGATAAGTTTTGAATCTAAAAGGTTTTTAAGGTTTTAAGTGAAGGGGTTAGGCCACAGGATGTGGATTGATCAGAAAGGAGTAGACTCTTATATTCATTATGGTCCATAATTACATTCTTGTTGTCTCTTTGTCAGTTTTAGTAATAACGATGTCATGCTATTTAAGAAATGATTACATGAAGGCAAGGTCTTTGAAAAATCGGGGAGAAAAATTTGAAGGGAAGGATGGGGGATGTAGAAGATGATTAGAAATAATGTTCAAACGGAAATACGTGACAACTCCTTATCCTCAATAGAATGGCTTAAGAAGGTATCATTATAAATAGATTCTAAATCAGTGAGAAGTTGGGGAATAATTTTAATAGAAGAGTTGGGTATAGATAACTTTGGGTCCAAACTTTATATATTTGAGATGTTAGTGAGGATATTAGTGGAAGAGATGTTATATACTCAATTTTCGTCACCTTTGGGGTAACTTTAAGGTCAAGAGACTGCTGATAAAGGTTGTTAGATTTGGCGATGAGCTTGTGTTTCCTCTGCAACCTAGGGATGTTAAAAATTGTGGAAATCCAAGTGGAGATATTGCTCATACTATCTTCATTTTTATTTTTTCTTATTCCTAATGATGAACTGAAACATAGGCCGAAATGTCGTCACACATTATAATAATTTTTTTCTCATTTGTGTGTTTATTTATTTACCACACCCCAACCAAGATTCTCCTACATTTTCTTCACGAATGCATTATGTAATAAATTGAATTGGTGATAATTTATAATATTGCAGTATAATTATCCTTTTTACTTTCTCTTACCTTTTTATGAAATATAGAGTAAGGGAAAATATTGCAATCGTGAAAAAATTTGAATTTGAGTTTTCAATAGAAATATACATTTCAGAGTCCAAATGGTCTTGCAAAATGGTCTGTGTGTATGTGAACAACCCAGCTTAAAAACGAAAAGTTGTACGAAACTAAAATTACGTATTTAAGGTAGGTATATGCCTGGGATGTTACCACAACTTTTTTGTCAAAATTAACTTACCAGAAGTGCCACTTTATATCATCGATTTTACACTTTTTTATTATTTTCTCCAAAACTGCTGTAACAATTTTGATGAAACTTGCCTAAATTCTTTACCTTCAAGCTCTTTTACTTTTCATATATCTACGCAGTAAGGTCCATAAGTTTCCGGCTTGCTCTCGTTTGCCTACTTCAAGCAGGCTGAGACTTGCCTGCCGTGCATTTCCCTGCCTGCACTCTCTATACCCATCAGCCGCACTTTCTCAATCCTTTCAGTCCGTATTTAACCTTGAAGGAATCTGTGCGTTTTTATGTTCAAGATCTAATACCGTGCGGTTATTAAATTCTTTTGTAAAGATTACCTTACTCCTGCTCAAATTAAAGAGCGCTTGGATGGTGTGTATGGGGAGTCCTCCCTCTCGTATTCCACTGTAAAAGAATGGGCAAAATTATTTAAGTTAGGGAGAGAAAATCTGGATGACGACCTGTGTCCTGGTCACCCATTGGAAGCTGTCACTTCTGAAACAATCCAGCTTGTAGAAGCTGAATTGCTATTTAATCGGAGGCTGAAGACCAGAGAAATAGCAGCAAGGTTGGAACTTTCAAAAACAACTGTTCTGAGGATCATTAAAAAAAAATTTGCAAACAAGCAACGTGAATGCAAGATGGGTTCCAAAAATTCTTTCGGCTGCTCAAATAGAGGAACGTGTTCGCTGTTGCAATGAATTTTTACGTGGGTATAATGCCGGCCCAAAAAATTTCTTGGATTGATTTTCAAGGAAAAGAACACCACAGTGAATTCCGAGTATTATGCAGCCCTGCTTCACTGCTTACGAGACGCCATTAAAGAGAAAAGGCAGGATAAGTTGAGCAGAAGTGTTCAGCTTCTTCAGGACAATGCCCCTGTCCACACAGCATTGATTTCCAAAGCTGCTGTAAAGGACTGTGGATTTCCAATCCACCCTATAACTCAGACTTGGCCCCTAGCAACTTCTGCCTTTTCTCAAAGTTAAAATTTAATCTTTGTGGGAGGGGATTTTACACCAACGAAGAGGTCCATGCAGTTGTGGAAGAACATTTTTCTAACAGAGAAGACAATTCTCTTTTTCGTGGTATAGAAATGTTGCCTAAGCGTTGTATTAAGTGTGTAAAACTTATAGGAGAATATATTGAAAAACAAGAACACCAGTTTTTTTCTTTCACCTTTCCTTCTTCCTCAGGCCAGTAACTTATGGACCTTACTACATTGTATATCAACCAGAAAATGCAGGGGAAAAGTTATGATAAAAAAAAAATTTCATTTGCACATAATTCAAGAAGTATGTATTTTATGGAAAATTTGCATAAAATTATAAGAAAGGTAATTAAATTCTCTAAAAAAAAAGTTATCTA
The DNA here is from genome assembly GCA_948150685.1 of Rhaphigaster nebulosa. Taxonomy (NCBI): domain Eukaryota; kingdom Metazoa; phylum Arthropoda; class Insecta; order Hemiptera; family Pentatomidae; genus Rhaphigaster; species Rhaphigaster nebulosa. The sequence continues at coordinate 91,235,798 of OX411306.1, read as the reverse complement.
AATCGGATAAGTATTAGCAAAGATGCAGAATATTGGATTTATCAGAAGTGCCTCTGGCTATCATCGATTTTACCCTTTTTTACAATTTTCTCAAAAACGGCTGAATGATTTTTATCAAACTCGTTATATCAATGTACAATTGAATGACCTTTAATGCCATCTAGGTTTTATCCTCATTGAAATAGTCTGACAGGGCATAAGTGCCAAATTTTTAGAATGCCTTCTTCTAAAGTACATTTAATTTTGTTTTTTGAAATAATTAATCCTCTGCCGTTGTCAGTAGGAATAAAAAATGGATAAATATAAACTGAAAGAATAATAATTAATTAAAGGAGAAAAAAGAAGAAATATTTTACCAGATTAAAAACGAAGTGCCGGAAATAAGAGTAGTAATATAGATGAGAGAGAAGGGAAAAACATATGATAATCCTTGGAAAGGATCTCCAATGGTATTTATAATATCCTAACCTAGTGACTATTGCAGGAGGGTCTGTGGTCTCTAGCCTTTTAAGTTAAAATACAGTCTAATTGATAGGTTCCCTTCTGGAACCGATACAAATGCAGAGTTTATTAAATAAGTAAATAAAGTTAATTTAGAAAAGCAGTTGGCCAAAAACATTGTATTAGAATGGCTGTGTGCTATATTAATAATGGATTAATGCATAGTTTGATAGCTAGATTTATAGTTAGTCTAAAATATAACTAGTCATAGGTGTGTGCAGCAGCCTTTATTAGAGGGTGCCCTAAATTGGTGGGGGTACTGAATGGAGTACTAACTAGTAATAACTTGGATGGAGTACTGGTGGGGGAGGTCCTTCCATGCATCCCAGGTGGATGGGAGGTCTGAGGATATTCTTTACTATCCTGTAAACAATTTTAAAGAATATACTGTTTAAAACATATTTTAAACAATTTTTGTGGTAAAATTAAACACTCTTGGGGGGGGAGATATAGGGAAACCATTTGTAAAAATTGATGTGGGGTTTTTCCTTTTTCTTTTCCTTATTTTTTTATCAGTTGACATCCGCATGATGGTATAGAAGGATCAATCCCTAATTATTTTTTTATAGTCACTGTGCATTACTATAAAAAAGAATTGGGCAACAATTCATTCTGGTTATTATAATTTTGTTTTTATAACCTAAAAATTTATTATCTTTTTTTTTATGTATGAATTTTATTCATGGTCATTAACAAACTACATTTATTAGGAGCCTGTGCTGTTTTCTGGTACAGTCAGAGAGAATATTTTATATGGAGCTGATAGAAACACTATTATCAGCTCACATGATATAGACAAAGTTCTTAAAGAAGCAAATGCTTATGAGTTTGTACAAAACCTACCACAAGGATTAGATACTGTTGTTGGCGAGCGGGGTATTATGCTTTCTGGTGGACAAAAGCAAAGAATTGCAATAGCACGTGCACTAATAAAGGTATGAATTTATAAATATTTATACATTTCATGTTATTCATTAAAACATGGTATGTTAATAATTAACTGATCGCTCCTACACAATTATTTCTTATGAGAAGAGACAGGCTGGTATTTTACGAGGTACTATCGGGTTATTTAATTTTACTTTTATTCCTTAATTACAAAAACTACATCCCTTTGTTGACCCACAGGCTGTATCATTATAATTTAACGTAATATAAAACTTCATAAAACAATATGGCTTTTAGTTGTATATTATTTTCATAGAACAGAGAATACAAGAAGGTTTAACTCAGAGTAATAAAATACCAATGCTTGGGTAATGATTTGGTATCGTTAGGTGAAGGTCTGAAGAAAATGGTACAGCTTTACGATGCATCCACCATACCAGTGGGGTTGCCACACTAGCGCTCTCTAGCATTATTTGTGCTAACTAACTGCTTTGTATCTAATTGTAAAATTTTTATTAATTGGAATTATTAAAATTATTACTACTTTAATTATATATTATTTAAAATTATTAGTGCTGTCGACTTTCGGTGGTCTGGAGAAGTTGTACTTTAAGCAGTAATAATTAAAATTATGGTAAGGGCCCGATCTCAGCTGAAAAAGAAAGTTTTGTTTATCTCTTGAGTAAGTAGCGAGCAGACGTTGACAGAAGTCAAAATTTATTACTATTTATGTTTTTTCCATTTTTCTCAATTAGATTTCTCAATGTGGTATGTACTCTAATAAAATTAATAAAACAAATTTATGTTGTAGGACCCGAAGATTTTACTCTTGGATGAAGCAACAAGGTATCCTGTTTGATTTTCTGTTATTTATTTGTTATTTACCCTCTGCTGCTGGGCGGATTCTGAGGGAATCTACCCTCTCTTTGAGCCAATAGCTTCTTAGTAGCCTCCTAGCCATGGAAGACGAAGGGAAGAAGAGAGAAACATTGTCTTATTTTTCACCCCATAACATCCATGACCTGAGACTTTCTAGAGTCTGCAGGACTTCGTCCCATTTCCCTTATATAAAAAAAAAGGAGTTTATCAGAGATAACTTGCCAAATGATAAATATAAGTTGTTTTTTTACAAAAGCATTTTTGGCAATTGTAATTTTTGTCTTATTCTTATTTTAAATATGGCCTTACTCTTATTATGTCTCTTTTTGCAACAGAGCAATGTGCATGAGCATTTTTATACAATTTATTTTTACTTTTTATTGATCACTTGTACTACTGTTTTTAGTAATCAACTGTGATCTAAAATGTTTAGCTTAGCTATTAAGTTTTAAAAATTTTACGAGGGGTGGCTACGGTAGTGGCATCACCGATTTCAATGAAACTTTTTTTGGTGATACTAGGTCGATAAATATTAAATACATGTCCAAGGATTCTTGCCAATGCGGCTATAAGAGCTTAGAAAAAAAGTATTTTATATAATTTCAAAGGTTTTTTTTTAAATTATTATTTCCTGCCTTTACTCTGCATGAATTTCAAGAGTTTTATATATCAGTTGATTTATTTTTTTGTGTAAAATAAGAAAACAATATTGCCGATCATATTAAATTAGATTAAAAGTACAAAAATTACATAAGCCAAAAGAAGCTTCCAGTAAAGTAGGCCTACAAAAAATATTTTAGAAAATAGCAAGTCAAATTCACTTTTAGCGTCCTTTAAAAGTCATATACGAATTTTCATAGAAATCAAAAATTGAAATTTTTATCTTGATTTTTCTGGAGTTTTTTTTTCCTGCCAATATCTTCAGGTTCAAAAGGTTCACTTAAACATTCATAATTGCTTGAGGTTTTATTCAAATTGAACATTACTATAACCGTTGGAAAGCTGAATGTCTGATCTGTAACCCTTACCAATAACTTTTAGATTTTATGCCTTTATAAAATCTTAAAGTTATTGGTATGGATTAGAGATCAGACAACTTTCCATTGGATATAGTAACTAACTGGTTAAAATTTGAATAAAATCTTGAGCAGTTATGAATACTTATGTGAACTGCAGATATTGGCAAGAAAAAAAAAAATCCTCCAGAAAAATCAAGTCAAAAATTTATATTTTTTTTATTTCTATGAAAATTCGTATTTATTAGTTTAAAGGACGCTAAAAGTGAATTTAACTAAAATAGTTTTGTATCCTACTTTACTGGAAGAGTCTTTTGATTTTTGTTATTGGCAATATTGTTTTCTTATTCTGCACTAAAAAATAAATCGATTGGTATATGAGAACTTTGAATTTCATGCAGAGCAAAGGCGGAAAACAATAATATAAGAAATCGTTTAAATTCTATAAATTAATTTTTTTCTCTGCTTCTAGGGCACATTGGCATGAACCCTCGGGCATGTGTCTAATATTTTTTGACCTAGTATCACCAAAAAAAGTTTAATGGAAATTGGTGATGCCACGAACCTAGCCTTCCGTTCTTAGTTGAATAATTACTTAAGTTTTCATATTAAATCAAAAGTCTGAACAAGTTCTTTAAAGAATAAAATATTATGTTCCAACAACTAAAATAAATAGTACCTATTTTTTTATTAAAAGTAATTTAATAAATTACTTTTAATAATTATTCGAATAAATAATTATTCGAAAATAACTAATAACGAAAAACTAACTGACAAAAAAGATAATGAATTCTATCAGACCCCTTTCGCTATCTAACCATCTAATAGAGTTCCAGCAACAGAGGGTTTAAATATAGGTTTATGAGTTTTTTATATTTTACTGTAATCTTTTTAAATGGCCATTTGTTTAATGGTTTTTTTTATCTATTATTTCTTTATCTGATTCAAGATTCTTCTTATTCATATATTTCCTTTATCAGACTTGGATTAGATCAATTAGTTATAAACTGAAACTGTTTTTTCTCAGCCACCTATGCACTTTAATGATCTTTTTTTGTAAATGGAATTTGTGAAAACTTAATAAGTGATTCTTATATCTTAAGAATTAACAATCAAATAAAAATTATGATGTACCTATGCAGGGAAATATCCAGTCATAAATTTTTAAATAGCATCTTCGAAAATCTAACAAATGGTTCTTATATCCATAAAATATGCCCTGATCCTGATTTATGTAAGCTTTTATTTATATTTAATATAGAATTTCAATAAAATAAAAAATTACTGCTATCTTTTTTAATTTGTGGAAATAGTGAAAAATTTCTTTTTTGTTTGATATCCTTTTTTTTATATATATATTTTTTTTACTTTTTCTTACTTCTTCTTTATAAGCTTAATTTTTTTTTTTTTTTAAGTGCCTTGGATGCAGAGAGTGAACATTTGGTTCAAGAAGCTTTAGAACGTATTCTGAAAGGAAGAACAGTATTAACTATTGCTCACAGGCTTTCTACAATAAAAAATTCAGGTAATTTTTAATTTGATATGATTGTTAAAATTTTCATGTTATTATTATTGTTTCGTACTCATCTGACGGAACAGAGCTTGGTAACTTTGAAGTCAATCTTATGGTCTCCCAACATTTAGTTAGCCATCAACCGACGAAAAATCGCTAAAATATTACAATAAATGTCTGCTCATTAGTTTCAATAACTCATTTCTACTATTGCTTTTAGAAAAGTTCAATTGTATATAAAATATTGGAAAGTGTTTATGTTAAACTTAATAAAAACCAGAATTCCATCCTTATGCATTAAAGCATCAGTTTATCTTAAACATAATTAATTTAGTTATGTTAATCATATTAAAATTCCTCTCGGTTAAGTTCATGGATGAATTTCAAATTTGATATTATACAATTTATAAAAAAAAATTTGCTAAAAATATGGAGCACACTGTGCACTTGGGAAAAAAGATTCTCCAGAAGGAAAAGATGATTAGAAAAAATTTAAAACTTATGAATCTTTACAGACAAGTGGGCATCATTACTGCAAGTCTCTGAGGAAACCCAGGTGTTTGTTAGAATATTGACCCTTGGTTGGTCTTAAAAATCAACAATTTTAATTACAAGCATATCCTATTAAGATTTTCCTGGGATGTTGTTCCTGAAGCATCACGGAATTGTTTGTCATCAGTTTTATAAAAGCATTAATGCATCTTCACATAAACACTGCTTCTAATAAACTCAGCAGCATTCACTTCTTCTGCCACTTAAGTACAATAAAACAGTTTTTTAAACAATTATAGTACCACAATTCTGTACACTACCTATATATTTTAATTTTGCCAAGTTGCAAATATATTTTAAAAGTTTCTGGTTTAGTTTCCTTGGAAACATTTTCTTTCCATTAAATAACGTGAAAGTAGAAATTAGTAAATTAATTTCTGCTTTTTTATTCTTAAATTACTTTGTTACAGAGAGTATTGTTTACAACAGATTGACGGATTGATGGGAAGAGGTTCGGTCGCATCCATTTCCTTTCGGATGCGTTCTGTTATCCATCTATTTTATGCTCCTCATAAAATACACTGTATCTTTGCTAATACTGGTCCGATTTTGATAAAAATTTTTTCGTTTTTTAGATAATCTAATAACCTTTCATATAATTATGTACATAATTTGCTATAAATTGCATGCTTTTTAAGTTAAGCGCAAATAAAATATTCTTTTTGTCATAACTTTTTTCTCTGCTCTTTTTCGTTGATATACTACATAAATGAAAAGTTAAACGTCTTAAAGTTGAAGACATCATGCAAGTTTCACCAAAATCGTTGGAGCTGTTTACGAGAAAATTGTAAACAATTGTAAAATCCATGATATAATAGCTAATTCCGGTTAGTCCGATACGCTGTATCTTTGCTAATACTGGTCCGATTTTGATGATTCCTTTATTGTTTTTTAGATAATTTAATTACCTTTCATGAAATTTCATACATAATTTACTGTAAAATGCATACTTTTTAAGCTCATCATAACTTTTTTCCCTGCAATTCCTCGGTGATTTACTACATAAATGAAAAGTTAAAGACCTTTATGAAGAACAATTTAGGTAAGTTTCATCAAAATCGTTAGAGCCGTTTTCGAGAAAATTGTAAAAAAGTATGGAATCAATTATATAAAGTGGCATTTCCGGTTAGTCGATTTTGACGAAAATGTTGCTGTAACATCACATGCATGTGCCAACCTTAAATACATAATTTCAGTATTTTACAACTTTTCGTTTTTGAGCTGGACTGATCACATACACACAGACACACAGGCCATTTTGCGAGATTTGGTCATTTGGACTCAAGGGACCTCTGTCGAAAACTCAAATTCGAAAATTTTCACGATCGCTATACTTCGCCTTACTATATACTTCGTATATAGGCAAGGGAAAGTAAAAATTATCTAATGAACATTTTAGCTTATTTTGATTTACTTACCTTAAATAATTTATTATCTACAGGAAGTAGATAAAATATCTGATTTTTATTTCTCTAATTAATATTTATTTAAATATATTTCTCTTCAAAAGCTAGCGATTAATATCTTTTTGAAGGGTTCCTCAAATTATTCATTGATTATGGGGAGAAAGATATTAGTTTACATATTAGTTGAAATATTAGTTTTTATTTTCATAATTTTAATAAATATTTATATGACCTATTTCTTTTTACAGATCAAATAGCAGTTTTGAATCAAGGGGTAATAGTTGAACTTGGGAATTATGAAAATTTGATATCAATTGATAATGGAATTTTCAAAGAATTGGTGAAACATCAAACCTTTCAACAGGTCTAGGAAGTGATTCGGTTTTTTTTTTTACTTTTTATAAGTAGTGATATTTATTTTTAAAACATAGATGATAATTTATTTGCAAGATTAAGTTTTTAGAATTTGTATGCTTTATTTGTAATTTTGTCAAAATACAAATCCCATCCCTGTTTTACTGTTTGCTTTTTTCATTTTTTTTTTTTTAGTTGTTTTGTGTTTAAAAATTTGTAATCCTGTTGGAAGTACAAAAAAAAAATCTTTTTTAAATTTTAAATAAGGAATGAATTTAGGTGCAGAACAAAAAAATAAAAAGAGTGAATATTGTTGAAATGTGTACGTATCAGATATTTTACAGACTCTGGTCTTTTTAGGAACGATTATATTAAAGTCTTGTTAAGTTTTTCTTTGTTATATCTAAAGGATATTTGTGTTTGATAACAGAATAAGATATATGAGCAGTTGTAGGTGTTTGTAATTTTAAATTGTTTTGTTAATGAAGTATTTCTTTCATAAGTTGCACTAGCCTGCGATGGTTGTGTTTTTCTAGTTTTTGATAACTGTTTCTTATTTATTTTTTAATGATTAGTCCGAAAATGACCTTCATTTTCTTTCATCATTTCAGAATTTTTTGCTAATACAAATTTCAAAATGTATAAAAAGTAAAAAAATTGCAGAAATATGATACTTCAAATTAGACTCAAAACGTTTTTTTCTTATAATTTATTAATTTTTTTTGCTCATTCTATGCAATTTTACGGCTTTTTTCAAAGTGTGAGCTAAGCGATTTGGTTTGAGACTTACGTCTGACCAAAGAAAATTCAGAATTGCTTGGTGGCTTAGAGAAAAGTGCCTGCTAGCAGCTGGCACCTCATACTCCTGGTTTAGGTACAGAGAAACAGATTTTCTTCCATATTTGTGATATATTTATTTCCAGATGGAAGAAATCCTTAAATGATGAAAAAAAATTAAGGTAATTTGTGGTTTCAGCACTAAAAATTACATAGGAAACAATTATCAAAAGTTATAAAACATGTCACTACTACCAAATTTTGCAGGCTTGTGTTACCAACTCATTTCCTGTTGTAATATAATATTGGGCCATCCTTAATTAGTCATTAAATATTAATAAATAGGGACTAGTTTTTATAAGAGGAAAAGAGCCTCAGAAATATCCAAATTTGTTGAATTTTTCTCCTGTTTTATTTTTTGTAATTTTTTTAAAAGCTTTCCATTTTATGTTTTGTTATTATTGTTTGGGAATGGAGGTACAAAAAAAGAAAATCTATGATCATAAACAAACTACCCATTATTAAATGAAAATTTTTATTTTTAATTGTATGCTTTTTACGATTAAACAAATTTTTTTTTGCTTCAACTAGTATTATGAAGTCAACTATACCAATCCCAATCAAGTTATTTATTTATATGATTTGGGCATCATAGAGAAAGTCTTTTAGTAATCAATGTTGGACGAGGATTTCTCATTGATATATTATGTAGAAGAAACCGTATCGTTAGCAGAATGCATGTACCATTTTCATGAATTAACCTCATATTCTTCAATATCTTTCCTAGATACTGCTTCCCCCAATAATTTATGACATTTTCTCATTTAGTTATTAATTTGTTTTTGTTATAAGGTGACATTGATATTTCACTCAGACTAGTTGAAGTTTATATAATTGTTGACTCAATTTGAACTTTAAATAATTAATTTTCTGAAATATGTTTAATACATGCTAACAGATAAGGGGAGTGCATGGTGTGTCCGTCCCCATCTGAAAGGATAGAAATCTGTAAGGTTAGTTTATTTAATAATTTAAGCACATGTTTACGTTTATTTAGCCAAAAATCAATTAATTTATAATATTTATATTTTTCCTTTAATATACTCTAAAAAGCAAATGTTTAGCTGGAAAAATCATGTTAATATCATTTTTCAAACTCGAGATATAAAATAAAGAATTTTCAGCATGTTTTATTTTTTTTCTCAACTCCTGCGGCACATTGGATAAAACTGTAGGCTTTGGGTCGATTTTTTTTTCGATGTGGAATCACTCTAAAAAGTTTGATCAATATCAGCGATGGACACACAGTACACTCCCCTTGTGAGTAAAATTCAAACTAAAACTTAAATAAGGACAATTTTACTTAATTTTTTTTTTTTTAAATTTTTATACTAAAAAAAATTATTTGTTGGCTTAAATAAAAAAAAAACTTATAGTAAAACTATTTGGGTGAATAACTTTTACTGTCCTCTGCTTAGCTGATTCTAATTAGTGTGCTACGGAATTCTATTTATTTCCCTGTTATATAACCATTAATGAAAGTCTAATAAAACCTACATACTTAATACTTAAGTAATTAATAAATAATTTTCATGTAGTACTTTCTGGCCTTATGAACAATATTTTTCTAATGTAAATGTTCTGTGATCTAGTCATACATGTAAGATTATAAAGCTATTTGTAACTTGTTGAAGTTAAAACATTATCCATTAATTTTATGATTATTGTTTCTGTCTCTGGTAATGTTTTGTGACAACTTTATAACTTTATTGCCTCAATGAATATTCTTTTCTTTTAAAAACTTCCTTATCATTCAAAAGCTGATCTAACTATTGTTTCATCTCTTTGTTTTTTTTTTTCTTTTTTAAAAAAGTTTACCTTTGTTGTAGTTTTGGAATACATCATTACAGTATTAGTTATAAGCACAATTATTTATTTTAGTTTATTATGTTTTAATTATTATTACATTAATAAATCATTGATCGGTGCACTCTTTTGCTGTTACTTATGAAAAAAAATTGTTTATATCTCTTTTATTATTGTTGTGTATTGAGAAAATAAATTTATCGATTTTTGTAATTGGTTGCATTAATAAAAATAAAAAAATATTTCTTTGTGGGACCTCATAATTCATCAGTGAATATGTATTGTATTTATAATTTTATAAATATATATATAAAATTATAAATTTTGTGAAAACCCATTATACTTCACCTTAGTAAAATTCCATTGCTGATTTGTAAAAAATCAGTATTTCGAATTCATGCTTACAAAAGGGCAGCTCTTACCAGTTCAGGGTTTGGATTTAATGATACAATTATGCACTTCCCCTGACAATGCACTTCTCCCACATTATCTTAATATTATACTTAGTTACAAACATCAGTCATTTGTGCAGAAAAGTTGTAAATAAAACTGGATTTAATCTTTTGATTAGTACTTAAAACTTTGGCAGCATTGTATACTTAATTCCTTAGCATTATGAACTACAATTATGATTCTTTTATTTTTATTTATTTATTTTTTAACACAGTAAATAATTTACTGTTTCTGCAAGCCGACGATTCAGCCTACATTATAGGGGTGATAAAGAGGTTCTTTCTTTTTCAAAGGCAACATGTCAGATTTATTTGATACTATTAAATGATGTCTGCATAACTCGTTATACCTCTGTTGGCTAGGCTCTGTGATTTCAATCAATGAATTTAAAAAAAAAAAAAATAACTTAGTGATAGCTTTTTCCAACCATTTGTTTAATTTTTTTTCATACTGCAGTATGATTTTTACTTTTTTCATTGACTGAATGAATCTATTTGATGAAATCATATAATTGCCTGTTGATCATGTCAAGCATATAATGCAAGTAAAAGTTTGAAAGAAGAAATCACTCCCAATAGTGTGTAGTAAAAAAGTTCTATTAGTAGCAAGAAAAAAATAAAAATCAGTGGGGAAACTTTTCAGAGTAACTGCAAGCACAGTTATTGAAAACTATTGCATGATCAAGGCTTTTCAATCTAAATCGTTTTTTTTTGTTTTATATATATATATATATATATATATATATATATATATATATATATATATATATATATATATATATCTTAGATATGAAATTGTTAAAATATCAATAATTAAAGCAGTCTTTATAACGAATTTTTTTTTGTTTTATTTACACAACGTCCCCACCATGTTTAAGTAGATAATACGCAAAATTGCATTTTTCAAATTCCTTATTTTTATTAATTTTCCAGAAGCGTATTTGCAAAATAAAATCTTATAAACACAAATCTAAGGATCAGAAAAGTAAAAAGACCCAGAGATGAAAACATTATTCGCAAATGGAAAATTAAAAGTAATGTGTTGTTATTTTTTGCTCTCCTAAGAAGTTGCTGCATTTGTTACTTATGCATGGTGGCGACAATATAGATATATATTGTTTAGAAAATTTTAAATTATTTATAATCAATAAAGCTCATGGATTTTTTTTCGATCTGATGACAACATTTGAAATAAATTAACTTAACTGTCTTAAAAAAGCAACTGGGGGATTCTTGTGGATAAAATAATCTTTTATAGTTCTAAAAATTATAATATATAAAATTGTATCACAAAATATATATTTCAACAGGTCCCATGGTTGCAGACATGATATGCATGACATGATAAGATTACATTGATGGTCAACCTCACAGATCTTGTAAGTGCAAAGTTTATCGCTTCGAGCAAAAATATTTAAGATTTTTTCTTATCTTGTAATTCTTTATTTATTAATTCTCTTTGGTTTTTTGTGTATTTGTCTACGCAGATGTTATTATAAAACTAGTTTCAAACAGATCTGTAAAGGAGATTAGACATTTTCTAACTCTTAGTGCTGTCATGACCAAATTAATCCTTAAACATCTGTGAAGTTGATCATCAATATATATATGCTATCATGCATACTATATAACATATCTATTACATACTTATAGCTATAGGCATTTATTAATACAATTTTCTTCAATCTTCTTGTATTACTCTTAAAAAAGAGTTTTCTAAACAAAGTTTCACTTTGGTGGAAAGCATTGACTATAAAAACAGATTTACAATTATTTATGAAATGTGAATCAGGCTATAAGTCTCACCTTAAAAATGCTTTTAATCATGAATCACTTATGATTATAATTTTTAAAAAATAGTGACTGTATAGTTCAATATATTGTGAATAGGTTATTCCGTATATCTTTTAGATGTACAAAAACAAAAAGTTTAGAAATGAATATTTTGACTAAGTCCTCTGTTTTTATGGGGGTTAAGTAGTAACTACATTTTTTGATTGTAAGAAGAATGATAGATTTATAATTACTATAAAAAATTTAGTATTTCAGTCCAGTTAAAAATACAGTGAACTTGGAAGGCAGAAAATGGTAAAGTATACAAGCGACAGAGAACAATTTTCATGCACACTGGATGTTTATATAATATATGGGAGAGATTGACTGTATAAATGAAATATATCAAAAAGTAAAGAAGAGTAAAGCCTATGAGAGCATTGTCCTGCTGGCAATGGAAGTTTTGGTAAAAACGTAGTTATTGATTAGAAATTTCTAAAAATAATGATCATCAATACTTTTCAAATATTATAGCAGATAAAGCTACTGCTATTCCAGATAATATTTCTTGTCTACTTTTTAGGTGGAATACAACATATATTATTAGGAATTAGCTACGTTGGAACAAAGATTACTTAAGTAGAAAGTGGCTTTCCATGGACCCATTTCTTTCATCAGAGGTTTAAGAAAGTCCATACATGTATGCCCTTGGCATATTAGTAAAATCAATAACGTTCTTTGGAACAGTAGTTAAAAAAAAAAATGCATCTTATTTACACAATACCTCCTCAGCGGAGTGCTGAGGGGGGAGTCCCCTTGTTCACTTGTTCCCTAAAAAAACACACAGCCCAGAGTTAATTTATTTTTCTTTAGTTTCTTTCATTAGGATTGTTTGGATGACTTTCTTTAGGTTTTTTTGTTTCCAAAAATCCTTCCAAATCTATTTTTTTTAAATAATTCTCTTTTAAATCTTTTCTTAATATTTTGCCAGATGCACTTTTTGGAATAGATTCAACAAAGACCATTGCATCAATTTGTTTGAAATTGGCAATTTTTGGTGCTAAGAAAGCTTTAAGTTCTTCCTGTGTTACTTTGGAATTTTTTTTGCGCTTGACAAAGGCAATGGGCGATTCACCTTTTCTTGGATCTGGAATACCTATAACACCAGCATCATCCACATCAGGATGTGATCTTAAGAGAGCTTCCAGTTCTGCTGGGGCTACCTAAAATATTTAAACTATTAATTCAAGGACATGGATAAAAATAACAGTATGATTATTTTTCTTAGACGGATTATTTTTTTCAAAAACTTTATTAGAAAATAAAATATATATCTACAGAGAGTAAAACAAAAAATAAATTACTCAAAATGTCTCCCTTTTGCCTTGAAACAGGCATTTAATCTCCAAGGCCAGTCATCAATAGCAGCACGCAGCACTTCTTGAGGAAAGTGCTCAACTGCTCGGACCAGAGATTGTTTGAGGCTTTCCCGTAGGGTGTGCTCTGTGGCATGCCATCCTCTCCAGTTCGGATCAAAGCCGGTAATCTAGTGGGCTGAGGGCTTCCTGATGGCCAATCCGAGGCAGAGATGAACTCTGGAATATTCTTTTGCAGCCACTGCTGAGTTGACCTGGCCTTGTGAGCTGGAGCGGAATCCTGCTGGAAAACGCAATGACAACAGGTTCCAAAATATCGTCCTGATAGTTTTTAGTTGCTGTTTTAACTCCTTTTTCACAAAAATGGAGCTTTGCGATACTATCAAAGCAAATTCCCCACCAAACCATCACTGAGGAAGGGTGATGACCTCTTTCCACTCCTCTATTGATTTCCTGGGCTTCTTTAGAGCTGTGTGCATACACACGTTCATTTTTGTGATTAAATTTTTCTTCAATTGTAAAAATTTTGTCATCGCTAAACAAAATCTTTCAACGAAGACCATTGGTGTAACGGCCAAGGAGCACTTTGCATCTATCAACTCTAATTTTTTTAGGGAAGTGGTTAGCCTTTGTCCTGTCATTTTTCAAAATGCATCCATCCTAAGGTCACTTTTTATCATGCGAGAAATTGATCTGACAGAAATGCCCATTTCCTGAGACATGATTTGTTATTTTCGAATGGAATTTTTTCTGATTCGAGCAGCCACTGCTCTCACTGCATTTGCTGTTCTCACAGTGCAGGAACGTCCCGGTTGAGTTCTGTCACTTACAGATAGGATTTCATTATATCTATTTATAGTGCGGTAAACGAACATACGGCTGATACCCAAAGGTTTCAAAGTGTTAAAAATCTCTGACCTACATTTTCCAACTTTGTGTAAGGCGATCACAGCTATTCAGTTTTCTTTATCACCCCACTTCATGTTAACTGAGCGAAAGAAAAATACAAACTAATTGGGATTATTATCCTGACATGTAAAGAAAATAACCGGATAGAGGTAAGGATTATCTAAATAATACCCAAGGATGTAAACAAAGTTCAACTTTTGTAACAGTATTTATGGCAGAACTAGGCAGTATTAGAAAAGATAATTCGAAAGTCAAAAATCCAAACCAATAACACAATTTACAACAGGATTTACAATTGTTGGGCTATGCGGATGATTTGGACATAGTCGCTTGTTCATTTGCAGCATTGAAAGAAGCATTCCTATGATAGATGGATGTGGCTCATGGACAGGGACTCAACTGGCTCAAATCACATTTATTTAGGAAGTTCAAGATAAGAATTAGCCTCCGATGCAATTGCGGTGAAGGATAACAGATAGTTGATCATATCCTTCAGTCCTGCAGACTCCTTGATAATGTCTGGACAAAAATTTGGGCAGAACTAGTGTCGCTGAAGAGGAAGCTGTACAGAAGCTTGGAGGATCTCAAGAGAACCACCGAATTCTTGTTTTTGTTGACTGATATAGTCATTTATGGGAGGAACGAAGAAGAAGATGAAGGTGGCAGAGGAGATCGATCTATGCATCAATGAAGAAAAACTAAATATATTTGGACATATGAATCTACAACCAATGTAAATCAGGAGTTTGTAGAAATAGGTCCTTACAAGTTTCAGAAAGTTGATAATTTCAGTTTTTTGATAATTTGGAAAGTATCATTAGCGCGTCTAATGAAATTACCCCTGGAGATAAATAAAAGAATTATCAATGCCAACAGGTGCTATTTTGGACTTTGAGGACATCTAAGGGGCTCTTTTTTATCCAGACATATACGCCTCTGAAACATGGACCATAAAAAATACCATAGAAAAAGGAATAGCAGTCTTTGAAACAATGTTACTACGTAGAATTTTTGGAGCAATTAATTTAAATGGTCAATGGAGAAGACGTCCCAACAGGAAAGTGTATGAAATGTTGGGAGAATCTTGAGGGAAATTACATAAATAAAAATCAACAGATTGAGGTGGACCTAAATGAGTGAGGCCATGTGGCCTAACTGAGTGAGGATCCTGTTAAAAATCTGCTGGTAGGAAGGTTGAACCATACCAGAGGAAGAGGGATACCGAGACTACAATCGGCAGATTTAGTGGCACAAGATGCCAGATGTATCTTGAAAGATTGCACTGGATAGAGCTACTTGTTAAAGGCTGCTTGTGGAGGCTAGGACTCACACAGGGTTGTAATGCCATATTGTATTGTATTGTATCTTAGAAAAGTGCTTAAAGTAGTATTCTCATTTTATTTATTGGTTTTTGAAAAACTGAACAATGAAAGACTACAGAACCTTGAATTTGTCGTATTATTTTCTTTTGATCTAATGGAAAAATTTCACCAATTTCTTTTCTGTGGGAAAAAAATAATAATTTGTGAACAAGCCAAAATTGAAAGTAAAAAAAATAAAATAAAAATAGTTTAGGAAAAAATCAGGTTCTGATTTGTGTATTTTAAATTTAATTAATAAATATATATATATATATATATATATATATATATATATATATATATATATATATATATATATATATATATATATATATATATATCATATTGTTTCAATTAACCTTGAATTGTAATGCAGAGCCTGATTTTATCTACCTTTTCCTCTATCTTGACTTGCTTTCTTCCTGAAATTTTATTTCAATGGTAATAAATTCATGATGAACATGCAATGAATCTGTAAAATTACCTCCAGCTGAATTAACTAGTCTTTACTTTAATTTTTTACTTTGAATGGTGATACAGTCTGATGTGAACCTTGACCTGGGCTATGGCTCGGTCTTGGGCAGCTGCTCTCCTATTGCGCACGCTTAAAAGGGTCTGAGAACTTTCTCTTACAGTTCATATACTTTTTGTTATAGCGCTTCCTCCACTAATTCCCTTCATTTTCCTTAATGGGTCCAAATATACAGCACAAAATCTTTCTTTTGAAGATAAGAAGCTCTTTCTCTTCAGAACTGGTCTGGGTTCACATCTCTGAAGCATATGTTACAATTGGTCTCATAAGTGTTTCATAAAGGTTGCATTTGGTCTGTAAAGACAGGATTTTACTGCTGAGATGCTTTTTTAGTCCGAAATAGCAACAATATGCCTTCCATATTTGTTGTCCAATCTCAAGAGATACCCTATTCACACAGCTAACTATTGAGTCCAAATACCTAAATTGCAAGTGATTCCATTATCTATTTCCAGGCCTGCTCTCATATACTTAGTTTTTCTTGATTTATAATTTGTCCCATACCTGTTTCTTCTTCCAATGAGCTAAGGAAAGTATCTTTTAAGGTATTTACAGATTTTGCAACTACATCTAAACCATACATGTAACCAAGTACCTTCATCATCCTATTTTAAATTGTACCTTGTATATCAGATCTTCTTATGACTCTCTCTAAGACTACATCAAAGAGCAAGCAGCATCGCTCTGTCTCAATCCTCTCTTTGTCATGAATTCAAAAGGATAAATCCAGTTGTACCCAAAGTACACACCCGGCATCATTTGAATTAGACTGATAATCTTTGACGGTATTCCAAAATCATAGAATGCTTTGTAGAGCTTTGGCCTCTTGATGAGCTACATGCACTTCAGAAATTTAGAAACTTCAGAAACGATGGCGGGAGACCATTTTATGTTTCATTCGTTTTTATACAATCATCTATAAGAATATTTGATTCTCTGTTGATTTTCCCCTTCTAAATACAGACTGGTATTTGCCAATTTCTCAATCAGGAAATGGTAGGAGCTTCAGAATGAGAGCATTGGCACATTGTAGAAGGATAATATCACAACAATTCTTACATTCCAAGATGTTCCCCTTCTTGTGTAGTAGACATATACTACCTTCCCTCCAATCCAAAATGGAGTCCAATCCATTTGTATTCCATCTCCAATACAAGTTGTTGAAATAATATGTTATATGGCTTTATGGAGTCATTCACAGGCTTGTTTGAAAAGCTCAGCTGGGATTCCATTATCATCTGGGGCTTTGTTATTTTTAAATTTATTTATTGCTTTAATGACTTCCTCAAATTCTGGAGCATCAATTTCTTCTTCTTCACTAATATGGTTGAACATTCAGTTTCAGCATCTTCATTCAGCAATAAATTGAAGTATCTTGCCCATCTGAATTGTACTTCTGCTCGATCCATTATTAAGGAACTATCCTCATTTCTACATACGTTCACACATACTACGTATAAGGCATCTGACATCGTTGAACATATGTGCTTACCAGCACGGTTCAGGGTGTTGTCTAACAATTGACAACTGCTTTACTTCTTTTCCGTAAGTTGAAAACATGAAAAAAGATCACAGAATTACAATTATAGAAACCATAAAAATTGCCAACTAATTGAATTGTCATCTATTTTCACATTATTGTAAAATTTTCTATTTTCACATTATTGTAAAATTTATGACTCCACATTTGGATTTCAAGAAGATATGATATTGATTAACCGAAAAAGGAAAAGACTGATCTCGGTTTTATCAATGCATTACAATGATGAATTTGACTCATCAACTGAAGCTTAATCAGTTTTAAACTTAATGACATGCATTAATTAGTGCAATTTTATTTTATTTTTTAAGAAGAATATCCTCCTGTATTAAGAATTTACTTACACTCTTCATGCTTACACTTAGGATTTGTTCTCTTTTGAATTTTTTTTTCAATATTAATTCTAATTTTCAAAAATAAAAACTATGCACCTAATGGAAAAAATAGAGATGTAAGGAGATTTACATTTCTATTTTTCCTATTAGCTGCAACTCCCATTGTTTTTTCTTTCTTCTGTGGGTCATTTTTTCTTCTCCTCATCTGACTTGATACTCCTCAGAGGATTACTGCATATGTTTCTTCTGTATCATGTATATATAGACCTTGTTTTTTATGTTCGTGGCAGCTGTACATTCATCATCATGAATGTGATAATTTAATTTCTTCAGCTGTTCCTAATGTTTTCTCAGCAGAACTTTTAATTATCTTCGAACAAATAGTCCATTGGTCATGAGCTGAACCTTCTGTTATTGTTCCAACAAGAAATTGGTCCAATTTCTCCCTATAAATGGTGCTTGTGTTTGACTCCTTCAGCATAGACATATTTGTTTTTTCCTGTTTAGTGCCTCATAACTCGATATTCATACTCTGATATTGGATATCACCAAATAATGTTATGTATCCATATTGGCATCTCTACATGATAGGCAGCTGATAAGGTTCAATTATGATTAGAACATGGTCAGTCTGGTTAACATTCAGGTGACCTTGTACTTATAGAATATTTTTCAGGAAACAGTGATCATTAGGTCCTTTGACATAGCAAAGTTAGTTAATCCTCTAGTGGAGAGGTGAGAAAAAGTCACACGAAAGGAAGGGTTGGGTCCCTGGGACCCAATAATTAAATTTGTTTTTTTTACTCAAGAAAAAATTATTATGCTTAAGTATGACTTCTATTTAAACTGTAAAAAAGTAATAACGAAATTAATTAGGCATTGCTTTTATTTTTGAAAATTAGAATTAATATTGAAAAAAAATTCAAAAGAGAACAAATCCTAAGTGTAAGCATAAAGAGTGTAAGTAAATTCTTAATACAGGAGGATATTCTTCTTAAAAAATAAAGTAAAATTGCACTAATCAACCCATTTCGTTAAGTTTAAAACTGATTAAGCTTCAGTTGATGAGTCAAATTCATCATTGTGATGCATTGATAAAACCGAGATCAGTATTTTCCTTTTTCGGTTAATCAATATCATATCTTCTTGAAATCCAAATGTGGAGTCATAAATTTTGATGTGAAAATAGATGGCAATTCAATTTTCTTGTTTGCAATTTTTACGGTTCCTACAATTGTAATTCTGTGATCTTTTTCATGTTTTCAACTTATGGAAAAGACGTAAACCAGTTGTCAATTGTTAGATAACACCCTGAGACTGGTAAGCACATATGTTCAACAATGTCAAATGGCTTGAATGATCTATCCACATGGACCTACTCTGGCTGCTTCCCACAGTACATTTCTAAGTTGTACTTATAAAATATATGAGCATCCACTAAAGAAAATACTTTAATTCCATATTTGGCAGGCTTCATCGGGATATACATTCAAAACCCGCGCCTTCCACGGATGCTACAAAAATTTCATCAAGAGTTGTATATTCTCCTAAAGATTATTTTTTGTAACAATTATTGCTAATTTTTTAAAAAAAATCTCTAATTAATTAATTAGACCAGTAAATATCTCACATTGATAAGAAATAAAAACGGATTTTGAAATACTTACATGAATTGAAGTGTAGGGTCCCAGGGACCCAAAAGCCTTATATAGGGGGGAGAGAGAAATAGATTTAGAAGTTTGAAATCGAACTAGTAAACTGAGGGTGGTGATGGCAAGAAGGTGCTGAGCCGCAAAAGGACTTTGTGGATTCTGAGTTTTTGTTTGTGTTTTCATGGAGGCTGTAGTTTTCTATTGTTGGTCTAAAGATAAATTCTTTCTCTATTTTCGCATTGAAGTCTCTAAAGAACTATTTTAATATCACTTATAGGGT
This sequence comes from Rhaphigaster nebulosa, assembly GCA_948150685.1. Lineage (NCBI taxonomy): Eukaryota > Metazoa > Arthropoda > Insecta > Hemiptera > Pentatomidae > Rhaphigaster > Rhaphigaster nebulosa. The sequence continues at coordinate 91,215,836 of OX411306.1, read as the reverse complement.
TGCTATCTACAGTTTGATCCATAATTGGATTCCATAATGTCATAAAAATTATCTTTGTCTTCTTCAGGTGAAAACTAATTCAAGGCATGATAGCTAAAGATACTGTAATTGTAAAATTTCCTCCTAATTCTCAGGACACAAATGCAGTGGTTAACTGGTGTGAAGCCTATGATGGGGTCTCTAACTCTTCCCCTAACCACAAATCCCGTTCGATATATATGATGTTCCTGACAGCTCTTATATTTGGCATGAAAGTGTTTCTCAATAAGTCCCTTTTCTTTCCATCGTACTTCTCGGATTGCAGCAAGGTCTATGTGGTATCCGTCCAATTCTGATAGGTAAGTGAAGTGACCACAACCGGTGTAGAAATAAAATATTCCGCTGTCCAATATTTAAGTCCTGTTGGTGAATCTTAAGTTGTTTCCCATTAATCAGGTTCATGCCTGGCACCTTCCCTGAGGTAGAATTAACTAGTCTAAGGATTAAAATAGGGAGTCATATAGTTTTTACTGATTCCTGATACCAAGAAAGTATTCAAGCTATAATCCAGGAAATACAATTAGTGAACTAATAAAGTAGAAATAATGTGAGGTTGGATCTTTCAGGTTGGTTGTGTGCTAAAAGATTAAATATCATTAGAATGTTTAGTGAAATAGATAATGATGAAATAATATTCACTGGTTAGTATATTTAAAATAAGATTCACTGGTAAGTGTATTGCTTTGGTTTTAGCCCAGGACATGATCTGTTGAAAAATATAAGTTGATTTTAAAAGATACCCTACCTGGAATCCTTTGACTTTAATTAATTCCTTGAGCCTATCAGTTATATAAAAGTGCTTGTCATTGTCATAGTATCCAATATCTCCTGTACGAAACCACCCTTCACTGTCAAAAACATCAGCTGTAGCTTTTTCATTATTCAAATATCCTTTCATTACCTGTTAAATTATTTTGAAATAACTAAATAATAATAAATAATATAGCAATAATTAAAAATAATAAACAAAGATAATCCTCAAAAATAGTGTGTTGAACATTTCTCCAATTTTTTAAAAACTTTTTGCCTTTTTAGCATGAAGAAACCCATTAGAAACGTTTTATCTAGTGCTGTGGAAGAAAGTTTTGAGGCGATTTGTCGAGTAAAACTTTAAAGATTGTTGATAAAAAGATTCATCATTTTTTTTTTTAAATTATCACACTCTTGTATGGTTCCATTTTGCATAATTTTAAATGTTTTTGCTATTGAACCAAGCCTACAGAAATTATTGCAGCCGGAGTTCAGGCATAAAAGTTGTGGTATAAAAATAATTAAATTTAAAAAAAATATATAATATTTTCAGAAAGTCAACAAAAAAATTACAAAAGTAAATTTATCCACAGATTAATTTGATTTACTTATCTATATATTTGCTCTGTTTTTGTCGGAGCTATTTGAATTCTTTAGAATGAACAGTTGCATAATCCTAAAATTTGACCAAAATTGGTTCATTAATTTAGAAAAATGACTAGTCTCTATTGAAAAAAGACTTTTTGGATTTAGGAGACTCTACAATGTGCAAAATAAGAGAAATGTCAAGAAGCATTTTGTTTTGCATTGACCATACATACTTTAAGTAATAAAAAGATATGACAGTTTTTGTGAATTTATTTTACTGTTTGTTCTAAAACTGCAAAATTACCTGTGGTCCTTTGACACAAATTTCGCCTTCTTCATTTGGTCCTAAAGCTTGATTAGTTTGAAGATCAGCTACTTTGACTAATGTATTGACAGCTACAATTCCAACAGAATTGTATTTCTTTACACCTTTTTCCATGGCACATATTCCGGGTGATGTTTCAGTTAAACCATAACCTATGAAGCCATATTGCTAGTATTATTTCACTATATACTCATATATGATTTGTTTTATTATAATGATTACCAGTTCCAATGGCTTAATGAATTTTTAATATTAGCATTACTATGTAAGAGACAATATACAGTGGCCATATTAAAGGCATTTGTACTCTTAGTGTTTCAAGTAAAACAATTTTCAATAAATTATTAAACATTTTTTTACCTGAAAAACTAAGTCTATGATTATTTATTTTGACCATTGTACATTTAGTTGCCTGAAAATATTTTTTGAGAAAATAGGTTTTTAAATACATTGTCTGGAAAATGGAAGTGATTAGTAATCTACTGATTAGTAAATTAGTTAAAAAATTGTTTATTCTAACAATGGATTAGTATATTAAAATTAAAATATATTTTGAAGGAATGAGATGGTCCGGGAGGCGATCAAAAAGTGGAACACAAATAGTAAAAACTATTTATTAAGGAACCGACGTTTCTACCAACTTTGCAGGTCTTCTTCAGGGCTGAATATACGACATACAAAAGTAAGAATAAAACAATGGTATATACAGTGAATGAATAAATAAATAAAAAAGATTTAGTGAAAAAAAAAATGAAAACAGTGATGAATTTGTAAAATAAAACTGGTAGAGTAATGACAACAACTAAAAATAAATTAGTGAATATTTATACATTAATAAAACTGGCTATATAATAATAAAAATAGGTAAACCAAAAGATAAATAACATTAACTAAAAATTCATAACAGTGCAAAATAAGTAAAAAGGGGAAAACAAATAAATAAACAGACAAACTATGGTACCTTGAAGCTCAGAGGGAGGAAGAATAAGAATCCCTCTCCACTGCCTTCTATTTATAACTAATAATTACATTCTAATTACTAATCCTACACTTCCTCCTTAATTACTTTGCTTTTTGCTAAGTCATTCTTCCTCCCTCTGAGCTTCAAGGTACTATAGTTTGTCTGTTTATTTATTTGTTTTCCCCTTTTTACTTATTTAGCATTGTTATTAATTTTTAGTTAACGTTATGTCTCTTTTGGTTTACCTATTTTTATTATTATATAGCCACTTTTATTAATGTATTAATATTCACTAATTTATTTTTAGTTATTGTCATTACTCTACCAGTTTCATTTTACAAATTCATCACTGTTTTCATTTTTTTTTTTCTCACTAAATTTTTCTTATTTATTAATTCATTCACTGTATATACCATTGTTTTATTGTATGCTGTTTATCCAGCCCTGAAGAAGACCTGCAAAGTGGGTCGAAACGTCGGATCCTTATGAAATAGTTTTTACTATTTGTGTTCCACTTTTTGATCGCCTCCCGGACCATCTCATTCCTTCATAAGTTCTACGGTCAACCATTGATTATTCAATAAAATATATTTTATTTAAAAATATATACTAGGTTATTGGAATTTTAATTATTTTAATAAATTTAAAAATTTTGAAGTAGGGAACAAAAATTTAATTATATGATATAATTTATTTTTGTTGTTAAATAATAGTAATAACAATAAGTGCGATCATATTTTTAATAAACTTTTAGGTTTGTTTAAATTGATTCAATTAAAATACAAATTCATTGATAAATAAAAACAAAATAAAATGAATTATTACCTTGCTTGTAAAACACAGTGGACGGTGATTTTTTCACACATTTCATAATGTCAGATTCTGCAACTGGTGCTGCACCACTTAAAATAATTTTAACTGAACTGAGGTGTTGTTCAGTCACATTAGGGCTTGAACCAAGGTATAAAACAAGAGGTGGTGCTACATATAAAACTGTGCACTTAAAATAAGAATTATTAATCTTAATTGGTATTAATATTGATAGATTGACAAATAGATTTAATATGAAGATAACATAAGCGTATTTATGGATAAATAAATCTGTCCAGAGAGACAACATGAGAGAATGCATATATGTATGATAATGATAAATGATAATCACAACTAGTTTTTTATTCTAAATTTTAATGTGCATGTGTACAGAAAATAATAGGAAATGGATAATTTATAAATATGTTGATTGAGACATACCTTGTACTTTTTCATTACATTCAAAAATGAGTTTTCATCAAACTTTGGTAATGTTACAACCTTTGCTCCACAAAAAAGGCTTTGTAAAAGAACAACACTGAAGCCATAAATATGGAATGAAGGGAGTATGGCAGGTACCACGTCTTGATAACCTTCTAAAATAAAATTCAAGCGTTAATAGTATCCATAGTATAGTATCTATATATTTAATAACGGATATGAAATAGTTTATTTTTATATGTTGCAATCTTGGCTTAATTGTCAATTTAAAATTCACAACATAATAAATAAATGACTTAATATTTCTTCAAAACACTAGTTTCTTTTGAAATTAGAGATACATCTCTCGGCCTCGGCTCATTTAGGAATTAAATTCCCTGCTTCAAGAAACGTAGAAATATGATTGAGCTCTTCAAAATGTACAACTGGAAATTTCTTATTTAGAGTCAAATAACAAAGCAAAATGATTAAAAAAGTATTATATTCTTTTATTCTTGCTTGTATAGCAACCGATTTTAAGAGTTGATAATCTTAGAAAAATCAATGATTTGCATATTTATTTAAAAAAAGACAATGATCTCATTAAATTCCACCATGTTTTTCCATTTTTATTTCATAAAACTCTTTTTTTTCAGTTCATTGAATATGCTACCATTGAGATTATCAGTAAACTAATTATTTTAAAAAACATTTTTATACTAGCTATATGTTTTTACTTTATACAGAGTTATTGAATCTTAAGCAATTATAGTTAGTATAAGATAAAATAAAATGATGGGTTATGTTGGATAAGTGCTTCCATCACACAATCTATGATTAACAATTAATGTTAATTTAATTAGGGATTGAAAAATCATTTGCCACTTCTATAATTTTGTTTGTATTGAAAACTAGTTTAAATGTTTTACATCCATCTTCAGTTCTAAAAACACACAAAAATTCAAAAATAAGCAATTTAAAATATAGTTTGGTATTATTATACATCTTAAATTAAATGTAATATAAATTAGTATTATAAAACATTTATGAATTATGAACTTAATTAAGACAAAAGATGTTGGTATTCACCAAGGTTTTAGTAGATTATATCAAACAGAAAATGTTACATTGGTTTGTTCTCACACTGAACAAGTAATGGAAGAAAGATGAGGTGTTTGTAGGTAAATGGTACAGTTTACCAGGGTAATTGTTTTTTCTGTTATGGATGGAAATAAATTTAAAATTGGACTATTGGAGATATTTATTTGGTAATTTAAGCAAAAATCTGGATTGGATTTCAAGGATTTTATTATTTCAAGTGCTTCATATATATTTAATTTGAGACTTTTTCAACATGAAAATCTCAAATTAAATATATATGAAGCACTTGAAATAATAAAATCCTTCAAATCCAATCCAGATTTTTGCTTAAATGACAAAATAAATGTCTCCAATAATCCAATCTTAAATTTATTCCCATCCATAATAAAAAAAAAACTCACCGAAATTACTGGGAAAACCGCAACCCCTAACTGTACCATTTACCTACAAACACCTCACTTTTCTTCCTTTACAGTCATTTCCAATACTAGTTCAGTGGGAGAACAAACCAATGTAACCTTTTCTGTTTGATATAATCTTCTAAAACCTTGGTGAGTACTTGATCTCTGATATGTATATCAAATACATATCAGAGATAAAGATAAATTGTCTTAAATAAATTCATAATTATAAATGTTTTATAATACTAATTTATATTAAATTTAATTTAAGATGTATAATAATAACAAACTTTATCTTAAATTGCTTATTTTTGAATTTTTGTGTATTTTTAGAACTGAAGATTAATCTATAGCATTCGAAACTAGTTTTCAAAGAAAACAAAATTATAGAAGTGGCAAATAATTTATCAATCCCTAATTAGATTGATCCTTCTATACCATCATGCGGATGTCAACTGATTATGATTTAGTGAACTTAGTACTTTTGTTTGCTATTAGTTTTTAAAGCTAAAAAAAATTTATGTAATTTGATAGTAATCTTACTTGTTGCCTCTTCAACATCTCTTAATACATGCATGCAAACTATGCTGGCAATTAAATTTCTATGGGTAAGACATACTCCTTTCGGTCTACCCGTTGTACCACTAGAGTATGGAATAACAGCTACATCATGAGTTGTTTGGCCTTGACCCTGCAAAGATGGAAGTATGCTAATATCAACATTTTCATCTATTAATCGAGATAATCTGTCCACTCCTGTAGGTAATAGTGGTTCATCTCCCAGAACATGATTGGTACAGATTATTTTTAATTTTGACGGATTAGTAGGATCTTGTTCCAAAATCGATTTAGCTTCAAGAACTGTATCCAACTTTTCAGGAATGGTAAAGATTCCAACAGCTTGAGAATTCTTTATTTGATAAACTATCTCATCTGTAATAAAAAGTTAACAAATTATTATTTTCAATAAAATTTCGTTTTCAAGGTGCCAGGCATACTAAATTAATCTTAGGATGGTAAAGGAATACAGAAGAAATAGGAACAAAATCAAATAGTGAATATAGAATAAGTGAACTTGTATTACCAGAGATATTTGAGTATCAACAAATTTATTTTATGAAAGAAGAAAAAATAGATAATTCTGTTGGGAAAAACCTATGAAACCAATAATTCATTGCCAGGAGACAAGAAATATTTTAGATTTTGAATGCACACCATGATATTAGAACACATTGGTTCTTCTCAAAAAAGGCATAAAGGAGCAGCTAAATAAGAGTTCACTCTTTAACCAAGTTGGTACCCATGCCACTTTAATATATGAGGCCCTAAAGATTAGAGAATTTATTTTCTGAACTTGGGATTACCATCAGAAATAAACAACATACTAGTCAAAGTCATTATTTTATCCAATATTTGAAAAGCAACCAACATTAAAAAAAAAGTTTAATATTTACAAGGCCCAGTAGACCCATTTGGTGAAGATAGCACTGAGTATTCATTTAACTAAAACTTGTTAAAAAAATTAATATTTGTACCTTCAGAATAAAAAACTAGTAGTAGAGTGACTTGAGCTGTGGAATCACCGATTTAAATTAAACTTTTTTGGTGATACTAGCTCGAAAAATATTAGACATGTGTCCGAGGATTCTCGCCAATGCATCCTAAGAGCCGAGAAAAGAAATGTTTGATATAATTTGAACGATTTTTTATATTATTGTTTCTGCCTTTGTTCTGTATGAATTTTAAGGTTTTTATATATCAGTTGATTTCTTTTTTTGTGTTAAATAAGAAAACAATATTGCCGATCATATTAAATTAGATTAAAAGTACAAAAATTGCATAAGCAAAAAGACGCTTCCAGTAAAGTAGGCCATATTTGTTTTATGGATTTGACCATACCAACATATTTGTTCTGTTTTTTGTGTAAAATAAGAAAGTAATAATGCCGATTGTAATGAATGAGCTTAAATGCATAAAAACCAAAAGACACTTCGAGTAAAATTGACAAAAAAATATATTTAGGAAAAAGCAGTTTACATTAGGGTTGGAATATCGAAACGCGATATATCGGATTTGAAAAACCGATATATTATATCGTTATCCTAACACCCGATATATCGATGATATCGATATTTTACACCGATGTATCGGTGCTATTGATATTATAAACTTTATTATTTTATTTTAATTAGAAATTTCTTTTATTCTTTATCATATTTTTAATGTTATCCGTGAGCTGTACTTCACATTAAAGCTTAATTATTTAATCAATCTAGGACGCTGTCTTTGAGCTGTTGTAACTTCCTTACTGTTTTAACTCATAGGGGCCACTAACGGTCACTAACATGTTGTTCATTGCTGTTGTTAGTGTGGTGATTAAAGTGAAAATAGAAACTAAAATGTCGCCAACAAAAAGTGAAGTGTGGAAACATTTTAAATGGAGAGACAGTAAAAGTGCGGATTGCAAATATTGTCACAAAATATTTCGGATATCGGGAAACACAACAAACCTGCAGTCACACCTTAAATCTTTCCATTCGCACGTTTTTTCGTCTCCATCAGGGTCAGGTTTTTCTGCAACACCATTTACTTCTAAATGAAGCTAATGAAATAATTCCTCCGTCAAAAGCTTCTGACATAAGAGTTTCCAAAATATCGCATCATTTGAAAAGAGGTAGACGAACTACGAAGAAAAATTAATGATGCTATTTTATATTTTATCTGTAAGGACACTCTGCCATACAGTTGAAAAGGAAGGTTTTCTCAGCTTGGTTAAAATTCTAGCCCCTTTATATAAGGTACCTTCTAGAAATACATTAAAAAAAATATTGAATGAAAAATACTCGGAACTGCGCTCTCTTATCCAAAAACATTTGAATGAAGTAAATTCAGTGGCATTGACTTGTGACATATGGACGGAGTCCCACCAGATGAAAAGTTTAATTGGTGTCACTGTTCATTTTATTTTAGAAACAAATGATGAAATGTCCTCAGTGTTCCTGGAACTTCGAGAACTCACAGACAGGCATACAACCCAATACATATCTCATGTTTTGGAAGATTTACGCTTTAACATCTCAAATGAAAAAGTAACAACAATTGTCCCTGACAATGGGGCAAGCAGTGTGAAGGCAGTGGATACGTTCTCACAGGCCAAACATGTACACTGTTTTGCTCACTTTTTAAATCTAGTGTGCGAAAAGACTTGGTTTGCTATTGTTGGCTGTGACCAGTTTAGAAAAGCCACTGAAGGTGGCACTAAATGCAAGCTAATTTCAGATGTTCCTACCAGATGGAACAGCAAATATTATATGGTCCAACGTTTCCTAGAACTTAGGCCTCATATCAGCGTTATATTGAGTGAACACACATGTGCTCCAATTATGGTGACTGAACGGGATGTTGAAGAATATTCAAGAATAAGAATCGAGGTATATTAGGTAGATGCTAACAACTAGTTTTAAATTTTATTGTGTTTCAACATTTCACAGTGTGTCATAGGCATAGTAAATCATAGGTTTACTCGCAATTGTACTTTCGTACTTTATTATGAAATAGAATCCAGATCTTTTCACCTTACCCTTCAAATAAACTCAAGAGTTTATGATTACCAAAACAAAAAATAATATGGATCAATCACTCACCAAATTGAAATAAAATAGACAATACTATAAATGTAAATAAATTGTTGCAGATAATCATTGGCTAAAATATAGCACATGTTAATTTATAAATATAATGGCGTAAATATGAGAATAAGTAATATTTAGTTGCCAAACAATAATTAATAGAAAAGATTGAAACACATATACTGTTAATTAATTCTATGTAAAGACAAACAGGTAATAATATAAATGGTGATTGTATTAAAATATATATTAGATGAGTTACATGTATTTATAAAAATGTTTTGAGAATGCTCAATGTATGCATGGAAACTTTATGAAATACAATTTTTTTTAGAAAAATAAAACAAGGTTTTTTTTTTTTAAATTTGTAAAACAATATAATATATGAAATATGGCAGAAAGCCTTCAAGATAAAAATGTATTATAATACTTATTTTTTTTACCGAAGTATTATTCTTTTCTGTCTTTTTTTATAATGATTCATGGATAATAAAAATATTGTTCTATAAATAATAATTATATTATTTCATAACCTTCATCACATTTTAACTTTATATTCATTTAATGCACGGTTTCTTTGCTTTTTCATCCATTTCCTTTCGATATATCGATATATCGATATTTTCCTACCGATTATCGGTGGATATCGATATTTGGTTTTGCGATATATCGAAATATCGAATATCGATACTTTTTTGGACATTCCAACCCTAGTTTACATTTGCTTTTAGCGTCCTTTAAAATTCAAAAAACGGATTTTCATAGAAATCAAAAAATAGAAATTTTTGACTTGATTTTTCTGGAGAATTTTTTTTGTTGTCAATATTCGGCGTTCACTTAAGCCTTCTTAACTCCTCAGGATTTTATCCAAACTTAACTTTACATCTGCCGTTGGAAAGCTGAATTTCTTATCCCAAACCGATACCAATAGCTTTTTGATTTGATGCCTTCATAAGGGAGAAAAGGTAGTGTGAACTAAATAAAAAGTCTTCAAACGTTTTATTTTATATCTCTGGTTTTGATTTGTTTATGGAAGTCGGGGTTGTTCCATTTCATGTTATCTTTAGGATGCTAAACCAATTCCATGTTTCTTATAAATCGATAGATCCGTGTTGAAGTTATCGCAATTTTTGCGAATTTAGAAAAAAAATCGAAGGCGAAATTTTGAGTATAAAATTCTAATTTTTGGATTGCTATGAAAATTTGTATTTAAGAGTTTCCTGAGGTGCTAAAAATGAATATCAACTTTGTTTCTCTCCACTGCTTTGTTTTACTCCATTTTGTTATTAGCACGATTTATTGTATGTTAAATTAAAAAAAAAAGCACTGGCGTAACTTGAATGGGCGCAGTGGTGCCGGGCATCTAGGTGAACATAAACTGAAAATAGCGAAGGGAAGACTAAAAATTCCGTTTTTATCTACTTTACTGTAAGAAAATCTGAAGTTTAATAAACGATGGAAGATGAAAGTAATTCAAAGAAGCAATAAACAAGGAAGGCGATGTAAAAGGAATCTTATGACCTAATGTTTTTATCACACCGTGCTACCTCCTTTGTTTTAGGACATTCTAAAATCGAGCAAACTGAAGAAATTGCCCCACTGGCACACCACCTGTGCACCACGCGTCGCTTCCATCTCACCAACACCACTAACTTTCACCTTTGTCCCTCCTCTAACAACTGTTTCCAAACTACTCCACGAGGATTTTCGTTTATAGTGTCATCTTCGTATGGTGCGGGCATAAAAGTTGAGCTTACAATTTGTATTTTTGTTTATTATTCCTAAGTAATATAATCAATTTCATTTTGTAAATATTGGTAATAATTTTTGATCACATCATTTTGCAATGTTTTGTTTTACACAAAAAAATATTCCCCCTCTCGTGCACCATTTTTTGTCTGACCACGGTCTGCAAATTTCAAGGTTGCGCACTTTTCCGCTGATCTTACCCAGGCGCAAAAATCCAGTTATGCCACTTTTTTCATATGAAGGAAAAGAGTGTGTGTTTCGAAACTCGTTGGAAGTTTAATTAAAAATATCTGATGTGGACATTGCCTGACTTCCTTGTGCGCCTATTAAACTATAAATATGTGGCTCAAAAAGTGACCTTGAATTTGGTTACTAGTTTTCGAAGATTGCAGTAGATTGCAGAAGATTGCATCTCAAAATCGACACTGTTTTGCGACGTCTGTTGGCGTCCTGCTATTGACACACACTCACAATCATTATAAATATTTTAGAAAGGGTTAGTACTGACCTTTAAACGTGCTTATCCGTGAAAATCTCGCTTTGTGATTTTTACTACGATTCGTATTATTCCCTTCTAAGAAGGCGGTAGGTAAACAAAAAAGTATAAGTCTTTTATATCGAATTTGAAAAGTTTTACAATATATTTTAATATGATTTTTGATGAAAATTTATTATGACCTTCAAGTTAAGTACCACTTTCGGTGATCATGTAGTAAACCAAAACGGGAGTTTTACAATTAGATGTTACAACAATCCCAAATAATTTTTTTTAACTTTCTACGATTAACAGTTTTTGAATTATGCCAGTAATTATGTACGAACGAACGTACGTACAGACGTCACGGCGAAACTAGTCAAAATAGATTCACTGATGGTCAAAATGGATATTTCCGTTGATATCTGAAAACCGAAAATTTTTGCGATTACCATGCTTCCTTTACTGTGTATAAGGAAGTAAAAATATAGATTGGAAAGATCAAAATTTGTTATTCGTTTATTAAAATATCCAAAAACTTTTATTTTACAATATAAAAAGAATTATGAATGACAATTTAATAGCATTAATCAAACGAGAACCTATTTTTACTTCCTTGTACGCAGTAAAAGAAATATTTTAATCGTAAAGATTTTCAGTTTTAAGATTTCAATGGATATATCCATTTTGACTAGTTTCGTCATGACGTCTGTACGTAACTTCGTTCGTTCGTATCTCGCATAACTCAAAAACGGTTATTCGAAAAAAGTTAAAATTTGGTATTTAAGATTGTTGTAGCATCTAGTTGTGAACCTCTTTTTTTTGTTACGACATGATTACCGAAAGTTGTACTTTACTTGAAGGTCATAAAAGATTTTCATCAAAAATTATATCAAAATATATTGCAAAACTTCTAAAACTTGGTATGCAAGACGTATATATTAATGTAATAGATTCTGGATAAAATTATACCGCAAGTACTTTACCTTTATATATTTGTTTTTTTTACCTCCCGCCTTCTTTTTACCTCACTGCCCTACTTCAAAGGTATTTAGGAGACCGAAATACTAGTCGTTTTATGTGGTAATTGCTCCAACGATTATTACTGTTACCATTAAACTCCAAAAGATGTAAAATTAAAAGTTTAATTGTACGCTCTGATAGATAAATTCTATAACATGGTAAAAAAAAAAGTCTTCAGATTTAATTTCGAGATTTATACTTCCTATTCCTTGTTTGCCCAGTATATTTTGTTTTGCACTGATATTTTACCAAGCCAACTCTTGAAGCGTCCGCAATATAGATTTTCATGAATAAGTTCGTTTCAGGGTCCGTACTAACTGTTTTTAACATTTTTATTGTGTCGTTGTCAATAGATGGTGCCAAGTGTCGCTTTTGAGATACTGCTATCTTCGGAAACTAGTAACCAAATTTAGGATCACTTTTTGAGCCACCGATTAATAGTTTAATAGGCTTACACGGAAGTCATGCAGTAGTTTGTAATTTAAAGTAAAGTATCACTTTTGGTTATTGAATATTACTGCCAATCATGTAAAAGTCTTCATATAAATTTGAAAAGAATTTGATTATATTTTAGACATCTTTTTACACCAAATTCTATTTGGAACGAAAAGTAAAGTGCAATTTCCGATTGGTATTTGGCAGCCGAAATTGAATACTTTATTTGCAATGGCATAAAAGTCTCTAATACCAAATTTGAAAAAATTGTAATGGGCGACTTTAATGCTCAAGTTGGTAAAGAAAATGTATTCTGCCCAAATATTGGTTACGAAATTCTTCATCAAACCACGAATGATAGGTGCGAGTGAATGATTTTTTTGCTACAGGCAATACATTAGTTGTAATGAGCACAATCTTCCCTTACAAGAATAACCATAAACATACTTGGAGAGCACCAAATGGATCATACAGTCAAATAGACCAAGTTTTGGTATCGTTGGAATATTTCAACTGGGTGAATCACGTGAGATCCCATAAGGATTCAGACGTAGACTCCGACCATTTCCTGGTGGTAGTAAAAGTAAAATTAAGACTTAATCAACACCCTAGTAAAGCAAGCAGTAGGAAAAAGAAATGGTACAAAGAAAAGCTAAATACACCGGATAAAAGGAAAAAGTTCAAAGAGGACTTCGAAGATACCGGCTGTCGAAGGAGGGCATTCAATCGAAGGCTATTGGTAAATACTGCAGCAAATGAAAATAAAAAAACAGCTGATGAACACTGCCAATGAGTAATTGGATCAGTACTCGCAATGAATGGTGCGACTTGGAATGTGAAGATGCTCTGAAAATGCGTAACAACAAAAGAATCAAGTGTATTAGCCACGATACTCGGCGAACAAGAAAAGAGGATTTGGACTGGTGCCTATACAAAGAGGATTTGTAAGAAAAAGAAGAGAATAACCATGGATAAAAAAATAGAAATACAGAATCATCCCAAGTGAATAGAGAGGCAAGGAAATTTAATCATGAAGTCATGAACATAAAAACAGCATAAATCAAATGCAACTTTGACAAGGTATGAGAATGGTGCACTTCTTACAGTGGCTGATGAAGTAATGAAAAGATGGGAGAGACACTTCAGTAAGCGGTTGAATCCAACACAATGAATGTAGCGAATATGTTCGGGATGGAAGTGATCAGGATGAGGAGACGGATGAAGAAATACCCCCAGAAGCAGAGGAGATTACGGACATTATCGCTAAATTGAAAAATCACAAAGTCCAAGGAACAGATTACATCACAGCAGAGCTATTAAAGCGGCGGAACTCAAAATGAATACTGAATTATGCAGGCTGGTAGCCCATATATGACAAGAAGAAAGATTACCCGAAAAATGGAAGGATTCTATAGTTCTCCCTGTAATAAAGAAGAAATGTGATCTCACAGAGTGCATCGATTACAGTCCGGATGAGCGGAAGGAGTAGTGGACCTGTTTGGTGTGAACACAGGGCTAAAACAGGGTGACGCGCTAGCACCACTATTATTTAATCTGGTACTTCACAGAATTGTTAGCAGGACAGGATTGAACCAGGGCAAAACAATATTTATCAGAATGGTACAAATCCTAGCGTATGCAGATGGCATCGCATTTGTTGGGAGACCACAACCTGCTGAGGAGGAAGCTTTCTGCAAGATAGAGCATGGAACGAAAAATATGGGATTTAAGGTGAATAAAAATAACACAAAAATGATGCTCATTAGGAAACAGATAGGGTCCCACAACAATTGGAATGGGAGAATATGTTTAAGAGGTTCTTATATATATATATATATATATATATATATATATATATATATATATATATATATATATATATATATAAGAACCTCTTAAACATACCAACTTGTTGTGGGACCCTATCTGTTTCCTAATGAGCATCATTTTTGTGTTATTTTTATTCACCTTAAATCCCATATATGTTATATTACAATAACAGAAAAGATGGAAGAGGAAGCTGAAATAGGATGCTGATTAGCAGCAGCCAACAGAGCATATTTTTCCCTGTCAAAAATTATTAGAACCAGGTTACTAAGTCGCTGTACAAATGTTTTATGAGGCCAACAGCAACCTACGCTTGCGAAACGTGGTCAGCTACACAAATCGTCGATCGGTTCGAGAGAAAGATCATGAGACGCATTCTTGAACCGGTCAAATACAATGAAACTTGGCGTCTGCGACGAAATACGGAGTTGTATGATGAATACCAGGATTTGAATATCTCCAACTTCGCCAGTTTGCAGAGATTGAAATGGATTGGTCACGTGATCAGGATGGAAGACTTCAGGTGCCCTCTAAAAGCATACATGAACACGCCAGGTGGATCAAGACCCAGATCACGTTGCAAGGATGGTGTCCTCATAGACATGAGACAGGCAGGGATGAAGATAGTACATGCTGCGGATAGGGTCGTGTGGGGCAAAATGATTGAGAAGGACAAGGGCCGTTTCATGCGTTTCGTGCCACTGAAGAAAGATGAATAGGATAGAGGTCCTTCAAAAGGTCCTTATTTCAAAAATGGTTGGTTTTAACACAGGCTTCGATAGATCTTGCTAATTATTAAATTGGAATGGATTACATTACGAGTAGCGACACAGTAGAATAAACGCTAAAATTGGATATTTTAATAGTCGACTACTTCTTCCCGTATAAGAGAATGGATCAGAAAATTATTAAGGTAAGTGTGCTAGATTAGGGAGGGAGAGAGGGAGGCTCCCGCTGGGAGCCTGAGAGTTATTATTCATATGTTAATAATTCACAAACGCCCTATGAATTCTCATGTTATCTTGACTAGTTTTCAAGAATAAAATATTATTTAATTTGTTAGTGCTTCGTTCTTATGTTGTGCACTGTAACCAAACATTTTAAAAAGCCATATATATTTGTTGTTTATCTAATAGGCCATATATATCAGGTCTGAGACTATAGGTATTGTGATTTTTGAAAAACGAAGCCCAAGTTTCCTAAATGTCTAAAAAAATACATTTTTATTTTTTTAGATGATTGAGATAGGTCAGACAGACAAACATCCTGCAAAATTACATGATGCCATCTTGTATGGTTTTCAAGAAAAATATTAAAGTTGCAAGTGCACTTTAAGGGCGCTTTTTCTGAGACTTTTTATGGAGCCAAATAAAGAAATAAAATTAAAAAAAAATAATTTAATGAAACCCATAAATGATAAGGCAAATAAATTTTGCAGGTGTTATCAGAATAGTAATAGGATCAATTGCTCCAAGTTCCATCATAATCTGAGGGAATGGGTGTTTTGAGTGGTTGATATGGAATGGCCCGAGAGCATTATTATGGATATTACTGTTTAAATATAAAGGAAAACTTACCAGCTGTGTATAATGGATTTATTGTAGTGACAACAATCCCTGCTTCTAGCAACCCTAAAGCGATCACGGGGAATTCAGGCATATTTGGCAGTATCATAGCTACCACATCTCCAGGTTTGAAGCCCTCTTTCAATAAACTGGTAGCTAATCGTCTGCATAACAGCCGCAGCTCTTTATATTTAATTTCTCTTCCTGTCATCCCACATACCTAAGTTAAAATTGAGATAAAGATATTTTATTTATTTTTTAATATTTAAGAATGTCAAAGCCTTTGAGCAAAAGCTTTTTTTTTATTTTTAAAAGTAAACCAAAAATTCAGGAAACCAAAAAACGTACCCAAGAAATTTGTACAGTATTGCTCCGATACTTAAAAATAGATTTTAATTTTTTTCTCAGTACTTGAATGAACTAATGCGATTTATCATTTAAAGTATCTTGTTTTGCATTGTCCTAACAATATTTCTGTCAGGATTTAAAAAAATCGAAAATTAAAAATTTAAAAATTTATATTAACAGGGAAAAAAAAAACAACTTTATTATCTAACGAATCTATAAAAGTTATATTTAACACTTTAATATATTTGACTTTAGCATAATATTCAAGTTATATAAATCACATATTGATATAATAGGAGGAAAACGAAAGTAATTGTTTTCAATAGTTGTTCACATTTAAGCATTGTCCATTGAATACACAACTCAAAAAGTTCGTTTTTCAGACGCCTCGATAGCTTTTGAATTATTATTTATACGGATAGGAGATATTTGAATTCAACTTTGTTGGTAGTTCATTAATCATATGAACCAAAATTTACAAATAAAGTATTAATAATAACAAAAGACTAAATCGAATGGCAATATTGCAGTATAAAGTGATTTGATAATACTTCAGAAGTTGGAAAATATTTTTTGGATACAAAATAAAACAGCAAAACTTTGTTCATTCGCTCCCGTTTTGTTTTCTAAAAATGTAAAAAGCGGTAAGAAACAACATAATGTAAGTTTTAGGAATGTTTTGTTTTAGTTTCGATGATATGTATTCATGAATTTTTAATTTTACGGATAAGGATACAATTTCAAGAAAACATGTTGCAAAAATCTTTTTCAATTAAAGTAAAAATTAATTTAATTAAAGAGTTCGATAAATCTAATTTAAATCAAAAATATTTTGCCGCATCTATAAAACATAACAGGAAGAAGTGGATGAGAATGAAAGGGAATTAGTAAAAACAACAGACGATTTGCACATATTTTTCGTGCTTGACGAAACTTTTTAACAAATAAATAAATCATAAAATCCTATTTTAAAAAATGCTTTATGTTTCCATAAGCAAGAAAAAAATCGATGATTGCTTTATACCAGGAATATTAAAAATGTAGATAAAAATATTTTTTTTTTTAAATTTGTAGTTTAAACAGATTAAAACAAAAATGTTTTAATTGTTTTTTATGATTTTCCGGATATAGCGTTTCCCTGGTTTTAGCGTCCTTTTTCCTTGGGTCCTTTCAGAGTGTTATAACGAAGTTTTACTGTAGTTGTAGGATAGAAATACTTTTTTTTAATATATACATATAATTTTGTATAAAAAAAAATCCAGATCAAGTTGCATAATAAATTCAAAGACTTAAATTCTTAACCACTTTCACTGGCACAGCACCAGAACAAAAAAACATTATTTAGATAAAATAAAAAATAAGTTACCGCGCATACTCACCAAAGCCGTTAGATCTGACCACTTTTCTGCTTTTTCCCAAAAAAAATCGGTCAACAAGGATTCTGGTATTGGAACATCACGATACGGTGATTTGATAATATTGGGATTCCATTCGCTATATTGTCTCTTTTGTTGAAACGAAGAAAGTTGACAAACATTATTAAATGTTTTTGTGTAACAACTTAGCGAACGTAATATGGTTTTATTATATCGTTTAAGAAGATTTGTTTGTCTTGATAACGGCTTCAACAGTCTGAATGTGGCATTCATAATAATCATCTGAAAACAGAAGAAATAAAAATTAATTAAACTTATTTAAAAACGACCTTACTGTGAAAAAGGTCCTTGTTTTTACTGATTTGTTTTTTTTTAATCACTTCTATATTAGTTTAAAGTCTATGTTTGTTGTGATCAGTTAGGACCATTCTATTTGTAAATTGCTGAAATTATTATTACTATTATTATTTCTAATACTACGCATGGTCGGATTTAAAGTTTAGACTCTCATAGGCTCAAGAGTTTTTGCCACCCTGTCTTCACACCACCGGAAGAAGGAGGGGATGGTCGGACCGGCAATGCTCCTCAAGAAAAAAATGTATGATGGCAATTTTAATTTTTTCGCATTATACGATTACTTATGAAAATGAAGACGTTTCCTAACTCCTCCTTCACATTTACTTGTTATTTAAAAAAATAACATCCTCTTATTTAACATCCTAAAATCCTCTTATTAAAGCCTTATAATTCGTTTATAGTATATCTTCGAGAAAACGCAGGAAAAAACAGTTATGAAGATAAGAAAATTCCATTTCAGTGTAGCTCAAAAACTAGAAATTAAAAAAAAACAGACTAGTATTAGCAAGTATATAGCCTATTTAACTTTGTGCACATGTTTTTACTTGCCTTTCCGATATATACCTATAAATAATTACCTTAGGAAGGTATTGTAATCGGGTCAAATTTTCGATATGAAGTTTTCAACGAATCTATGCATTCCAGCTTCCACTGAGTCCAAAAAACGCATTTTCAGCCATTGGTCTGGGCCACGGTTATCTCTTGAGCGAGTGATACCATTTTTTGAAAATGACTTTTTTTTGTTTTTCGAATAACTTGAAAACTATACCTCTCTCAGAACATTTGAGATGCTCATTTGAAAGATAATTAAATGGTATACAAAGCAAAACTTAAAAGAAAAAAATCTTTATCGGACTGGTATTAGCAAAGATTTTTTTTTTTATAAGACTTTGGACCCAAAGTGGTAATGAAATTCGCCTGTGTGGACACATCAGATATTATAGTGATAACACAAAGTACATTATAAAAGTCATTCAATACAAATTAATTCTATATTCGGCTTATAAAATCTCTTAAGGGAAATCGTGTTTGACCAAAATTGCAACGCTAGTTAACATGAATATACGGGATTTATGGAAGAATATCTGGTGCGAAAAAAAGTTATGAACATATAAACTTAATGACTAATTTAGATTAAATCAAACAGCAAATAAAGCTTATCACTAAAAAAAAGAATTAAATCATAATACTATCAATTTAGAGTTAATTAGAAGTTTTAGTTATTTATATAAAGCATTTCCACATAACTTGTAACTTTTTCCAAATCGATTGGCACCTTTTCCATTTCAATTGTAACTTTTCCATTTCAATTTTAACCTTTTCTGTTTCAATTGTAACCCTTTCCAAATCAATTGTCACCTTTTCCAGATCAATTGTAACCTTTTCCATTTCAATTGTAACCTTAACGGACATGAATTAGTTCTATTTTATTTATTTTATTATTGAAAAATAATTATTTTAATTACAATAATGACTTTTGAAATAATTTTGGTATATTCTTCATTTATTAGGTTTCTGATTCCAGTATTTGAATTGGAATTTCTATCGCGCATACGCATTCTGAATTTCCGTTACTGTTGAAGTTTTTAACGATATAGGAATGGTTTATTAGTTTTTCGAAGGTTCTAATTCTATTTTTTAAATTTGATTTTCGATCGCGCTTGCGCATTTCGATTTTCCGTTGCTGTTGAAGTTTTCTATTACATGGGGATCGTTTATTAGGTTTACAACGTTTCTGATTCCATTTCTTTAAATGAATTTTTGATCTCGTTTGCGCATTTCGTATTTCCGTTACTGTTGAAGTCTTTTATTATCTTATATTATCGTTTCTTAAGTTTTCAAAGGTTCTGATTCCGTTTTTTTTAATTGAATTTTTTATCGAGTCGTTGATATTTCATTGGTACAGGTAACATTTATTATGTTTTCATTGACTATATTTTCAAGTTTAATATCGGGATTTTGATTGCGCATGTGCATGGAACAGTGAATGGATTCACTATTTTATTGAACTTTTCTGCGTTAATGAGGACAGTACATTAGATTTTCAAGCGTTCTTATTCGGTTTTTCGAATTGGATATTTTATCGAACATGCTCATTTCGAATAACCTTTACAATTGACATTTTTGTCGGTGAAGTTATTATATATGATATACTAAAACAAAAGGTCAAATATAATTGTAATTTGAAATTCGCCTGCTCGATAAAAAATAAAATTTGTAATATGCAATCTGAACCCGCGAAAATTTCTATGTCAAAGAAAACTTCAACAGTATCAGTAAATCGAAAAGCGCTTGCGCAATCAAAAATCCAATTTAAAATATGGAATTAGAACCCTCGAAAAACTAATAATCCATTCCTATATCATAAAAAACTTCAACATGAACGGAAAACCGAAAAATGCATGCGCGATAGAAAATAAAATTCAAAAAATAGAATTAAAACCCTCGGAAACCTAATGAACGATCCCTACATCAAAGCATACTTCAACAGTAACGGAAATGCAAAATGCGCATGCGCGATTAAAGATTCAATTAAAAAAATGGAATCAGAACCTTTGAAAACCCAATAAACGATCCCTTTATCGTAGAAAACTTCAACAGCAATGGGAAATCGAAATGCGCATGAGCGACCAAAGATCCGAACGTAAATTCGGAAATAGCGGCCTTGAAAATAAATAAACAACAATTACATTTAAAAAATTTAATCTACTTGAAATTAGCAATTAACATCACTTATCTAATAAACGAAGATAAGTCTAAAGAATCTGCAAAAAATTATTTCAAAAGTCATTATTGTATTTAAAATAATTATATTTCAATAATAAAATAAATAAAATAGAATTAATTCATGTCCGGTAAGGTGACAATTGAAATAGAAAAAGCTAAAATTGAAATGAAAAAGGTGACAATTGATTTGGAAAGGGTTACAATTGAAATGGAAAAGGTTGCAATTGAAATGGAAAAAGTTACAAATGAAAGGGAAAAGGTATAAACTGATTAGGAAAGATTTACAATTGACTTGGAAATGCTATAAAATCGGTACATCTCTACAATAAGGAATTATTTATTGATTATTTTTTTTAATTTAAAAATGATACTAAAAATTGAAATTTATTGAATAAGGAAAATTAAACGTGAAATTATTTTGTTGAAAAATTATTGAACAATAGAAACTATTTCCAGACACTGAGTACGAATTTCCTTTAATTTAGAGGGAAATTGAATCATGAGATGAACATTATTGCAAAGAAACTTTTATCCTTGAAAATTACATATAAAGGCAAAGAATGTGCATAATTTATCTATTTTTCCTTGTAGAGATATCCCTGAGCAAGGGTTGCCGACCTTTTACGACTTCCATAATTCCTTATCCAAAACAAAACCGAACAAAATAAATATCACGCTTTATTATTTTACAAAATATATCAAAGGATTGAAGGTTCAAGGATGAATAGTTGGGGGCGCGGTCAGAGGAAAAACAAAGAGTAATGATTTTTCTATCTTTTTTTTTATACCAACAATCTCTCTCTCTGATTACATCAGCGGTCTACTATATCTCTATTATTACAACATATTTTTATTTTTAAAAACTAGGATAAGCAAATATAAAAACGAATAGATATGTTAACAAATATTTAAAAACATGTAATTTCAATGATATTTATATCTTCAATTAAACGGTAACCATTATTTATTTTTCCTCTTTCTGTACACCAAAAAGAGCAAAAAAAAGTTTCAGATCTGTATTGTTTGTTGTCTACAGTGGTCAATCCTATTCGGTTTTAAGGAATGCAGTAGCGCACCTACTTAAGCGCTTTAGTGGTTTGTTAATGAAGTTGACGCCCATGAATTTGAATGAAGACTCTTATTTATTCAGTACATTAATTTACTTTCTGTATGTTTACATGCAGCTTTCTGCATTCTGAAATACACAGATGAATTGGACGGAATGTACATGCAAGGAGTCTTTAGACACTTGACTACTTCACGGAGATTCAATATTCATGGGCGTCAACTTCACTAACAACCCACCAATGCGCTTAAGTAGATATTCAAATACATTCATCCCTTAGGACGAATAGGGTTGTAAGATTTAAAAATTATTTCCTCAGTCGGGGTTTTTATTTTTTATTAAATTAAATTATATTTTAACGTTTTTTAGTTTTTCAAGTAGTGGTTATTTATAATTTATTGCCATAAAAACACGAACTTACAAATGATGTAATAAGGCTTTGGTTTGAAGGCTTTGGTGAAGTACAAACTTGTTACAAATTTTGTTGGTCGATTATAATTTTTTTTTAAGATTCTGTTATAATGAATCCAAAATGCTTTGTATTTTCCGCTATCTTCATAAATGACTGAGTTATGGGCGTATAAAATCTCTTTTCGGCCGGCATTTTAAAACGAAATGAGGGATGGTAAAGTCGAGTTCATTCTGGAATGACCTTTGACTTTTTACCAAAACTCAAAAAAATCGGCACAGTAGTCCTGCAAAAAAGCCGCGGCCGAGGCACAGAAACTAAATTTAGAAATTATATCATTTTATTCTCTAATAATATTGACAACTTAAGTATAGGTATTTTAAAAAATTTAATTTAACTTAATTTAAATTTAATTTAGCTCAACTTACTGGCCTACATCCCTTAAAAAACGCCCTGATATCCTAGATATGTTCGTTACTTCCCAGATACCCTCCTTCCAATCCACAGTAAAATCCAAAGATGACCTATCCTCAGATCACAGTCCGGTTCTGCTTTTCTTGCATTCAAATCCTCTCCTCCGTCACTGATTACAGGACAAGTAAACTGGGACAATTTTCGGTACGATCTAGAAAACAAACTAGACTTAAAAATTCCGTTAAAAACTAAACAACAGATCGATTACGCTATTGAGGAATTCACAAGAGCAATAGGAACCACTATTTACGGCAACACATCAAGCCACAAAATTAGAAATACCCGAGAAACCAATTTACCGCATCATCTCCGCATTTTATTAACTGAAAAGCGCCGAGCAAGAGCGAGGTGGCATAGAACAAGATACCCATCAGACAAAACTCCTTATACAAAACTGACCAACAAATTAAAAATAGAGATCAGAAAATTCAAAATTTCCAGAACTTTTCAGAGAACCTAACTACTAACGATAAATCATTATGGATAACTACAGCAAAGCTACTAAAATTCAAAATCTTTAACCATCCGCTTCTCACTGAATCTCAGACCTGGTCAAAATCAGATGAGGAAAAATCCCAAATATTCGGTGAACACCTATTCAAAACTTTTAATCCTCATCCTGAAATCCTTAATCCAACCCATCTTGAACATGTTGAGGCAGAACTAACTATTCCACTTCAGATGTCCCTTCCTCCTAAAGCGTTTCATCCTTCCGAAATAATTAACATCATTCAGAAATTGCCTTCCAAAAAAGCTCCTGGCAATGATCTCATCACACCACATATCCTAAAACAGCTCCCTCGAAAAGCTGTCCTATTCCTAACCTATATATACAATGCTTCACTCAGATCCACCCTATATCCCTGACCCTTGGAAACTGTCTAATGATACAGAAACCAAAAAAAAAAAAAGAATGTCCACCCTCCTATCGTCCTATTTCCCTCTTGCCCACTATGGGCAAAATCCTAGAAAAACTCAGATTAAAACGACTGTACCCAATCCTAGATTTAAATCAAGTGATTCCTGACCACCAGTTTGGATTTCGAGCATCCCATTCTACTATTCAGCAGTGTCATGTGATATCCTCCACATTGGAGCTCGGAATGTACTGCACGGGAGCCTTTCTCGATGTAGAACAAGCTTTTGACCGAGTCTGGCACCCGGGACTGCTTTAAAAACTCCGTCAATTCCTTCCCCCAACATATTTTCTATTAATCCGTTCCTACCTCACCGATAGAACCTTCAAAGTAAATCATAATCTTGCCTACTCATCACTATTCTCTCAGTCCGCCAGTGTACCTCGTAGTATCCTTGACCCCATCCTTTACATGGTGAAAACAGCTGATATCCCAACCCATCCTAGCACTATCCTCACTACTTACGCTGATGACACATGTGTGTTATCTGTGAACAATGACCCATTTTCCGCATCTCAAACCCTGCAGTCACACATCACAGCCATTGAAGAATGGTGTCAAAACTGGAGAATTAAAATAAATCCCATCAAATTATCTTTACACTACGTCGTAAACCCACTACATCCTGTCCTACAGTATCCTTTAATAATATACCATTTATCCCTGTCGAACAGATCCGCTACCTAGGACTCCATCATGATAAACGCCTTACATGGAACCCTCATACAAGACTGAAACGACAAGAAACTGCTCGTAGATTCCGATTACTACAACACTTACTTGACAAACGCTCCAAATTACCAATTTTCTACAAAAAGCTCATTTACATCACCATTATCAGGCCTATTTGGACATACGAAATAGAGCTTTGGGGTACCACTAAACCATCAAATTCCTCCCGCATCCAATCCTTGCAATCCAAAATCCTTAATGCTCCTTATTTTGTCACAAATAAAATTATTCACAAAGCCCTCAATATCCCATTTGTTGCAGATTTAGCCCGAAATAGATATATCTCCTTTAATTCCAAACTCCTTGCCCATGCCAACCCTCTTGTTCGTAGCCTTTCAGCCCCATGTATTCCTTATAATCCTCTTAGGCGTCTGAAAAGAAGATGGCCACGGGACATTCTAACTTAAAATAATCATTGAAGTGCTACCAATGGGTGGTTCCTTCACAAGTCATTCTCAAGTCTTGTACTCTAACTTTACATTTACTTGTTGTATTACGTAATACAGTTGTAAATTTCAATAAATAAATAATAAAAAAAAAGAAAATTTAGCTCAATTTTAATTCAATATAATTTTATTTTATAATAATATTAACAAGTTCATAATGATATTAAAAATGTTGTTTTCAATTTTTCCATTTTTATGAATCTTTATATCGATTGCTTCGGACCATACTGGCCATTTCGACATTTTTTTTTAGCAATCTGGAGTTTAGTTGGTTCAGAAGAATCCATTAAGTACCTACATAGAAAAGTGAAAAAGAAAAATTTAACGGCTTACATTATCAATTGGAGTGCTTCCTTACTGATGGGAAGGTGTTTTTTTTTTTGGAAAGGGGAAGGGTTTCATGTTTCACTATCGTCAAGAAATGGTTGAGAGAATTCATTCAGGCCGGATAAGCCGTCAAAGCCCCATTTCATATATAAAACAAGTTCACTGTTTTTTAATGTATTCAGTTCATCGTCTTTTTGGTTTTTAAACTTCTTTTTACTGTGTGGCCGAACAAACTCTGTAAAAATTTTTCGGCAGAAGATTCTGTAATGTGTACATCATTTGGGTAGTAGTCTTTCTTGGCTTCTTGGATTTTCTTATAGCTGGGAAAAATATTACGGCCAACCTTTTTTGTAGCTGCTCTGATGATTTCATAATGGAATCTTGGTAATTTAGGTTGTGTAAAATTTGGGAGCGCAAAATCAGTGCTGAAAGCTTCGGCTTGGCTAATTGGCTGGTTAGAGGAAGCAGTAGCAGTATTGATCAGGTCCTAAGAATGAGAAGCTTGATGAGCGCGAACTTTGGTTTCTCTACTTCTTTAACAGCACTGATCAAAACCCTTTGTATGTCTTCCAGGTATTCGCAACTGGGATTCACTATAAGTTTGATTATCGGGAAAAGTGAAAATAAATTCACCCTTCATCCATTAAAAAACTCATTTTTAAATTTATCCTATTAAAATTAACAGTTTTTTACTTTTGTTTGTAATGAGGAAAAAAAAAGGCTTTTTTATTACACCATAAATTGAAGTAAGTAAATCATCACATTCCAAGCAATACTTCTCGCAAACAAAAGGTTCTAATGATCCGTTACTAAATAATACCTCACATATTTTATTACTTTCTCTAACCTATACTTCTCGCAAACAAAAGGTTCTAATGATCATATACGAAGTATATAGTAAGGAGAAGTATTGCGATCGTGAAAATTTTCGAATTCGAGTTTTCGACGGAAATACACGTTTTAAGGTCTCCTGAGTCCAAATGACCAAGTCTCGCAAAATGGCCTGTGTGTGTGTCTGTGTGTATGTGATGAGTTTAGATCAAAAACGGAACACTGTACGATACTGAAATTACGTATTTAAGGTTGGCACATGCATGTGATGTTACAGCAACATTTTCGTCAAAATCGACTAACCGGAAGTGCCACTTTATATAATCGATTTTATACATTTTTACAATTTTCTCGAAAACGGCTCTAATGATTTTGATGAAACTTAAAAAGTATGCATTTTACGTTAGAAAATCTATAGACTTTTATGAAAGGTAATTAAATCATCTAAAAAACAAAACAAGAATCATCAAAATCGAACCAATAATAGCAAAGATACAGCGCATCGGACTAACCGGAAATGGTTTATATATAATGGATTTTACAATTGTTTGCAATTTTCTCGTAAACGGTTCCAACGATTTTGGTAAAACTTGCCTAATGTCTTCAACTTAAAGACGTTTAACTTTTCAGTTATGTAGTATATCAACGAAAAAGTGCAGAGAATAAAGTTATGACGAAAAGAATATTTTATTTGCGCTTAACTTGAAAAGCATGCAATTTATAGAAAATTATGTACAGAATTATATGAAAGGTTATTAAAGTATCTAAAAAAAAAAAAAATCATCAAAATCGGACCAGTATTAGCAAAGATACAGTGTATTTTATGAGGAGCATAAAATAGATGGATGCGACCGAACCTCCTCCCACCTATTCGCCAATCTGTTGTAAGCACTCTGTAACAAAGTAACTTAAGAATACAAAAGCGAAAATTAACTTAATAATTTCTACTTTCTCATTATTTAATGGAAAGAAAATGTTTCCATGGAAACTAAACCAGAAACTTTTAAAATACATTTGCAACTTGACAAAGTTAAAGTATATAGGCAGTGTACATAATTTTTGTACTAAAATTGTTTCAAAAACTCTTTTATTGTGCTTAAGTGGGAGAAGAAGTGAATGCTGCTGAGTTTATTTCAAGTATTGTTTATGTGAACTCTTTAAATTTACATTAAAAAGATAATTATTATAGGACGGTAAGGGAAAGTTGTGTGAAGCGCGCACCGCACCAGATTTTTTTAATAGTCTCCACAATAAGAATATTGATATTAACACCCTTTAAGGATAAAGCAGACTGATAATTATATAAATAAACATAGAAACCACGAACTGACAAATATCGGCTAATGTTTAAGCAATTCTTGTTTTTATGGCTTTACCTTAGCAGTTGTCAACGAAATTTATAGGAATGTTAGGTAGTTGTATAACATATAAAAAAAAAAAAAAAAAAAAAAAAAAAAAAAAAAAAAAAAAAAAAAAAAAAAAAGCTTTGAGAAAATGGCAATTTTGGACCGGAGCTCAACTGAGCTTTTCTTATACAAGTTCACATGCTCTGGTTACTTTTCCCAGTCGCTCTATTATATTTTTTGATGTCATATTTTGAAAATTGGAGCTGTCTAATTTGTTTTGCCTTTTCTTTAATACATCAACTAAAAATCTGGTGAGTTTAATGGTTTTATCTATACAAATAAAACTACAGTAAGCCAATCATAAATAAAAATAGACAATTTTTGGGTAAAGTAATAGTGTCGAACTTCCTAAGTCTCTCAGAGTCACAAACAAAAATGAAATGGAAAAAACGAACTAGAACTGTTTTCTCCAACTAATAATGAAAACAATGGTTGCGTTACTAGCACACTAAGTGCTAATTAATAGTGCTCTATGATTACCGTTGAACGACTCTAATAACTGAATCGTTGAACGATAGTCGTGATAGTCGCGCCGAGGAAAAGGTGCCTTTAGACCCGCAGTACGTTTTTTTCTTTATTCGATTTTTGGGTTCTACGTTTCTTGAAATTTTACGGTGGTGGGATTAAAAAAAAAAATTGTATTGGTCGAAAATAATAAACTAAAAAGATAGTAAATTACAAAACAGATGTGGAGTGTATTATGCAGAAATAATTAATAAAATTGACGTTTGTACTTTTAATAAAAGTATGATATGAATCAATTAAATAAAACAGAAAGAACAAAATAATAAGAACTAGAATAAAGAGGACATACGGTCATTTCATAGTAGGGAAATAGCAGTTATACTCGAGTCAGTAGATTATAATCAGTGGACAAGAAATCATTGATGGTTATAAAATATATTGAAAAAAAGAGAAATTTATTAAAAATTAGGAGTACAATGCATTAATAAAACTAAATATAATTTACTGAAGGAAGACTATGCCTATAATAATTTTATAAAACGGCAGAAACAAAGAATTGTGAGAAATAAACTAGTCAGTTTTAGCGAAATAAATACAATGAGTAGAAAGATGACATGGACATTTCGTTTAATATATTTGGATTAAGGGAGAGAAGGGGATTTGAAAGGTATGATAAAGCATGAAAAACAAAATTAAATGTATAATATAACGAATTTTACTAATTTTGAAAATAAGCTATCAATAAAATTAGATAGGTATATTGTAAATAATTTGCAATATAAAAAATATTAAGTTAATTCTTAACAATATATGAAGTATAAGATATACAAAAAGTAATTTAGATAATAACTAATGCTAGTGAATAATAGAAGATAGCTGAATATAATGTTGGTAGTTCGAGTTGGAAACGTTGAACGAATTGAAAATAAATAATGTGAAGTATGTTGGGTTTTATTAGCTTCCCGATATTAATTCCAAACAAACAGAAAACACGTACATAGATAAAAATAGAATTTTAATGTAATTTTTGTCCTTGCGAATCTCTTATAACTCAACATTTATTATAAATTCAAAAACCTTATTGTTTGGCCGCATGCATGTTATCAGCCTTAAGTAGATAACATTATCGCGTCTACATATGATGAAGAATATTAGTTGAACAATCAAAATCATTTAAATTAAGTACAGCCTTTCTCAAAACTAATTGGCCAGCTGCTATCTTTAATACCAATGATAACTAAATTATTATATGTACTTAAAAGACGAGTTAAAAACAAACAAACAGTTTTATTGTTTTTTTTTTATTGTAATTGTAATTGTAGTTGAAATAATGCTTGACCGTAATTAAGGCAAAATTGGTTTATTTAAGTTTTTGCAAGTTCTCAATGAACTAAATCACCTATCGAAGCCAAATTATAAAAATAAAAATAATGAAATGATTCACAAAGTTAAAATTTTAGCACTCATAACAATTATTTACTGCTAATCAAGATTTTAATTTTAAATTAAAGATGTTGAAAATGGTGGAATTTGAATGAGGAGAGGGACGAAGAATGGCTGATATTAGAAGGGGGGGGGGATTTCAGATGAGTTATCAGTAATTACGATGTTTTTATTAAAAACCTCAATAATTTCAATTATTTTCGGTGTAATATATACTGACCAATTTATTTAACTTATAATATGAAAGTATACACTACATTTTAAATAATTATAAGCTGTTAATGTTGTTAGCCCTGCTACTGTATCACCTCCTTCTCCAAGAACGGCTATTTTCCTGTGCCGAAAAGGATCATCCCATTCCTATAAGCTGGAGATCGAAAGGCTCAAGCATAAATAGTTATAGATTTAAAAAAATATAAATTATTTTATGACCTGATACCCAATAAACAGAGTAAATATTTTTTAAATTTTTAATCCTAGAAATTACGATTCGATTTGAAGCTGTGTATCTCGTCCTCAGTTCATCCGATACCAAGGTTTTTGAACTCGATAGAAAGCGGAGAGTTCCTTCTTTCCATACGTACCAACTTATTTAATTTTCTTAGAATGGTCTGTGTAAAAAAAATGTAATTACAAAGGTAAAACAAAATTGAGTTTTTTTGCGGTTTTCACTTGTTCTCAAACACATAGGAATATTCTGGTTAAAACGAATGGCGTAGATTAAGAATCTTTTTCGCTCTTCAACCAAGAGCCACTAAAACGAGACTGTACAAGACGCTGATTAGGCCAGTGTTGACATATGGATCTGAGACCTGGGCTTTTTCAAAGGCGGATGAAAGAGACCTTCTAATTTTCAAGACCTGAAATATTCAAGTGAGATAAGTTCCTCGCTTTTTATACAGATATACCCAATTTTCCTTTTGTTTTGGACGAACACAAGGTACGATATTTCCGGCTCCGCGTGCTAGCTTTAGGCAAACGATCACAAATGTTTTTATTTTTAATAATAAAAAGGTTATCATAATCCAGATTCATTACTTTTGTTAATAATGCATTAACGTTTTTTATTAAAAGATGATTGAATCTAAACCATAAATGTGTATTGATCAGTTGCATAGCTAACTTCAAAATTAAATTTATTTAGGAAGGAATGAGATGGTCCGGGAGGCGTTCAAAATGTGGAACCCAAACAGTAAAAACTATTTATTTAGGAACCGACGTTTCGATCCACTATGCAGGTCTTCTTCAGGGCTTGAAGCTCCAAGGGATTCGACTTGATTGATTTGATGAATTGATTGGCAATTTATTTAGATTCCTTACCGTACAGGAAAAAATCACGAAAAAGATTTAAATAATATGAAGCAGGATGTAAATTTATCAATAAATAATGATATTAAACAAAATGTGAAAATATAGTAGTGTTGAGTTTATGTCCGTTAGATATCTGAGACTCCCATGACCAAAATTGCTTGTTATTATCTCGGCAGTCTTATGGAACTACTGTTTTAGAAAAAATAAATTGCATGGATTTTTTTTTAAACAGCATCGTAATTCCTTAACTACCAGCTAATCACCCGAGAGCTCATGGAATACTATAAATTATTTTCCTCTACAACCATAATCGTCGTTTTTGACTATGGTTTTCGACCATACCCGTTAACCAAATTATTCTGTTGCAGTACTCATTATACGCAAAATTTGATGTGCTTTCATTGAATAAACTATTGGTTTTTCCGTTTGTGAATTAGAGGTGAAAAAACAAAAATAGTCCTAAAATGTCGAGTTTTATTGATCTCTATTTTGTGTTCCAGAGGCTATAAGTTATAGTTACATTTTTTATGTCAGGACAAACCTTAATATTAAAATATTGCCAAACCTTTGTATAAAATCAGTCACTTTTTTTTGACAAAGACTCCCGGGCTATTTATAAAGATATAAATATAGAACAATTCATTAATCTAGCTAGACTGCCTGTACAATGGGCTAGTTTGAATCTAGAAGAAATCCAACAGAAAGTATTGAATGAGCCAAAAAAAAAAAAACAGGAGAGTTGGTCGTCCTAAGCTTTGATGGGAGGACTCAGTCAGTGGCTGCTGATGTCAGGATTCTAATTGATGCCCGAAATTGGAAGGTAGCAGGACTTGATCGGGAAAACAAGCGTTTGATGCTGGAACAGGCCAAGTCTCAACTTGGGACGTTCTGCAACAGAATAATAACAAACAAAATTGTTTTATGACGGCGTAAAAATTTCGTTATTCTAAAAACAAAAAAAGACATATTGATTATTGTAAAACAATTCTATCATAAAAATAATTAACCGCAAAACGTGCTGGGAAAACTATGAGCAATTGATCCAATTACTATCCTACCAATATCACCTACACAATTATTTTTATCGTTAAATTAATTATTTTGTTCATGGCACAAATTCGGAGCCTCGGACATGTTAAAATATTAAAATATATATTTTTATAAATTTAGAAAACAAGTGTTTCGTTTTACAAACAAAGTTGTTTTTTAATACTCTTGAGTATATAGGATATTAGATAAATAAAAAATATATCTTGCTTTTCAACATGTTTAGTTACGGGTGATGATTGGCATGGAATGACCCACTGACAACATTTAATGATTATTCAAAATGAACAACAGATGGACCGGTTTCGATTTCGGGAGTGTTCTCAGTTGTAAGATAAAGACAGTTACATGCCGGCTTCGATATAGTATGAAATTCGCAACATCTATTTCGGAGAATCGAAGCGACATTCTCGTTGATAACGAATGCACTTCTTTTATTAGCATTGCTGGGTAATGGGATGAGCCTTATCATAAGCACCGCGCTCCAAGTTTAAATTTAAATTTTTGATTTGGGCATATCATTTTTTTTCGCTGCATCGGAGAGGGGCAAGTGCTCTTCCTGCCTCACCCTGGCTACGCCCATGGAGAGAGCTGTTTAAATATGGTGTAGAGGAGGTCTGGGATCAGCTATCCCAGCTCATATTTGACATATGGGGAAATGAAGAGATCCCAAAGGTTTGGAAAGTGGCGCTCCTGTGTTCTATCCACAAAAAAACGACAAACTTTACTGCCCCAACTACATAGGAATTTCTCTTCTGAATGTGGCTTGTAAGGTACTATCAACAGACATCAAAAGAAGACTCGTGGTCTGCATGGAGAAGGAAGTTGGTGATTACCATTGCGGTTTCAGAAAAGTAAAATTTACCACAGATCTAATATTTGTTGTCCGGTAGATAGTAGAGAAGACGCTGAAATACAATATTCACCTGCATTACCTATTTAAAGATTTTCATTAGGCCTAAGGTTCGTTGGACAGGCATGACTTGGTGAAGGACTTTCTCTCTTTAGGAGTATCGAGGAAGTTAATCCGGCTAGTAAGAATGACCTTGGAGAAGACTAGATGCCGGGTGAAACTACTGGGAGCGCTCTCCATGGAATTTTCAGTACCTTCAGGAATAATGCATAGGGATACTAAGGCCTCTACTCTCTCCAATGTGTGTATGAAGAAAGTAGTGAGAGCCATTAGAATCAACACAGGTGGGACTATATATAAACGCTTGATGGAACACCTGGCATATTAGGATGATGCCGAGATCGCTGTGAGAACTCAGACAGCGCTAGAGGACTCATTGGAGGAATTTGAGGCAACTGCAACAAACTGAGGTTTCCGTATCAACGAAGGAAAGACTGTCAACTACCTGAAAAGCAGCCGAAGTCAACTACAACGAAATGGAGAGACCATAAACATAGACACACATTTTCTAGGTGAGAAAACAATTTAAATATCTAGGCTCTTTGGATAATAACATTAGGACCGAAATAGGAGCTAGAATTTTACTTTGCCTTTCAGCGTGTAATGAAATTCTGAGGGTTGTCAAGAAAAGCAAGGACCGTCGCGACGGTCAGCCAACAAGAAAACAATTTAAAAAATTCACGCACTTAATGCACTCATTTTGGCACGATTAAAAATTGATTATTATAGCATTATCAGTTGTTGACTTGATAGCGAAATAAACAAATATTCAAGGAAGTACTTGACATATGAACGTTATCAGACAAGCAATGATTAATATAAGTAGAAGGTTTGACAGTGAAAATTATTTATTTGATTCGAAATCGAAAATTTCGTTTGGTACAAGTCATTGTACCAGATTAAATTATGGCATTGGATTCCACTGCAAACATTGATTCACTCAGATTGATGAAAGATTATGTATATAACAAAACCCACAGGCATTCCCAACCGTGTCCGTCGTTTAGACCCGATAAACCCTCACAACCGTTCAGTATTGTACTAATGTAACCGTTACAGTATTGTACTGATGTAACTGTTAAAGTATTGTACTAGTGTAACCGTTACAGTATTGTACTAATGTAAGTGTTACAGTATTGTACTAATGTGACCGTTACACTCATTTTTTGTACTATAACAGCCCTTACAAACGGGTACTGTATAACCTGCCCCGATTTCTAAGTTATATCAATAGAAAATTTATGAACATCTAATAGTGAATGTAGAGAATGCATAGAAATGTATGTTTTAGCATATAAATAAATAAGGCTATATAAATAATAAATTAAGGCTAAATAAATAAATATTATGTTTTGCATTTATCCAGTGATTACAACCGTCTTTGGGACAAGACCATCCCCCTCCTAGTAATGTTATAAAATAATAATATTAATATTATAAAATAATAATATTAATATTATAAAATAATGATAATATTTTAATTATAATTTTATACCATATACGGTTACACGTTTGGTTTAAGGTTCGGTCGCGAATATCATGTTAAAACTACTGTCTTTTGAGAAACTGAAATGAATTCTATTGAATTCAAGAAGTCATTTTTAATAAAATGTAATATCAAAATCAAATAAAAGCATCAAATAAAAACTAAATTGAGGTGATAGCATCGAGATGTTTTCAATCAATCATTGTCTGAATTGATGGTATCGGCATTGAACCTTCTAGGTCTTTAAACCTTAAAACGACCATTGAAGAAAAATCATTTCTTCCATGGTTGTAAACAAACACATGGTCAGCTAGGCATTGATTTACAAACCGCGGTCTTACAATTAGTGTTCGAATCCCAAATTTATTTTCAGTGAAGGTAAAAAAGAGTAGCGATGAAGGGTTATCGTCGTTTATTAATACTGTCTATACTTATCATACATGTACCGCCAAATTTTATTATTTTGAAAGTTGCGTTTTCGAGCTTGAAGTTCAAACATAGTATCTCTGATTCCCCCTATTCAAAAGCGAGACGATAAATAATGTAATCTAAAATAAATTCGGACATATGCATTATAATGTTGTTATGCATTAAATCAATCAAATGGTAAGTGAATTATACATATATGGGAATGTATATCAACATGGCGGAGACAGCAACATTGACCAACTCCTATAAATGAGATGTGCTAGTTCAAAAATAATAGGTTTTATTGATCAGTAAATTTATTAGTACTTATAATTTAAATGAGTAAAAGAATCAACATTAAGTTCAAAGAATATTGGAGTCTGGTAAAAGTCAATAGTCTCAAAGTATATAGACCAAGGTGCTGAAAACCTGTACAGATTCAGGAATTTTATAATCTTATACAGATCTCAAGCTCTGCAACTGAGAATAATTACCTTAAAAAAAAAATATCTGGCAAGGACACTAATGCAATTTCGAAGAAGTACTATGAAAATAGATCAAGGACACTACTCTGCAGTAATAATAGCTCGAAAAAAAGGAGAAAGAAGAAGAAGAAGCTATAAAGTCAAAAGCAGAGACCAAATCACCGTCAAAAGATTATAAGCATAAAGGCAAAATAAAATATCTTTGGATAAAGCATTAGAAATGGACAGTTTCGACATTTTAAGCGGAAAAACCCACTTAACTAATATCTTATTCTCATGATGAAGACTTGTTGATCTCACAAATGGGAAGGAAAACTCAATTTTAGACTCAATTTTAACACTTAAAACAAGTAATAAAAATGTTAAATTGAATTGGAAACCAAATTGCGTTTGTAACCTTTATTACCGAAACATATGATTTCTCTTTTAATTTAAATATAATTTTTGATGTAAGCTTATTATGACCTTCAAGTAAAGTACCCTTTTTCGCTCACTAATCTTAACCAAAATCTAGTAAATAACATTTTTTGACGAAAGTCTAATATGACCTTCAAGTAAAGCACTACTTCCGGTTTTCCAATTTAGACCAAAATCTAATATGTTATTTAAATCAATATATAAGTTACAAATACTAAATTTGAGAAGTTTTCCATAGAATTTTAATATAATTTTTGATAAAAATTAATTATGACCTTCAAGTAAAGTACCACTTCCGGTGATGAAGAAGTGACCAAAAAAGGAGGTACACAACTAGATTTTACAATAATCCTAAATACAAAATTTCAACTTTCTACGGCTAACCGTTTTTGAGTTATGGAAAATACGAACGAACGTACGTACAGACGGCACGACGAAACTAGTCAAAATGGATTCAGGGATGGTCAAAATGGATATTTCCGTTGAAATCTGAAAACCGAAAATTTTCGCGAATACAATACTTCCTTTACTTCGTACAAGGAAGCAAAAAAAAGTCCGCCAAGTAAGACAATATAGCATCCTCACCATTTCTATTGGGCACATATAGAAAAACTAATACAAACAATAATATGTGATAAAAAAAAAAATAAAATAAAGATGTGAAATGTAAAACAAATTTTATGGTTTGATAGCTTATTTCGATATGTTTAGGGAAATTACATACACAAAAAGCGCAATAAAAAATCCGATTAAATAAAAGGAAACA
This sequence comes from Rhaphigaster nebulosa, assembly GCA_948150685.1. NCBI lineage: Eukaryota > Metazoa > Arthropoda > Insecta > Hemiptera > Pentatomidae > Rhaphigaster > Rhaphigaster nebulosa. Next base: position 91,179,581 of record OX411306.1, on the reverse strand, counting down.
GAACTCTTGGTCACCAAATAAACTAAATCTATCTCGAAGAAACCTCCAACATTAACAGTAAATCGCAATGCGCATGCGCGATGACAAATCCTAAATCTGATTCGGAATTAGCGCCCTTGAAATATTTCACAACAGACAGATAGATACGTGACCAAATTGGTTCATTGATGTCTAAAATGAAAAACGCGAGTGGAAAATTTCGATTTTGAAAGCTTACATTTTTTTTCACTTCCTGCATGAATACAAGACCTCCCTACTTTCGGTAGCGAGGAAGCAAAAGAAGCACATATTTTAAAATAATGGAGGAGGCCGTGAATGTTCAATATCGAAATTGGTTCAATATCCAGGATATTGGAATATTGAGATTAAGAGGATAGCTAACAGAATAGCGAGATAAAATAGGTCAGTCTGTGAGTGACTTTTGGTCTACTCTGGTCACATATCAGAAACTATGGACGAGTGTAATGAAAATCTTTAATTATATCAAAACTCAAAAATAATATAAAAAATAATTTACAAAATGTTTCCATTTGTTTTGAATGATTTATTTTGAATTGAGCGATTTTCAATGTGTTGCACATATTTATTTTCTTATATAGGTACTAGTGGTATATATTTTTTTGCATTTACGTAAACTATATATTATATTATTTAGATGACTGTTGAATCTTTATTTTTGAAACTAGATTTTTCCTCTGTTTTTAAAAATATTCTTTAAGCGATTATGTTTAAATATCGCATTCAAGCCATTTCTATGAGATTGATAATTCAATTTAATAGTGGCTTGACAAGTACGCACTTGTCCCTGCCTTAAGGGATACGTGCGTACGAGGTATCTGGAATACACATTATTCAAGCAGGAGCGGCTTAGGAACAAGTGTAAAATAGTTCCGTTTCCGGAGGATTATTATATTGATGTAATCATCGAAAAAAGTTAAAGCTTGCCTGAGATTCACATTTTACAATCTTCATTGAGTTATGAAAGTGGGATGTGGAATATAATAAAGAAATATAAAAAAATAATAATAATTTTTGGTTTAATGCGCTAGTTCGTATTTGCCCTGATAAAACATGACAGTAAGAGTAAGTTTACACCACGCACACTTGGCCCACAACAGAGGTATTCACTGGCCCTTACTATCATGTTCGACTAGGTAACTGCGGATAAGCGCTTGAAAATAGTAAACTATCAGGGAGAAATGTAAATCAAAAAGTATTTTAAAGAACAGCTTCTGTAGGTTTCATTTACGTAAAAAAAAAAAAAAAAAAAAAAAGAGACCTACTGGTAGTTTAACACCGATAAAGCTGAAGTTGAAAGACACAACAAGTTGGAACTAATATCTTTACAACTCATATCTTAGCGGATTTTCGAGGACGATTTCAGATTTCAGTGTTTAGACTTCATCCTTCCTAATGACTGTTCTTACCAGCTCAAGGTTTGGCTCTAAGGAGACGATTACGCACTTATTCCACATTACCTAACTGTGTTTCATAATTTTCCCAAGGTTATATGTCCACCATGCGGCTGAGTATAAATATCGCTGTTAATCCCCAAAAGTATAATAGCGGAATTATGATCCGTTAGACTATGTATGAAAAAATTTAAAAAAATTAATTATGAAATTATATAACAATTGGTATGAAGAAAATTTTGATACTACAGAAAAGAGCAGAGTCCATTGTCGGCAGACCCAAACTAGTGATGTAATATTTAATAAAGTGTTTATCTTCAATTATCGTCTGTTTCTCCTTGAGTATATACATAGATATGTTTCTTTCTTTTGGGTATTTCTACTTACAAGCAGGGTTGGCCATGGCCTTACAATTGTTAAATACAATACTAAATACTAAATATAGATATTGATTGAAAATGAAACCTAACATGTTCCATTCGAAATATATATTATCTTTTTACGTATTGTGTACAGAATAAATAAGAATATACTAATTAAAAAATAGAACAAATACACATTGTTATGTTGTCCTGTGAACAACATATTGTAAGGCTGCAGGCCCATACCGTAGAGCATATGCAGATGAACAGGGCCACGACGTTCATATCCCAAGACTGCACACAGGCCTTTGACTATGTGGCGCACACTCTGCTACTCCGCCGTCTGGAGGAGTTCAGGTTTCCTGCCTCCGAATGCCGATTGATTGGATGATATTTTATCGGAAGATCTTTCGTTGTACGTGTCGGCGATAGCCTATCTCCTCCACACGACACCACCTATGGAGTACTTCAAGGATCTGGGACCAATACTCTTCGTCCTTTTCACGGCACCAGTTGTCTAAGTGAAGCAACAGGGACAATAGCAGCAGCCTATGCGGACGATATCGATATCTAAACCACCAGCATCGACGCCGGCAAGGCTCTCTCAATCGGCGGCCGTAGTGGAAGAACTAAGACAGATAGGCATCACGGTGAATCCGGCGAAGACGGATGTCATCGGGATGTCGTTTTTGAAAGGGAAGAAACCACTGCCCAAGATGTTCACCATGGAAAAAGAAGACCCATTCCTTTCATTCTCCACCTTGGCGTCACTTTAGACAGGCACTCCACCTTCTCCAGTAACGTCAAGGAGAGAATCAAGCTGGCCTGGCTGAAATCGCATAGGCTTTACTAGGTGCTCACGTCGCCGCAGCCCTCACTTCGGCTGAACCATTTATGAGAAACTCCAGCGACCCTCAGTGCCAGAGTACTTAGGCCGGAGGCAAATCAAATTCTTTTCACGTACCCTTGGTCCGACGTGCTCGCCGAGGAAATGGGTCTGGACTCTGCAGTCTTAACCCATCTCACCTTACCTATTCCTGGGCCAGCAGAATGGTTCCTTCCATTCTCTGCAAATAAGTGAAGGCCAAAGCTAGACTATGAAACCCCCACACAAAGCGGACATTGTAATATTTATTATTCATATGATTATTCCTGATACCTGGGAATATCCTCAGGTAATGATAGGAAGTTTGCATAGGCTCTGTATTCATCCAACGTCATTATTGTATTTGAAATAAATGGAGGGAAAGAAAAAAAAAATAGTATTTTGTTTACATAATTTCGTAAAAAAAAAAAAAAAAAAAAAATATGCGCAATTATGCTAATTACATCTTGGAGATCTATAAATTTCGTATTTTTTGGTTTTTCTTTAATTTATCAACAAAAGCATCGGATGTCACTTGAAGCATGTTGATGACATCCTCATTGAGAGTGCCATGCTGATGAATCTTTTGGATATATTAGGCATGCTAATTTCGACTCACTTTCCCTTCTCACCAGAGTGTCCAAATAAAATAAATCTTTAAAATCAAAATTGTAGATTATTTACTCTTGTTTAATTTAATGTGAAAAGTATCTTAGGAGTTATTCAAATTAATGATTTCAAATAATGAGCAAAAATCACGTTTTTTCCATTTTTTTTTTTATACTTTCAGAAAAATTTGAGATAGAAAAGTTGAAATTTCGTAATCAGTACGCTAATAAACATAAATGAGCAAATAAAAAAAATTTTCCAAAACTTTCCACCAAAATCCTTTTCTGGACATGTTCAATCAAAACAATACTTTTACGAATTAAAAACAAAATATCACAGAGTTCGCAGATTTACGCAGCTGGAAACTATTTCCTCACGTAAATAGAAGCCTAATATATAGGTTCAGAAAAATGAGTTAGAACACTGCACTCGGCCACGCTCAAAAGATGCACGCTTTAAAAAAAAAACCTATTTAAACAATTTAAAAAACAATCAGTGCAGTTAGAGGATTTGAAGGAGGTAGATCGTTCATACTTTGTGCTCCAGAGGATTACCTACCTAGCCAACAAAAGATAAGGAACCTTTAAATTCTTTTCTTTTTTACTCTATTTTTTTCTCTATTTAAGTCATTATTTTTACTATAGTTAATTATTTGTTTTTTATCCTATTATACTTGCTATTATAAATACAATTAAAACAATAGATTTGTTAGATAAAATGGATGAGCTATTTTTTAGCTCAACTAAAAGACGAAAAAGAGGTTGGATGAAAACTCCACCTGACCCGATACAATTAAACGAAGTTATAAGTAATGTACCAACCTACTTATTAGTAAACAGAGAAGGAGATGAGGGATTCCAAAAGGTATCTCCATTTTTAATTCATAAATTCATTAATAATTTAATAGGAGAGATAAAAAATATATAGAAATTACGAGACGGGGATTTACTCTTCGAAACAAGCCATAGTAAAGAATCAAAAAAACTATTAGAATGTAAAAAATTTGCAGATCAATTTAATATATCTGTTAAACCTCACTCAACATTAAATTACAGTAAAGGAGTTATTAGATGTTATGACTTACAATACCTAGAAAAAAATGAAATAATAACCGAATTAAATGGTAAAATTAACGACATTCAAAGAATTAAAATCAAAATAAACGGTAACGAAAAATTTACTAATTCATATGTTGTGACTTTTCCCCCACCATTCCCACCCGAAACTCTAAGAATTGGTTATCAAAATATCAAAGTTCAAAAATACACACCAAATCCTATAAGGTGTTTTAGATGTCTTAGTTTTTCTCACCATACACTAAAATGTACAAACCCTAAAACCCTATGCTCTCAATGTGGCGAGGCCCATCTCCGTCCTTATCTCCGTCCCTACCCCCGGCCCATCCCCGCTCCTTGCCCCTCTCCCCGACTCACCCACTCCCCCCCCTCCTTACCTCTGCCTTCGGCCCTTCACTTAAGCTCTACGGCTTCAACCTCATACTCCGAAACTTAAGGGCCAATCTGAAGGCGACGAACTCATCGAGGTTGATCCGTCAGTTACTGAAGACAGATATACCGAAGTTACGTATAAAAAGGGAAAATTAGAAAGGAAAATTCAATAAGTAAAAGTAAAAATGCCATAACGAAATAAATAATATGAACACTTATTTTTTGCATAATTTTCCTTGTTATTATTTTTTCTATCTGGCTTTATTTTATTATCTCTTGTCTATATTGCTTCTGTTATCGTCTTTATTACAATCATTGTTTGAATTCTATTTTATTACTAATATTTATTTCAGATCACAACTTTGGTTTATCATAAATACTTCCGCTATTAATGCAAATGTAGTTTATACTGCTTACGTTTACTTTAAAAGAAATGTATAGATGTGTGTATGTGTGTATATATATTCCTTTTCTTTTCTTTTTTTTTGTTATTATTCTATTTCTCGTCCATCCAACATTTTGTACCCTTCCGGTTTTCTAGTTTCTATTTATTTTATTTTATTATTATTTTATTTTTTATTCGTTTTATTTATTTTTTTTTAAATTTATTTATTTTTCTCTCACCCACTTATTTCTATGAAGATCAAATGTTTATTTTTCTATTCTATACCATACCTAAATCATGACTCTTATCCAATGGAACTGTAATGGGATTAAAAGTCACTTTAATGATTTGAAGATACTAATCGAAGATGAGGATCCATTTTGTATATGTCTCCAAGAAACGCATCTAAGGCTATTTGATCAATTCAATCTTAAAGGTTTCGAAATCTACAGAACGGATTGTAATACAAATTATGAGCGCGCATGTAGAGGAGTAGCTATAGCCATAAAAGATACGGTATATTCCCCACTTCAAGTGGTAGGAGCTACACTTCATCTAAATACCACTTTTACTATTTGCAATATTTATCTTCCTCAAGACAACACCATAGAGACAGAACACCTGCTCCATATCCATAGACAACTGACGAAACCAGTTTTGTACACCGAAGATTTCAATGGCCACAATCCATTATGGGGTTCACACGATACGAGTTCCAAAGGACGAATGATTGAATTTAAAAAAAAATCTAACTGACCTTCTATTACTTAATTCCGGCAAACCAGCAAATGTAAGCTCTACCAATGGCACATTTTCAACTATAGATATCTTCATATGCAGCAATTCACTGATTGATATTATAGAATGGAGAGTTCTAACAGAACCTTATGGCAGTGATCATTTCCCAATACGTCTAAAACGTAGTAATGCTAAATGCAACAGCAGCATGCCTAGATGAATTTTAGAAAAAGTAGACTGGCCCCTTTCACTTCTCTAGCTGCCCCACCTCGAGATCTCCCAAATAGTCTGACTATCGATGACGGATGCCTAGCTATAACCGAGGCTATACTGAGAGCTGCAGAAGCCTCTATTCCAAAAAATAAGGGATGCTGCAAAAGGCCACCAGTTCCCTGGTTTAATGACTATTGTAAAAATGCTATACAGCTTAGAAGAAAAGCGCTTAAGAAATTTCAAAAAAACATGAACCTGGCTAATCACATAGAATATAAAAAACAAAGGACTATGTGTAGAAGAATTATAAAATGTCAAAAAAAAGAATCATGAAAATCATTCATAGAGTCCATTAATTCTTCTACCCCTTGCAAAGTTGTATGGGACAAAATAAGGAAGATAAGAGGAACCAGTTCTTCTTATAGATACACCTTGATATGCGAAGGGAAATTATGCGACAACCCAGAAATGATAGGAAGTAAATTTGCCGACTATTACGCTGAGATGTACACAGCTACTCCTAGAGACAGCACCTTTCAGAAATTAGACTTCTCCGGCAATAATCCTTATCAGGATTATAATGTTCCATTTACTATGTGAAAGCTGCAATCTGTGCTTCAAAACGTCAAAGGATCTTCACCCGGATCTGATAATATACATTATACTATAAAACAAAATCTTCCAAATCTTTCACTGAACTGGCTTTTAGATTTCTACAATCACATCTGGCTTAGTGGTGACTTTCCTAGCAGCTGGCATCAATATATATTGACTATAGAGTCGTCCCTATTCTGAAAACTGCCCGAGATAAGCGCTACCCATCCAGCTTTATTACAAACCAATGGCACATTTGTTCAGAATTTGGCAGAATTATAGGTAAAATAATTGAATGCATGGTAAATAACAGGCACATATGGATCCTAGAAAAGTATCATTACATCCAAAACTTCCAATGCGGTTTTCGTAAAAGGAGATCGACTATAGATCACCTGGTTCAAATGGAAGCCGAACTAAAGTACGCATTTATCCAAGAAGAACAAGCTGTAGCAGTTTACTTTGATATGCAGAAGGCCTTCGATAGAACCGACCAGCTCTCAATATTAAAGAAACTACAATCATTGGGATTCAGTAGAAATTTGCCCAAATTTATCCAAGAATTCCTCTCGAACCGCTCCTTTCAGATCCGTATAGGAACATCATTGTTCAAGCAATGCGAACAAATAAGTGGAGTACCACAAGGCTGTGTTTTGAGCACCACACTTTTCGCTCTGGCAATTAGAGACCTAGGACAAAATCTACCACGTGGTATTAGAGTGATGCTCTTCGTCGATGATCTCGCTATTCTATGCCGTGCAAAAGACATCCTCTCTATAACAGAAAAGCTGCAAGATGCACTGAATCGCATTAATGACTGGTGCAATTCTTCGGGATTACGTTTTTCTTCTGAAAAACAAAATGTATCCACTTTAGTAGAAAAAGGAACACCCCACAATCATCAGAACTCTTTCTAGGTGAAGTTATCTTACCGTAGGTGAACATCTGCAAGTTTCTAGGCTTGTCATTTGACAGAAGCTTGTCTTGGGAACACCACATAAAATCACTAAAAGAAACTTGTACTAAGAAACTTCAAATATTGAGAGTCCTTAGCGGTACTAACTGGGAAGCGTACAGGACTACGATGCTTAAAGTGTATCAAGCTTTGATCCTTTCCAAAATGGATTATGGCAGTTTTGTTTACGGGTCCGCTCGAAAAAATACCCTAGCCAAACTGGACTCAGTACATCACACAGGAATTCGTCTCGCGACAGGAGCCTTTAGAACAAGCCCGATCTTGAGCATTTGTGCCGAATCTGGACAAACACCTTTATTCTTCAGAAGAAAGAAACTAGCCGTTAACTATATAACTAAGCTATATCCACAAACCACACATCCCACTCACAAATACGTGTTTCAATCCAAATTTTCAGCACGATTTCAACAGCAGAGGAATGCCACATTTCCATTAGCAGAAAGAATGTTCATTGCAATAAATAAACTGAAACAAATCAAATTGAAAACAATAGAAAACGAAATACCTCCTTGGACGTATATACGACCCGAGCTATACCTCCAACTCTCAAAACTCAGAAAAGAAACTACAATAACAGAAGAGTAAAAAGACAATACCACAAAATAATCCTCTCTATACCTGAACACCTAATAATATTCACCGACGGGTCTAAATCAAATTCATCTACAGCATCTGCCTTTGTTACTACCCATATAACCCATGTAAATTACACCACCTTTGTTAATATCTACACAGCAGAGATCAACGCCATCATAATGGCTCTTCGATACGCCATAAAATCCCCAATTAAAAATATTGGAATTGTATCAGATTAATTGAGTACATTAAAAGCCATGAATAACATGTATCCAGACCACCCAAGAATCCATTGCATTCTAGGACTTGTGAAAAAGCTAAAAGATGATGGAATATCAATATGTTTTATTTGGTCGCCTAGTCATATAGGCATTAAAGGCAATGAAATGGCTGATAGGGCAGCGAAAGAAGCTCTCACCCTTCCAGGACGCGGTAAAGCTTTCTTGCCAGCATCAGAACTAGCGCGGCCACTAAGAGAAGCCATACACCAGGATTGGCAGGCACTGTGGGACAACAGCCCAGCTAGCAAACTGGGGACTATAAAGAAGGACGTAGGGCCGTGGAGCAGCTCCAGCCGCAGTAGCCGTAGAGAAGAGGTAGCCCTCACGCGGCTGAGAATCGGTCATACAAGATTGACACATCTCCACCTAATAACGAAAGAAGCTCCTCCCAGATGTCAAAAATGTGGCAACATATTGACTATATCGCACATTTTAGAGGACTGTCCTTTCTACATCAGAAAGTTAAAGGAATTTGGTATTCCTTTGAATATATCAATATCTCTGTGTGCTAAGGGCGAAAACGGCTACCAAGATAGTCAACTTTCTATCCAAAGAAGGTTTATTGATAAACATATAATATGTTTTAATCTATTTATTATTATTATTGGGTTTTTTCTTTCTTATTTATATTGAAGATAATATAACATAATTTGGAAAAATAAATAGGAATAAATAAAAATAAAAGGCGTTGATGACCAATAGGTTTTACGTCTTGACATCCAAATAACTAACTAACAATTTAAAAAAGTACAAAAAATACATATAAAAAAGCTCTTCAACCACCAACAAGTGTCATATAAGTCTAATAGATGTTCCAACAGTATCATTGCATATTCATTGATAAATTAGTAGAGATGAAGTGATTCAGAATTTTGACATCAAATTCAACACTTTAGAGTATGAATTTTGTTTGAGATAAGCAAAAACAACCGAAAAAATGCCATTTTCCTCTGTAATCCAGGAAATGGATACGTAAACTAAAATGATGGGATGTATTTGAATCGGCATTTTGAAAGGGTTGCGATTTAGGTTTTTTTCTCACGTTTTGACCACTGTGCAGTGTAGTCACAAGGAGGTTAATGTGTTTTGCCTGTCGTTTGTAACTATTCAATGATTTTTTAATCAATCGATTATCAAATGTGAAGGCTGAAATGTCTCATTGAGTTCCCGTGAATGTATTGAAATATAATGAGCCCAAAATACTAAGAAAACATTGTATTAAATTTGTTTAATCTGTTCGTTTGAGGGTATATAACAATTTTTTGAGCGAAAGGCTCAACCGATGTTTAAGTTTGATTGCTGGCATTTATCAATGAATCCCCGTAAATGTTTTGAAACAATTTGAGTTCAAAATACCAAAAAAAAAAATTTAATTATATTTTAAATATTTTCGACTTTTTATGGTTCCAAATCATATCTATCATGTGTAAGTTCATGATCATATACAATAAAACATAAATTTCCAACACTTAAAAACTATAACGTACATCCCCACTACAAGTTTTTGTTCTTTGAAAGCACACTCTGTCCCATGCATCAGTGCAAAGTTAAGGAATTGTCTGAAGAGTCTTGAGTTTTATTCCTGTATGAAAGGGCAGTTTCAATATCCATAGATAACTTCACCTAACAACCCACAAAAGGGTTTAAGTAGATACGCAAGAACAATTCTTACCTTAGGACAGATTATTATTTCTCTAGTCGAGGTTTTATTTTTAATTAATTTTTTTTTAAAATTATTGTTTTGGACTCAGGGCACCTTAAACGTATATATTTAAAACAATATTTAAAAAAAAAAGAAGAAAATTACCGATTGTCTTACTTCCTAATTGTCTTAGCATAGGAAGTAAAACAAAAAATTTTGATACCATACATTTTTCAGATACCTACAAATTGGTATTGGCCAAGAAACCAGTCAGGCAATTGAAATGAATTATTAATTGAATTTACTAATGTTGACGGACAATTCCAACATATCCTTGAAAATTAGGAATCACCCAAAGGTAACATTATCGTTTAATTTAAGTTGCGTTTTAAGGATATTATATATATATTATTCATGGTGGAAAAGGCCATTAACACTATTGCATAAAATTAGCCACTTCAAGATTATTACCCAAGCACTTTATCATACTGGTTATCATGGACTATTTTTATTTTCAGGCAATAATGGAATCTAAAGATCTAAAAGATTCTTATTTATCTTTACCCTCATATTTAATACAAATATGTACTAGCTAAAGTCTTTTCCACTTCGATAAGAAACTGGTTCCTTTGCGGCGTAGTCGCTTCATAATTACTAATAGAACATTAAAATTTTTTTTAGTTTTCTAGGAAAACTAATCAAACTAACTAAAAATTAATTGATTATAATTTCAAAAATAATTTTGTGAAATTTTTTAAAATTAAAATTCTGAATGGGGTTTCATTCTTAATTTTAAGAATGATTCTTTGATTTTTTCAATATCGTTAAAATGTTCTATTTTTATCATAAGAAATAGAAAAAATCTATAATTCTTACTAGGTCCGATGATTTTGATATAACAGTAAAAATATATGGACAACACGGACTTAAGTAGTGAGGAAGCTTTGCTCTTCGACGATTGTTAACCTGAAAATAGACTCAAATTTTTATTTCAAAATTAAGTAGAGAGAAATGTGGGGCAAGTGAGCACTAAATTTTACAAAGTTCGATTTTACAGGGCTCTAAAATTTTAATTTTTGATGCTAGATTTTTCCTCTTTTGGACATTTTTGAGGCAAGTATAAAATAGTTCGGTTTCCGAGGGATTATTATTATAATTGAATAAATGTAAAAAATATTTTTTGTTTTTATTCGCTAGTCCGTAATTACCTCGACAAAACATGATAGTAAGGTTAGTGCACACCACGCTCACTTGCTATACAACAGGGACCTGCACTTGCCCTAACTACCATGTTTTACTGGATGACTGCGGAGAAGCGCTTAAAAAATAGATAACCGTCGAGGAAAAATATAAATCACAAAATATTTTGAAGAACAACTTCTATGGGTTTCCCCTACAGACAAAGACATTGGCCTACTGGTAGATTAAGCTGTACAGCAGAATTTTAAATACACAACTTATCAACAAGTTGGAACTAATATCTTTAAAACTCTTTATATTTCAACGTAGCAAACTCTCGTAGCTGATTTCTGATACACCACTGTTTACACTTCATGCTCGCGAAGAGCTGCTCTTACCAGTTGAAGGTTTGAATTTAATGAGACAATTATGCACTTACCCCACATCATCTTACCTACTATAATTGGTGTGAAATCGAAATGTTTAAAAACACGAAGCGATCATCATTTATAATTGAGCTGGCTGAATACATAATTATAGCAGTATGAACTGAACTTATTACTTTGAATGTTTGAAAATTTGAATGACAAATTTCAATGTTGAAAATTGAGGAGTATGCAAATAACAAGAAAATGAACATAGAATTCTTAAAGAACCTAAGGAAGGTTCAGAAGAATTCATTCTGTTCAAGGAGATCATTTAATGCAACATTGCCCTCTCTGATGCATCCAACACTATAGAACAGTTTAATTATTAAAACTTTCATAAAATATTGATAAAAAACAACCTTTTTTGATTGTTATGTCAGATTAAGAAAATAATTTGATCACAATAAAAAATAATTAATATAATTCTTTTATCATGCCCATAGTTTGCTCTAAAATTGTTTAAACCAGCCTATAATCCCAAGAAATAGTTATCATAATAGAAAGTTTGTTATGTAAATTTCACATCTTAATAGAAAGATATCACAGAAAACAATAAATTAGAAACAGAATATCCAGAAACAGGAGCATAAATATGCTTTTATATCATGGTGTGAGTTCAACAACTAGGTAAATGCAATTTTGCTAGATATGGTTGATTGCACAGAAAGGTGCCATTTGGTAAGGTCAATAACATACTACAACTAGGATAACTGCTAAAAATAGATATCTTGATCATCAGGAAAAAATTCCATTCATATATGTATCTAGTTTTTAGTGAGTTGTAGTCACTCAGTTGAAGAATTAATCCCACACAGACACGATATGTCTAAATAAAAATGGACTAATGAAAATAAAAAATAATTTAGAAACTTTTAACTTTCTATATTATTAAGTCTCTGAATGACACACAGCGATATAAATAAAAAAAGGTATATATATATATATATATATATATATATATATATATATATATATATATATATATATATATATATATATATATATATATATGTACATACTGAATTAGCCATTTTTAAAAAACTAATTAAATATTAGATAGTGATCATCTAAACATTATGGTAGAATTTCTTAAAAAAACAAAAAACATATTGTTTAATGGATCAAAATCTTTACTTTAACTTTATAAAGCACAATAAGAAGAGTATAAAAAAAATTAATATTTATGTATTAAAATTAAAAAAAAAAGCCCTCAAAATATCACAGATACTATGATTCATTAATGCCATTAAAATGTTTGTGTATTCGGATACTTGTCAGGATATTTCAGATTAATCATTCTGGATATACTAATCTATAATTAGAACAATATCAATGAATAAAAACAAACATTCTTTACACCATCAGCATAGTTTCATATCCAAGAGAATATGGATTATTTGAGAATTTATTTTAAATTTTGATAAGAAAAGGCGATATTAACAGAAAATTTTTATGTCTAATGGTTGTAATAAGATTTTTATTGATTAATTTGAATTGCTTTTCATATTGTCATTTTGTTGACAATATTACATTTTTATTTTATCATTTGTGGAATACTACTATCTATGGTCAGTTAGTAAAATAAATTGAACAAGCAATAATACAAAAGGAAAGTAATAATTTAATTTTTATATCAATATTACAAATTAGTTTGGAAACTTTTAATATAATTATTGGGATTTTTATCAATAATTCAGCAGCTCTTTGCAGGTGTTGGTCAATGCCTGAATTTGCCTTTGCAAGGGTAAAATGACACATCAAAAATAACATCACTTCAATTCATAGCATTTATCTAATTGTTTAATATTCAGTGTAAACAATAAAATACAGTTATTGCTTTTTTGTCTCTATTTTATAAGGCCTACGATGTATTCTTGAATCAAAAATACATAGTAAGTTAATAAATTAATTACTTTTAAAATCTAGTTAAAAATGACACTTTAGCATCTGAAATTCGAAATCCTAACTTCGAATTAATCAACTAATTATGTATCGTTAGCTAGAAAAAACTTTCAGCATGTAACCAAACATTGCCTTCTCAAATTCTACTTTTTTATCAAGAAAATATTTTGTTATATAAAAAATAAGAACTCTTCAATATTTTATTTATAAAGCTGCAAATTCTTTAATTGAACACCTATGTTATATTGGTAATGCATTTAATTAAAGTTAAATGGATTCAAAAATTATTGTTCCTAAGAGAAATAATTTTTATATTGATAAGAAGATTAAAAAAAAAAGTATGGCTAATTTATTTGGAAAATGATTTTGAAAAATATGAATAAACTGATATTGCCACCAACAAGAAATAGTTTGTAATAAAATAATTTCAACCCACTTCTCAATTAATTTATATTCCTGATTTATTTTTATTAATTATAGGAATTTTAATTTTTTTTTCAATACATCTTTCATAATCAAACTCACTAAAATGCATATCTTCAGAAAATGGGAAATCTTCAGACAATACAGTATTCAGAAGCATAGTAAGCAATATGAAAAAAGGAAAAGAAAACAAAAAACAATTTTAAAGGCAAAAAATTTATTTATTTTGGAGATGAACTAGAGGTCTTTGAAATTAAACGGCTTATTGATAGCTTGAGTTGGTAATAAGCAGGGAAACCATGTACATCAGTACGAAGAATTTTTATCAATAATAATTTTGAATAAATGACATTAATATAGAAGACAAAGTATTAACAAAGTATTAAGCTGCAAGTGATGATAATAAACATTAGAAACATATTAAAAAGAAAAGGCAAAAATTTGAAATAGGACATGGGACACTTGAAAATGTGAAACGTCATATAAAAGAAGTTAACTATATAAAGGATATGAAATAACATAGATTACAAATTTCTTCCTGGCAATAAATAATCAGTTAGTACATTATAATAGTAATGTAAACATTCAGCTTATTTCATAAATATGAGGAACAGTTCTATTGCTTCACACTTGGCATACATGCACCAACTCAAAGGCCTGTTAGAGCAAATAATTATAATACTGCAAGCAATAATCTATATAATTGATTAAGTTAATTGGCCATACAAGTATTAATTTTATTTTGAACCATTACTGTTAGTCAAAAAATTCTAAAACTATTATTTTATTATTCAAGCATGCTTGTTCAGTAAAATTAATTGATTAAAATATGATATTAATGACAAATATGATAACTGTCGGTTGTAAGATGAATTTTTTACAAGCCTATTTTTAATGTTTTTTTAATATTAGTGAGTGTATGTAAGATAGTTAGATATATGTAAGGTATATATAATCTGAACATCATTAGAAACAGTTTTACACTACAAAAAAATGATATCATAAATTATGTATGTGATATAGATTAATGGTATTTTTATGACTAAATAGGAAAAGATACTTGTAAAAATATAAAATGTGTCTATTAATATACTCCATACAAACTAGCATATTTAATTAAATTTGGTAATTTATATAATGCTCTCAAATCATATTTTTATTGTATGTGAATTGTAAGCATGAATAATTATTAAAATTTAAAATATTTGCTGGTTATATATTAAATTATAGCAATTATATTAAATTGTTCATTAATATCGTTTGCATTTTAATTTAATTTGAAATGCTACAGCCATTGAATTATGTAGAGTTTGTATATCTATGTATATAAAAAAATGTATGTCTGTATGATAATATGATAATTATGTACATACTTTAAATAAGGATGAATGCCACCTGATCTCTAAACCAGCTCTTGACAACTACTGAGTTTGTCTATGTTTTAAAAACTGGATGTGGCCTTCAGACTGCCTTAAGAAGGGAGGGGGAATTAAAATTCTGTATGCAAATAGGAAATTCCATTATAGTATTATTTAATTGAAGAACTATTACTGATTATTAGCAAACTTTTTTTGCTCTCATTTTTATTAAAAATTAATTAATTTTTATATAATAATGAAATATAATGATTAAATGCATTTCTTATGATGTTTTTCATAAACTACCTAATTCATTTAATTATGTTTCTAAGCTATAGAAAAGTTGTACATTCGGCTTTATTGATAAATATGCTGATTTTAATTTTCTCTCATAAAACCGTAAATAAATCATAGTTAATATTCTGAGGGCATATTTATATGTTATAAAAAACAAAATATGCAACAAGTATTCTAAAAATGGCCTTGATAGATCATTCTGAAATAAACAGTCACTTTCAAAATCTGGAAAAAAAAGAAAACAAAAAATTCAAGTTTATGGAAACTAGCACTGGGCTCTATATAAGTATTATATAAGTTTTGGAGTGTAAAGCCTGAATTGTTTTGCAATTTTTTCGATTTTCTAGGTACTTTAAAAAATAATAAAACCCTTTTAGGTCATCAAAGTTATGCGTTAAAACATTGTTTTCTTCCTTTTTCCCAAGTTTTTTTGTGTTGTTACCTTAGTAGGACTAGTTGATGTTGTCAGATGAACTCCCCTATAATCAAAATACATTTTTTTAATTTAAAATATTTAGTGAACATTTTCTAAAGGTAAATCAGACAGAATGTAACTCAGGAGAACTTTTCACACAAAATTTTGTTATAAAATTTTTATTTTTAAACATTTTAATAGCTCAAACTGCACTCTGCTTTGAGACTGCCTGAATGCTGATTGTGGATTGAATAAAAGTTAAAACAAAAAAAAATGAAAAATGTTGAGCTTCTAGAAACCTTGGGACAGCCAAAGTGACAGCATATTTGAAAATCACTCTGATAAGCAATGAAATTTTCATTAATAATTATTATAAGTAATATTAAGATTAAAAATATAGAAAAATGACTATAATAAAATAATTCTTTTTTTTAACCTGAAGCATTTTATCATAAAAAATAAAATAAAAGGGAAGAATTAATACAATAATATATAAAATAAAATCCATTTTTTCACATTTCTGGACTAAAATTGAATTACTGATCCATTTTGATATTCAATTTAGTAGGGTTAGAACCTTCTGCCATTTAAAATAGTTTTGTAGACTTAAAATAATCTCTCAGTGTCAATCAAAATTCTGATCCAATTTTGTATGCACCCAAAACAATCAGGTCAAAATGGAGAAATACCTTATTTATTTTTTTCCTAGATCTTGTTTAAAAATTATTTTTCATACCTAAAGCACTCAATGTTTATATCCAATACAAAAGGTAAAAAATCGAGATGGTTTTAATTGCATCTAAATGTACTGTTTCAGAAAGAAATATGCAGTACTCCTTAAATACAGTATCTGCATTGATTCATTTCATTTGAATTTTAGTTTTATTTGTCCTTATGTTTTGACTTATTATTTTCAATTATAGATCTTTTTGATCGACCAAGAAAATTTATTTTGTTACTTCCCCTCTCAAAATTTGAGAGCTAACTTTTCAAGATACGTAGAATCCAAATATTGAATAAAAAAAAATCCTTCCATCCACCGTATGCCGCCCGCGGCATTTCTCCGAGACTACTTTACCGATTTTCTTGAGATTCGGTACCAATGTCACAGATCACCCACAGATGATCCTCGAAACTCGACATTACCATCCGTCTGTTTGTTTCAAAATGGCGGCAGATAAGAGATCTTATAAAGATAGAGGGAAAATGTAAGGTGTTTTGGAATCAGCATGACAAGGCATTAAAAAAGAAGAAGAAAAAAAAGGATAAAACAAAAAATATATATAAATGCTTTTGGTTCATTATTTTCAATAATAGACCTTTGTAATTGACCAAGGAAAAATATTTTGTAACCCCCTCTCAAAATTTGGTTTAAGTTTTGTTTTAAGTTTCAAGATACGTAGAATCCAAATATCGAATAAAAAAAAAATCCGTCCGTCGGTTGTTTAAAGGTTTCATTATATCCAATCGAAAGCTGATGAAATTCCCTACAAAATGAAAAAAAAATTATTTAAATCGGACCAGTATTAACTGAGATATAGCGTAATGAACTTCGTAGGCTAATTCTGGCGCTGCTGGTCATTGTGGCCCTAGGCCTCCTGACTTATCTATTGGGCTTTTGACTTCCTCGCATTTCTCTACTTTATCCTTCCTTGGATTATTTCTGCACTTCCTATAGCTTCCTTAGTCTTTTCTTTTTCTTTTCCCGATGAAGTGCACATCCAATATTTCCTCTGTACCATTTTAGCTTCTGATGCCCCTATATGTCCTAAACATCACAGCCTACTTGCATTGACACAGTTTTTTCTTAACACTTACTATTAATATTACTATTTGGAAATAATAAACCATTGTGTAATAATTTGCAGCGTTTTTCCTTGAAAATAGTTTTTCTTACAATGAATAAATTAAAATTTCTGACAAGAATTTATTATATAATAGTGACCTTGCATCACAGGCCAGTCTGGCCCAAACAGCAAATCATTCCGCTTTCCATACTTCCTGCTATCTGTTAAAAATAGACTAGTGAAAAATACTGATATTAAATTTACGCTGTTATTGAACTGTAATCAACCTTAATATATGCTGAATATAAATTAAATCTAAAAATATATGCTGAAAGAAGAAATTCCTCTATGATTACATAATATTCAATATTGTTATTTGCTTTACTCTTTAAGGATTGCTTTTAATTTAAGAAATTATTCATAGTTTAGATATGTTAAATATTGTTTATTTCTAAAAAATCCATGATATTAGAAATCTGAGAACTTTAAACATATTGAATAAATTCATTAGTTAAACTGTTTCACTCATTTTTTTTTTTTTTTTTTTTATGGGGATGGGCTGAAATTTTATACTGAATTCAAAATTGGAGAATATAAATATAAAATTTTATATAAACAATAATAATAACAAATTACTAAAATTACTTAATCCATTCATAATCATAAAATAAATAAGTACATAATTATTATTTTTTATTGAGATCAGCAAAAGCTAGTTGAGATAAAAACAAAATTACAAGCTTTTTAGCAGTGCAAACAAGCTGATCTGTCACAGGGACTACCAGTTTACTAAGAAAAGATAGGCAGAATAAATACAACAAAAATTTATTATTTTGTTTTCATGTTGACAAACTATGACTGATCCAGAACAAAAAAAAAACATATATTTTTACTAACCACTAGCTTACTACCAGTTTAACCAATCAACAAATGACAATGAAATGAAGTTTTTTATTTCCAAGTTAACAATATTACATTATTTATCGGGATTGGTACTAATTATTAATAAATAAATAATTGATCCAAATATGCAATGGAAAAATCCTATAAATTTGCATATGCTTTCTAGAAACTATTTTGTTCTTATAGTAAACAAAATCGAATTTTACATTAGTTTTATGTGAAAATGCTTTGGCTTTTCCGGATTTCAGGATGTTCACAAAGATATATTTTAAAAAATTAAGAAAACCTCTCTTAAATCAATGCTTGGTGTCTGATTCGGTACATTGCTTATCTGCAGATTAAGAAAATAATATTAAAAATTGACTTAGGCTGTATAGAATTATCTTCATAGGGTATTTGCAGAATGTGTTCATTTATTTCCTGATATTTTTAAACCATTTTATTGTCACAAAGCAGAAGGTTCGTTTTTTCTTGTGGAGGTATTAAATGCATTGAATATATGAAATTGTACTTTCATGAATTTTATTCATTGTAAATGAATAAAAACAATTAGAAGACATTAATATACAAAAAATATATATTTTTTTATTAAAGTTCTACTATTAGAACTTTTAATTTTTTTTGTTAAAAAAATCTTAAACAACTTTTGCACTACAACTATTGATTGTACATACTAATAATATGAAAGATTGCCCATATTTTTTAGCCAGTTCAGAGAAAGTAATTATTAATGAAAACATAATCCACACAGAAAAAATACCAGCAAATGATTTTTTTTATGTATCCTTAACCGAAGCTAATAACATTGATCTGCAAAGACAATTTTTTTTTCTCGCTCTCTTGAGAAACTTCTTCTGATTTTTATATTTTCATGTGTGTTGAGTTCGAATCTGAAGAACAAAAATTTATACCAGGCACCATTTTTGAGAATATGGAGGTTGTTTTTGAAAAAAAACTGAAATAGCATGTTGGTTTTTACTTATTTGCTTTATTTATTTAATTTTCTTATGAATAATAATAATAATACATAAAATAATAAAATATTTAATCCTGAACATAATATAACTTTATGCCTAGTCAATGTATATATTTTTTTTCTTTTATAGTCTTCATCAGCTGTCTCCTGTTGTAGTATCCAACAGTAGTCAGCAACCATCTTTTCATTGCATTTATCGCTATACATTTTCTTCATTTGGGAAATCTCTTGATGAAACCGTTCTCAGTGTTCATATGAAACTGCTCCCAAATAGGGAGGGAAGAAATTCAAATGGGAGTGCAAAAAATGAATTTTCAATGACCCATGACATTATTTGATAAATGCAATTCTTCAACAATGTCTGTAATTTGTAGCTGTTTTATTGCCCAAAATTGTTCACACATGTTTTCAAATGTAGACCAAGCTCTTTTTTTTTTTTAGTTTCATTTAATTTTTCCTTTGAATTCCAGGTCCTCAAAAAGAGCACGGATTTGTGGCCCCATGAACATTCTTTTCTCCTCTCTTCAACAAATCTGCCTACTAACTTTTCTCTAATGGGACGACACCGTCATTGAACCTAAGAGGTAGGTATAAACTATGCCTCTGCATAGTACTTCTGACTGAAGGCCAAACAAATTCTTTAAACTTAACACTTACACTCTCGCCATTTTTTCATGCTGTAATAAATTGTAATAGCTTCAAAATCAAATAGATTTTTTCATTTTTCATTGAAGTTTTCAATGATAAAAAAATGTTGAAAAACACCTCATTTATTGACCCAAAACACAAATTTGGCATGAAATGATGCCTGATAGAGATTTTATGCCTTTGGATTCGTATTCAGCATACCTCAAAACATAAAAAAAAATAACACTTCAGTTGAAGGGAGGATTTCGCTGCAGAATAGTGTAATACACAGATTTTCATATAATGTCGTAAAACATACGCCTTGAACTCATATTTAAAAAATAATACTGGAAAAATAGAAAAAATAAACAAAAAAATTCATAAATTAATGAAACTTTGGTCATAAGTTCTAAATCTGTAGATTCCGCCCAAATTTCCGAGGGACAACCCTGCTTAGGGACGTCGAAATGAGGGGCAGAATATTCGTATAATAATTTGCACAAATTAAGTCGAGTAAGGTTTTTTTTATATATTTTTCTTGTTTCGGATTCGAATGAGACCATCCTCATGGCGATACAGTCAATAGTTTAGATGTTATTACTGGTTTATTGAAAAAATACATCTTGGGGCTGAACTATAAACTGTTTGTCCCGTCAATTACCGGGTAGAGGTCAAGAACAACAAAAAATATCATTTGGACCAATGGTCTGATTCCACACAGAAAAGTAGGAAATTTAAGTTTTGTGGTTTATTGAGGAAGTTACGTTTTTGTTGATTAGGGAGCGATCACTCAAAAAATATTCAAGGTAATTAAGTTCCTATTGCACTATCGTAAAGTGGAGAAAATTCCCTTTAAGAAATATAGTTTGGCTTAACTAAATCCATCACGGGGTCTTTCGGGAGAACCAATAGCGAATTTTTTAAATTATTTTGTTTCATAAATCACTCTTTACTTGTGAATGTTTTTCTTAGCCTCCTGCTGGACTGCAGATACCCCACTTCTAGGAAAACTTCCAATTTTCATAAGCTTTAATTTCGAATAAATGAAGTGGAAGTCTCTTTTCGGATTAGTCTAGAAGTGGCTCTTGATTTGACAAAAAGTGTGGAGTGGAATTAGGTTTCCTCGATAAAGAAGCTTTTTGAGAACGAATTTTTTGAATTCACTTTTTTCTAGTCAATGAAATAACATAGAAAAACAGAATAAAAAGTTTCTTTGGGAAATAAAATAAAGCATTACTAAAAAAATATCTGTAAATTAACGAAAACAATTTTAAGTCAATTTACAGATTTTTTTGGTTAAGTTTATTAAACAATGAACATTTTATTCTGCATTTCCGTATTATTTTATTGACTAGAAAGAAAGTGAATTTAATAAATTTCATTCTAAAATCACTTCTTGCTCGGGGAAACCTAATTCCACATCACAGTTTTTGACTAATCAAGAGGCAATTCTAGACTAATTCTAAAAGAGACCTCGACCCCATTTATACGAAATAAAAGCTTAGTGAAAGTAGAAGTGGGGTAATCTGTAGCCCAGTAGGGGACTAAGGTGAACATTCACAAATATAGAATGATTTAAAAAAACTAGAAAACTTTTCGCTATTGGTCCCTGCGAATGTTACCTTGCAATGGATTTAGTTAAGCCAAACTATATTTCTTAAAGGATATTTTTTCTAATTTATGATGGTGCTATCGAAACTTAATTATCTTGAATAGTTTTCATTGATTGATTTCTACTCAACAAAAAAACGTGACTTACTTTAAAACAAAATTTGCATTTCCTGCTTTTCTATTTGGAATCGGACCATAGTGCCATATGAACTTTTTTGTTGCTCTTGGGGCATTTTTTTTTTTTTTACAAACTTTTATATTTAAACGTTTTCAGGCATTTATTATTACAAAACATACTCTATTTTGAGACGAACTGAATATTGATTGAGGGGTTGAAAAAAAAAAATTAAAACCGCCCATCTTCTAGAAACTTGAGGACAACTAAAATGAGAGTTTATTTGAGAAAGGCCCACAAGTAAGACGAAGGCCATACTGCAAAGCTTTCTCTAAGTTGAAAAACTTTCTTCCCATTTTTTTGTGAACTATCCCATTTTCGGAATTCGATGGTGACTAGGCAAAGGGCTCTTGACAGTGAATTCTAAAAAAGGAATAATGCACTATTCTTATGCCGTGACAGTATGACATCAATAGCCCCTGATTTTCCCACGTATTAATGTATACCACGAGCTCTCACATCACATCAAGTGATTAATCATACTTAATATTTTAGTTGAGTTCATTTTAACTGAATCGCTTTTTTCCTTTTATTATTGTAGATTAAACATTGACTCGAGTGTTACAGTATACGAGGAGTTTATCTCTAGGGGTTCTTGAGTTATTTGATTAATCATAAATAAATTAAACAGCAATTAGGATTTTACTAATGTTTTAGGCTAAGTATATAACTATTTAAACTAGTAGTTTTTTAAACTGTAAACATCGCTAAAATCTAAAATCTGCCCTTTTTTGCAGCTGTTATTAAAGGTGTAGCCAATGTTGCCATTGATTGAGAAGAATAGATAAGCCATTTTTCAGCCCGCATGAAAAGTACAATATTTCTGACCGTTGTTTCTCACTTGAATTCTTATCGACTGGCAGAGAGAGAGGGAGGGAGAGAGGGAGAGAGAGAGAGAGAGGGAGAGAGAGAGAGAGAGAGAGAGAGAGAGAGAGAGAGAGAGAGAGAGAGAGAGAGTGAGAGAGAGAGAGAGAGAAATATAAAAATACATCTAGGTGAGACAATGCATCGAACAGACACTAAAGTCACTTGTAATCATCAATTGCGCCATGGTTTGACCAATCCTGCCCTAGATGGATAACTGTGTGTATCTTAAGGCGCGTGCACACTAGGCAAATTTCGCCCAAGGGCAAGGCCAGTCCGCTCCCTTGGCCGATATTCTGATAGTGTGGACGTGATGCAAAAAAGAGCCAACGTCCAGCGCCAATAGAGCCAACCACAACCACGTCCATACTACGCAATTCTTGGCCAACAATCGACAGCCAATACAAACGGAATTTTGTGTCTTTAAAAATTTTGAGCACATTCGGGATTGAATTTTTTTTCTATTATTTTTTCAACATTAAGGTTTTTTGATGTGCTGAAACCAAATCTGCCATTAATTATTTTTGAATATTTATATTTTTCGTGTAATGTACTCTAGAAAACAAATGTTTGGTTGAAAAAATCATGTCAATATCATTCTTCAGACACGGGATATAAGTTAAAGCATTTTCAGCATGTTTTTTTTTTTGTTTTTTTTTTTTCTCAGCTCCTAAGGTCCATTGGACAAAACTTAATTTTTACATAAATTATGGGTCAACTTTTTTCAATGTAGAAAGAATCACCCCCCAAAAAAATTATCAAAATCGGCGACGGACACTATTCAATAAGATGGAACGCTGGCCCCAACGCTGGCTCGCGGTTGGTTGTGGATTGGAGGTCCAGCACTAACCGTTGTTTCCAACGGTTGGCCTAGTGTGAACGCGCCTTAAAGAATGCGACCTAACCTCCTCCTACCACGCCCCCCAACCTATAGTGAAGAGGGAGAGGGAGAGGGAGAGGGAGAGAGAGTGGGAGAGAGAGTGGGTGAGGGAAAGGGAGAGGGAGAGAGCGAGGGAGAGGGTGAGGGAGAGGGTGAGGGGGAGGGAGAGGGGGAGGGAGAGGAGAGGAGAGGGACAAGCAGAGGGAGAGAGAGATAATAATAATAATAACAAGCTAGCGTGTTTACATAAAGAATGAAGGGATCACGCATGATAAACCAACTGTCCCCACTACTTCAACTCAGCACTCTGAAGAATCCTTTGTAATTTTCTTAAAGATTATCACTATCTCCCTATTTCTCTTGAAAATTTAATAGTTATAAAAACCTGTACCCATCAGTTCTCAAATCTTCCACAAGTAATAAGAAATTCCCAACCTCTTCTCTTCACATATGGATGGAATGAATCCCGTATATTCTATTTTTCTTCGCTTATTCAAATGTCCATACAAGATCATAGAGGCTATTAACTTGCGATCTATTAGCCAAATATTCAACGCGAATGTGTACTAAATAAAAGTGCTAATTTAAATGAGCTCAGCGTGTATCGGTGTCGGCTAGATGTCAATTACCCAGCTGTCGGGTAATTGACATCTAGCCGACACCGATACACGCTGAGCTCATTTAAATTAGCACTTTTATTTAGTACACATTCGCGTTGAATATTTGGCTAATAGATCGCAAGTTAATAGCCTCTATGATCTTGTATGGACATTTGAATAAGCGAAGAAAAATAGAATATACGGGATTCATTCCATCCATATGTGAAGAGAAGAGGTTGGGAATTTCTTATTACTTGTGGAAGATTTGAGAACTGATGGGTACAGGTTTTTATAACTATTAAATTTTCAAGAGAAATAGGGAGATAGTGATAATCTTTAAGAAAATTACAAAGGATTCTTCAGAGTGCTGAGTTGAAGTAGTGGGGACAGTTGGTTTATCATGCGTGATCCCTTCATTCTTTATGTAAACACGCTAGCTTGTTATTATTATTATTATCTCTCTCTCCCTCTGCTTGTCCCTCTCCTCTCCTCTCCCTCCCCCTCACCCTCTCCCTCACCCTCTCCCTCGCTCTCTCCCTCTCCCTTTCCCTCACCCACTCTCTCTCCCACTCTCTCTCCCTCTCCCTCTCCCTCTCCCTCTTCACTATAGGTTGGGGGGCGTGGTAGGAGGAGGTTAGGTCGCATTCTTTAAGGCGCGTTCACACTAGGCCAACCGTTGGAAACAACGGTTAGTGCTGGACCTCCAATCCACAACCAACCGCGAGCCAGTGTTGGGGCCAGCGTTCCATCTTATTGAATAGTGTCCGTCGCCGATTTTGATAATTTTTTTGGGGGGTGATTCTTTCTACATTGAAAAAAGTTGACCCATAATTTATGGGTCAACTACTAGATGTCAACTGCTAGATGTCAATTACCCGACAACTGGGTAAGTTTGAAACATATCCACTTTTGTGAAAGCGTCAGTTAAATATCGGCTAAATATCAGTTAACCAACTCTCGGTTAATCGACATTTAGCGGGCAGTCGGGTGAGTTCTGTTTTACACTAAGGCTACCTTAATAATAAATTTAAGAAACAATAAACTTTCAGTACTTCAGTAATCGCTTTTCTGGAAGAATCCTTCATGACTTTTAAAGTATGATGATACAATTTTAAAAAGTTAACCTGAAATTTTGAAGTATAAAAGAAACCTCTTTAATCACCCTATTAATAATTGATAGCTATACCACTTTGAAAAGTTCTGTAGTGTAGTTGGTCTTGTTTTTTCTCAACAGACATTAATATTAGATTCAGAACTTTTATAAATGTTATATCTGACAGGTTGCCCATTCTCGTCTACTTTTTCAAAAGAACAACTTCGTAAGTAACGTTTATTATATATTTTATATACCTATATTTTATTTATTTAATGCTATATTATATTGTCATATACGATAATTATTAGCCGATACTTAAAAAAATAAATAAAATAAAATAGTAAAATAAATGAAAACGATATAAATTGTGTTGTCCGATCCAGAAATAAAATTTTCTAAATTCATTTCTCACAGTCGGACGTTTCATGTTTTAATACACTTAATTAATAATTAGTTATTTTATATTATTATAGATTATATAAAAAGCAGATACTATGAAACACTATTGAATTGCAGCGACAACTGTTTCAGGATGCTTAAATCCCCATTCAGTTATCTTTTCTTACAATCATCAGATATAGTGTTTCTATTGCTATTAGCAGACGAACCTTCTAACTTTTTGATTAAGATGCGGAAAACAACTAAAACCAACAACTTTAAAACATTAATTATCCATATATGCTTTTTTAGTTCCATAACTGGGACTACGTCCCTTAAGAATAAAGTCCCAAAAGAATGTGTATATATATATATATATATATATATATATATATATACACTATATATATATATATATATATATATATATATATATATATATATATATAGAATAGAATAGAATAGAAGAACTTTATTCTGGGACTAGATCGCTTAAAAATAAAGTCCCTAAAGAATATATATACATAAAATAAAAATAAATATATATTATACATATACTAAGTTCTTCTGTTTATACATAAAGCACAATAGGGTGAATAACTGATTCAACCAATATTTCTGATCTGTTTTGCTACTATTACATATTGCCCTCAATTTGTTATAACAAATTTTTGGAAATCGTAGTCAATATTCATTTTCAAAATTTTTAGAATCCAAGATAGAGCTAATTTCAGTATTGCAACGGATCAATAGGGATATTAAATTCCAATAACATAATGCAGAAATACGTCGGCCTCAAGCCGAGGCAGAGGAGAACGGCCCGCGGGGCCTCTGTGGGTAGCCGGGTCAGAGAAGGGGTTTTGAGGCCTCATCCTGATTGCCTCCCGTTCAGCTTGCCTTTGGATAGCATCGGCCTTTTTTTCTGCCTATATAATTTATTTTTTAGCTTGGCTCTAGCTCTGGACCAGCCGCCTGGGTGACGGCAAGGGCGGATGCAGTGACCTTTGTGTGTTAATGTTCTGTAATTGGGCTCGATAATGCTTGCGGTTGCTAACCCGGGCAGACTCGCACCTAGCCTGGCACTAAGAGTCAGGAGGAGAAGATCGCCTCGAAGCAGCCTGACCTACTTCCCCAAAAGAGGTAGTCCTGGGGTGTGTACTGTAAATGACCTTAATGTTGATGAGTGCTGTTATAAGTGTACTGTGTGGCGTCAGAATGGATGTTTTTCCCAATCTGGAGGACCAGTGGCTGTTTGCGGTAATAACCGGGCGTTGACCTTAGGATTTAGTGGAGAAGTCAGTGTGACCCTTGGGACTAGAGTCAGTCAAGTCAGTCGGCCCGCAGGCTGATTGGATTGAAGACCCATTGTATAAATATAATAAATTAAGTGTTTTTTTTAAATTTAACACAATTGATATTGTTAGAAGAAACACATTTTTTACTGCATATTTTCATTTGATTTTCTTTTCAGATAAATGGTGATGATTCCTCCTTTCTATTATATCCGGAAGCAGATGGTCATGCTCGGGATATTGGAACTGCAAAATGCACCGAGACGGCTGAGGAATGTAGTAACAGTAGCCATGATAGCGCTGTGTTTCAATTGTAATTTATCAAGCTTCCTGTACTTTTTACTTGAGGACGCACCATTCATTGAGAAAACCGAGAGTGCACTTAATTGTATTGGTACTCTTCATGTGTTTTCCAAACTTCTTGTATTGCCGTTTAAAAGGAAAATGTTGCTGTCTATCCTTTCTGATCTGGACGAGATGTCGGTCGACAGCAACAGGTTTGAAGAATGCAGAAAACAATATAACAGAAACATAATGCTCTCTCACAAAATCCCGCAGACCGTTCAATTGTCAATGGCCGCACTTCTAGTGAGCGGTACCATCGCGAGTCTAGTCCAGTACACCATGCAAGAGACTGGTCGCGCCACCTATGCAATTCTACGTGCCCTTCAAGAATTATAACATTCTCTTGATCGTACTCTACAATTACTTTCTTGTCATGCCTCCGTCCTATATTTTTTCCGTCATGGTATCAACTCTTATCGCTCTATCTTTGAATATTTCCTGCCAGATATCATATCTTATTATGAAGTTGGAGAAGTTAGGAAGTGATCCTCCTTTAAAGGAAATAGACAGCTGTATAGCACTGCACCAGAAAATCATGAGGTAGGTATTAAAAGCATTACAATATCTTTCTAATCGAGGGTATCCTATCTATTGTAAAACGTTTGAAGATAATTACATTCACAAGTTTTATGTGGTTTTAATCAATTTTGGAGAGCCTGTAAGCCACTCAATACTTACGAGGTTAGAACATAGATGATGGGTGAAACCGTTCTTTTCTGAAATCAGATCAAAAAGATTCACTCAATGTCAGCAACTCTTTTTTCTGATACTCTCATTCAGTAAAAGAGTTAGGCTATTTTTGTTCCAAATCATAGATAATTAATTCAGTAAATATTGCTACTACATTCAATCAGTTCATGAGATGACGACACATCTCTTGTAGGCATGCCCTAGTAGGAACAGTTCCTCCATCCTGAGTAAAAATGAGCCTCATAGACTATAATATCTAAAACAGAGTTTCCAAGAATTTAAATTTCTTTACTTAAATTTAAAGAAATTAATTCATCTAAAGCTACATAACAAATAATAACGTAGTATATTAATATAGTACAGTAAAAGTGAATATTGAAAACATATACATCACACCTACTCATTAGTGAGATCAAATTCATTTCTACAGTATGATAATAGAGTATAATGGCATTATGTTCTCATGGGTTAGAAAAAGTGATTTTTAAAAATGTTTTTTTGCCGTCGACCAGTATTTCTATTTTGTAAAATACTGAACCGTTTTCGATGTATGATTAGAGATGTTTAGCGGTTAGTTCAGAGTTATCAAGAGTTTTTAATGCAAATATTTTTTAGCAAAAATCTACTTAACATAATCAATGTCCAATCCGTCCTTGTAATTTCAATAAACAAAAGCGATGTTAACCGAAGTCATTAAGCTGTCCATATTAAGAGTCCGTATAAAAATTGATGTAAAAATCTTTAAATCGCTATAAAGTAATATTTTTAAGGTTTTGTTGCAAAATGTGTTATTTAAATCAAAACTCTTGATTTTTAGGTGCCAATTTTCCACACACAGAGTTATATAATTGTTAAACACTTTATGAATAATTTTATTGATATTTTCGGTAATTCACATAGAAGAACATACATTCCAGTATAGCCCTATTATTGTATATTATATAGGCCTTCAAAATTTTGAATAGTTTGTTTGGACGAATGGTTCTTAAAGTGCGTACTGATAAGTATTGATATTTTTGGACAATATTATTCTTAGGTCCAAATTATATATAACATGGTGCGAACAAAAGATAATAAGAGACAGAGCTGGTAGGTAGAAAGTTAACTGACAGGCAACGGCAGATGTCACCACAACCTTTACCCGCAGATATAAGAAATAAGTTTATTAAAAAACCTACCGAGAAGTGGGCAGTGTGACAAAGGCAAGAGGTGGTGCGTCTTGGAAGACGTAATCAATTTTAGGAAACCAGACAACCTGGGATCCCGGTTGGCATACCGAATAAACGGCGAAGACCTGGGAAGGACAAAATTCGATTAGAGGATACTAATGGATTCGAAGAGATCGTCCCACTCCGAACAAGGAGTGCACGAAATCCTAGAATTTCCTCCCTCTATAAAACTAGTGAGCCAATCACGAAAAAGGTACCGTCCAGTGCCGGGGATCTAACCAACCAACAACGTCTTCGACACCCTCTTAGGAAGAACAAGGAAGAAAAGCGGGACCGAAGCCGAGGAAGCAACGAAAGGACACTTCTCTTATCTCGCTTAAGGGCCGACTTCGAGGACAACTAGTCTTCTCTCTGAAGGTGACAGATGCTCTGGCTCTGACACCATGACTTAAGATATGCAGGGGAGCCCGATGGAGAGATGCTGATGGACCATCAACACCAATTATTACAGATAAGAGATTTATGTTAGAACAGTTAATGGTCTAGTCTGAATCATTCCATGGTTAAACTCTTGTAACAGTTTATTACTTTAATGAATAAAGATTAATGTTTGGAAGGAGGTTGTTCTTTAGTAATCACGCCTATTATTTATTTGAATGTATTTGATTAAGTATGATAGCAAAAACTTGATTAGCATAATAGTCATTAGCATTATTATTAACTTAGAAGTAGGAACATTATCTTGGTTAATTATTCAATAATGATAATCACAAATCAGGTCCTTGGAAAGATATCCAATTTAAAGGACAAAATAAGTAATTCATATTTATTTATAATCTTACATAATTTTGGGATAATCATCCTCAATGATTGCCCAATGGCATCTCTATTTACAGATTAGTAAATTATCAGTTAAAATATATGTCAACTTAAACGAGACAAAACATAGTAGTACCGCGAAATTTGTATATAATTAAATTAAATTAAAAAATAAAATATTTAATTAAATAAATAACTAAAACATTTATAAAAAATAATAATGTTTATCCTCCGGCAACCAAACAGCTGTTTCAAGAACTTCTACAACATTGGCGAACATGTGCTGAGGTTAAGGAAAATGAAAAACGTAATATGATATCGTAAAATTGAACGAGCTGGAATTTTAACCGGCAGAATTCTACTTCAAAAAGCCAACATTTTTGTCCGATTTTAAAAATATTTTTTGAAACCGGTGAAATTAAAATGAGGGGAATTCTGATCTAAAAAGCCGCAACACACTCAAATTAGCGTCCGCTACTCAAACGTTATCATGAATGAAGGCGAAAGTACCTATGTTTCACATGTATCAGCTATATTTTTCTACAACCGGCCCTCCCTAAAGAAATTCCTGCGAACGCCTTTGTCCGGATCAGTCATGGTCTTCCATTGATGGTTCCTGTTCACGAAAACGGAATTGTAGTCTGCTTTGAAATCGACAAATCAGGAGAGAACATCATGTTCAACTATACGAATGTATATATATATATTTTTGGGGGGAGGGCTTTATTACAGTTAATTAAGAAAAGAAGGATGAAATGTAGAATTGTAATATAAAATCATTATTAATTTTGTATTAATTATTTGTTTTATAAAATGTTTTAATTTTTAACACAACTATATACAAATTTCGCCGTACGCACTTTGAGTACCTCTGGTCTAAAGAAACTATTCATAAATTTGAAGTTACATAATATGTTAAGGTCTGTACTGGAATCTATGTTATTCTAGAAAACTGAATTACCGAAAAAATCAATAAACACAATTGTACATAATCGATATTAAATTTTATTTTTCTTGCTGAAAGTAATACTTTTATTTTGTTTTTCTCAGATTTTCTTTTTCTTTTATGCATTTAAAATTATAACTATTGTGCCTTTCTGCTCCTTTCCATACTTTCCTTTAAATTCTACTGATAAACATCCTTCACTTTTTCTTATATGTATAATATCCTATTGTCCTTCAACGTTCATTCCCAATCCCTATCAACACAATTTTGATGAATTCCTCGATCATTTTCTCCATAATTCCTATCATATTATTTTCGTCTCGGAAACCAAATATCCCCTCCTCCTCTGTATCCATCCCCAGTTATATCCTCATTCGTTCGGGATGACTAAACTAGTGGAGGTGTTGGTCTTGATGGGCACTCTGTGCTACTTTTTTCATTAATCTCTGAATTTATTGGACGGACGGAAAAAATGAATAGGAACAAAAATATTTCTCATAAAATTCTACATGAAAAGTACTCTATTAATAATTTGGCTGGTACTTGCGGTTTCGAGTCAACAGCATATGAAGTAGAGAACAGTTTGAAGCGCCTAGCCATACATTGCTGTAATTTGGCTTTTATAAGCAAATATCTTAAAATTCGTTGGTTTCAGGATAAAAGTGAATAGGAACAAAAATGTATAGCGTAATTTTTTTGCTATAAGAAACACGATTTGAGACTAAACAGTAATCACGCACCCTTGTTTATGGCAGTTGGAGCATATAGTCCAGCAACATAGTCCAACTTAAACGTAGCCACATCGTTTTTCACAACTCCCAGTTTCTCCGTTGGTTTTTCGCGAATTAGTCCACGTGACAGGTGGGGACTCTTTTGATTATTATTCCTGACCGTAAAAATAAATAATCTTGCGAAGGGCAAAACTATATAAACTATTTCCCCCCCAAAAAAACTATTGTAAAAACCATCATGAAAAGGAGATTATTTCTTTTTTTTTGTTCAACTAAGCAGAAGTAATCAATTTTGATTTATACTAGCATCGATTAAAAGCAAATTATAATTATTTCAAAATCAATTTTTAATTATATCATAATGTCAATTAATGATTTTGATTACACAACACTTTTAATGAAATATTTAACTTTTTTTTTTACCATTTCGAAGTGCCTAATCTTTTAATGAGATGTTTAATTTAAGTGTTTTGCGCTTGAGTATAATATGAAATTATGTAATCGGTATTATCATGGTTCGAACGTTTTTCGAGGTTGAATCAGATTTTATTTAACAATAAATAAGATTAATTATTCATCACCTTGTTGAAATCAGTTCCTTCCAATTTCAGAACCGATATAGTTGAAAGATCTAACATAATATAAAAATTCATTAAGAAATCAGAAGAAAGTAGTCGGATAATATTTTATTAAAATAAAAATATTTGTGATAAATAATCTGACAAAATTGGTTTCAAAATCGGAAGGAACTGAAATTAGCCCTGTGCTGAATAATTACTGCTACTGACCTCTAAACTAATTTAGCGATCAAAAGAAAAAAAATGTTACCTCATATTGCTTGTAGTAGACTGATGGGAAATCTTAATAGGAGTAGGTAGCCTTTATTTTTGTCCATCGTTCCATCTTAATTTAGATGTTTAAACATCAATATGTAGAACAAGTGTAGTGAGTGTCAACTACCAGTGCTCTTACATTATGTAACTAAGGTTAGGGAAACTTTCAATTCTAAATACCTGTTTGTTTCTTACATAGATATACTGTTCGCTTACCTCTACTTCACCGCTATGATAACAAACAAGTGACGAAATCTGTTCGGTTTCGTGACATCTACCTTTTCCTCCATCCCTTAAAATACCATATCGATTCATGTTTGGGATATTGAAATAGAAAATGGATTACAAAAAATGAAAAGAATGCTGAATATCTTGCAATAAATTCAAAAAGAGAAAGGATGAGTTGATTACTTTGATTATAAACAATTTATACTATAAGATTTTTATATTGCATCAGTATTATGCTAGAATATAATAATACAAAATATATATATATATATATATATATATATATATATATATATATATATATATATATATATATATTAGTGGCAATGAACTGAAGGTGATGAGTTTATTTATTGCAGGGTGGTGACCAACGTGAATTCCTTAATTTCTGGTTTACTATTCTTCGAGTACTTACTGACGTCTACGCAATGTTGTTTATCAGGATTCCAGCTACTTGCTGTAAATATTAAATCATTAAAAATATTATTCTATTCGGAACCAATATTTGTCTGAGTTTTTTATTCATTAGGATAAGAAGAATGATAGTATTGCCGGATTCCTCTACCATTGCACATTCTTCGGGATCTCAGTTACATTCTCTTCTGTGAACTGTTACTGTGGGAACATCATAAAACTAAAGGTAAGGACTGTTCTCATTATAAATATTTTCCGACTTCTGCCGCATTCAATGGAAGCCGTGTTAAATGAATTTTTAACAAGAAGATGTCGTAGTTTTCTCTATTCCAATGAGCTCTATCATTTTTACTGAATTGTAACATTTTTGAAGAAAGTTTATTAATATGCGATAGGTTCTTACTAGTCGTCAGGAATGTTTATTTATTTATAAGCAGCCTCTTCCCACTGGTTAAAGCCCAATTATAGTTGTTGAAACAAGGCAAAATAGGGCTTAATATATCAGAATAACTACATTTTTTTTTTTAAGTTAATTATTTTGACATTTATTTAATTTGCCATCTGCAAATTATTTTTGCTACAAATAAATCTGCACTCATCCTAGTAAAGTGTTTAACGTTTTAAGTCTCTAGGCCATCGCCTCAGAAGCCGTCGGGGTGTGTTGTATGGGTTCGTGGTGGATGTAAGATTTTGTGCTAAGGGATTCATGATGCAAGTCATACAAGTCATGTATTAGAAATTTTTGTAATATTCTGTGGCAGTATCTGAAATTGTTAGGATGTCCAAGTCTTTGTGTGGCAAGTCATTTGTAACACAGAATGGCGCAATGACACAGAACATGACTTGTCATATTACAAAATAACGATAAATGCATTACTTTATAATACACAATACTAATTACAGTAATATTAAGTGATTAAAAAAAATGAAATGCATAGGCTTTAACCGACATAAGTTATATAAAAAAAAAAAAACTAAAAGAAAACCATGAAAAGTAAAACAACTAAACAATATCAATGAATAAAAAAAGTAAGAAAGAAAAATCAAACCTAGCTGTGAGTCATTTAAATATAAGCATAAGTAAGAAAAATTATTTTAATTATCTTTATTTATATTGATATTTTAACATGCAAAAGACAATTTCAATAAATGCAGCTTGGTTATTGGATTTTTTAATAGCATTAAAATCATAGTAATTACATGATTAAGTACTTTTAAAATTGCAGACTATACCTATATAAATATTGTGTATTAAATTACTGGCATATGCTTTCCTAAAACATGCCCAATACGATTCAAAAGAAAATTCAGATCAAGATCTAGAATGACACCTAGAGAGTAACACCGTTCAGTAATGCACCGAATAGGGCTCCTACATCCTGATTTATTTATAGTTAAATGAAAATCCTCCTTCTTCCTAATACTCACCCTTCCCACCTAGAAATTAAGCTTAACAAGCACGCAATCCATATTGTATAAGTTTAACAAGATGACAAACGGCTGATATCCTCAGATATAAAACCTTTTTTTAAAGTGTGCCTGACAGTAAACTCCGTCAGCGTTAACTAAAAAAGCGTTAACTAAAAAAGCGTTAACTTATTATATGGGATTTTCCAACCATGGTAATATGAATATTGCTTAAAAAATATATATTTTAAAAATCGCTTTTGTAACCTCTCTGTCAAAGTAACAGGGGTTCTTTTATAACTTTGCCAAATTCATAGAAGACCGAACAAATACATTAAATAGAAGTAATAGAGTTTCAGGATCAGTAAAGTCAGAACAAGTCCATCCAATAAAACCAATTTTTGTGATATTTTTGAATAAATATTACCAATATGAGTTTTGAACGTCAAACGGCTATTAAATTATATTCCAAGATAATTCTTCTACTTCCTCAAATGTATCCATTGTTTCATTTCCTATTATGAAGCTATAGAGAATTGTAGTCATTTTCCTCATGTATGAGACTACATAACATTTTTCAATATTTAAATACAATAAATTTTTGGAACAACACCTCTTCAAGTTTTTCAAATCAAGTTGAAGTTAAAGACAGTCCTCAATGTCATCAAGAGCTCGAAAAAACTTCAAATCATCAGCAAACAGCAGGTGTATAGAGTAATTAAATATTTTACTAATATAATTTATAAGACAAAGGAATAGTAAAGGCACAGATATTGTTAAAACTGTCAAGAAAAATCCTGCATGGTGGAGTCATAAATTGTCAAAACTATTGTATGACGAACACTCAAGCAAATGACCATCGATCTTTAGTAGGTTGGCTGGTTTGGATTTTCACTTTTATTGCATTGAAATTTGACGAGGAAAAAACAATAAACAAATCGAAATAAATGTGGTACCATGTATCCTTTTGGTAATTTATTAAAAAAATAAAGGAATTTTGTTTTTAAAGATTTAAGGTTCTTTTGTAAAAATCGTTCATTAAAATCGATTTTTTTTTCTAATTCATCAATATTAAATATTTATTAGGTTTTTTTTTTTCCTAAAAACTTATGTTATCAAACATTTTTAACAGAATTCTCAGATATCTAAGAAAATCCATCTTTCTTTCTTTAAAAAAAAAAAAACAAAAAAAATTGAATCATTGTTTATCACTTAGGATGCAGGCATGTAACACAGATACTTGTTTTTGTCGTATTTTCCCGAAAATAATAGACTTTTGCATTGAATCGAAAATCATCGGAGTGGTTTCTGAAGCACTAAAACGCGGTTTTGGGTGTTTCGGGGATGTCTGATAAATATATGCATATTTTTATTCCGCTACCTTTTTTTTTTTTTAACCCAGCATATATGCACCGCGGCCTATTGAGGCCTATTGTGCGCTCCCGCTACCTTTGTATCAAATATGCTGAAATTCGATAGGTATGACTGTCTTCAAGGCAGAAGAACACAATAGAAGTGGGAATAAATTTCAGTCAAATTTCAATCTCAGCATGTCCAAATGTTTTATCGCGGTTTTTGAGGTTTTCCGCACCTCTTCAGCCAACCCAAATTGAATTAGAGGGTTAAAACTTTGTATATGAATTGAATTGGTGATGAAGAAAGGCTTCTTAGGGGTCTCAATTTTTTTCTCACACCACTGCCATTTTGATATTTTCAATTTTGTATTATAGTTCTTCAATATATCTCAGCTATTATTGATCTTATCAAGATAAGTTAAATAACAGAAATTATCGTAAAAAATATTTAAAACAGCTTGCACAACGCGACGTAATAAAAATCTTTGGAGGGAAAATACGACCTGCTGTTCACGCTTTTTTAATAATATATGAAAATAAGGATCAAAACCTAAATAACAATAATAAAGTATTTTTATATTTTACTTTGCGTTTGAATTATTAAACTAAGAAACCACTGGTAACACATTCATAAACAACATAGAATAAATTAATCAAATCATAGCAAAATAAATAAATAAACATATAAAGAATATTAAATAAAACTGACAAATAAAATTAAACATTATATGCACAGCCTATTACTAAGGACAGCCAATTACTAAATAAATAAAACCCATTTTTTAATTTGTTTTTAATTTAAATTTTTTATAAGATCAGCAAAACAACGTTAAAAATACTGTATTCTAATAATTCTATAAAATCATTTATTTAAATGAATAAATTGTTTAAACGGCTACGATATTTGAGATGTCAGTTTTGTTTTTATTGTTCTAATAATAAGCTTTGATATCCTAACTACAACTCTTGAAAACTTATAGACCCAAAAAACGAACAATCAAAACAATTATAATATATATAATCCAATTTTATTAATTAATTAAAATATGCTCCACGGCTTTAGTAAATTCTTTTAAGGAACTCTTCATAAATATCCGGAGTCTGAAAGAAAATAAATTACTGGAAGGCATTTTGTATAGCACTGTCAGGTGTGTCAGGTACAGCAGATGTCTGGTGTTTTAAAAATAGTAAGGTTTTAAAAGGAATTAATTGATCGATGATTGGACTCGTGAGTACACAAGAACTTCAAATGTTGACCTTCCCAGATTTAATGGATAATCGTTGATTACAGTAGAGGATTGGACTTACTGTTTACACTTTAACATTAAAGTTCTGTTAAAATTAAGAATTATAACTAATTACTAAATATCGTAGGCCATCTTCATAGATGATGTAAGTCATATTTGGTCATTACAGCACAAAGAGTTGGAAACTGTATGGTAATGCTTAATCTTCATTAGATATCTGTTTGAACTTAGTTTTATAATGATATCGAAGCATCTTACTTAATATACAAAAAACTACAGTGAATAAATAAATAAGGAAGTATTAGATGCTATAAAAAATCTTAAAGTTTGTAATAAAATCTGCACTTACATTTGTGAAGCCGACCATCGATGTACATTGTAGTCACTTTTAATCTTACAATTCATATGACTCAGCTAGTTATAATTAATCTTAAAATGGTAACGTCTAGTTGTATGATGGACCATCAAGAACCTTTTTTCAGAGTGAAAGTATATTTGAAGCTGCTTATTGCAACAATTGGTACAAGTTAAACATAGTGGACCGAAAAAAGTTACTGGCTTTGCAGCTGGTTTCATCAAAGCCACTGACACTATCTTACAGGCAGTTGATTACATTTGATTTGGCTCTCTACGGAATCGTAAGTTACATTCACCAACAATGATGGCTTTTTTACTTTGATTAAAAAATATATGCTAACGTTATTTAATGTTCATGTTTTTCAGATACTCAAAGGTGCTTATTCACTGATTACTGCGTTGCAAACAATGGAAGCTGTTTAGATGTAGATTTTGTAGAAATTATACTTCATCTGACAGCACTTGTTCCTTTTTTTAAATTATATGTAGTGTCACAGTAAGAATGAATGTCACCAAATATTAATGCATTAATTATGCTTATTTGAATGAGGAATAATATATTAATGAGAAATAAACATTGAATAGAAAAATGATATTCTTGTATTCTTGTTTATTTGATTTAACGCCTTTTTGTTCCATAAACAAGGACAGGAAGAAAGGGTTTTCCCACTGGTTACCAATCTGTCCAAAATTTATTCCTTGATTACGCTGGGAAATGAATGTCAAACCCCAGGCTGAATTTGAACCGGCACTACTTCTTTGAAAGGCATTTATATGGCTAATAGTATTATATGGTTAATAGTATTACATACTGTGTATTTATTATACATACATAGTTTATAGTATATACTTAGTAGATATGTATATAGGAAAGTAGAATATGTGTATAGTATATCCAAAATGAATGAAGAACAACTCAAAATTTGTAGGGTCAGAAATTTTAACAGTTGAACTCCTACCATTAATGCAGATAACTCTCAAATATCAGGCCAAACCGATAGATACAATAGACGATCTAACATCATCAGTTAGGGAAAACATCCTGGAGACTTCGTATTATTATAGAAATGTTCGTTTTAACAAAAACACATTTTTTAGCTAGTGCTCCTTTCATTTTAGATGTCCCGTGTAAATACTTTCAGCAATT
Organism: Rhaphigaster nebulosa; assembly: GCA_948150685.1. Lineage (NCBI taxonomy): Eukaryota > Metazoa > Arthropoda > Insecta > Hemiptera > Pentatomidae > Rhaphigaster > Rhaphigaster nebulosa. The sequence goes on along the minus strand of OX411306.1, from coordinate 91,140,602 downwards.
GAAATGGCTTTAGAATATGTAATAATTTGCTCACCTCAGAATGAAATAATTAGATGCTTCTCAACAATTAACTAATAAATTCTTCCTTCAATGATCTCAAGAAAAAAGGAATGTAGATTCAATTCTGAAAGGTATCGTGATTCATTTAAAAAATGTAAAACGTTTAAGTAAAAATAAAAAAAATTGCTAGTAGCGACACCAGTTCGGGCGTGGTAAAGACACGAATTTTCAAGTTAGAAATGATATTTCTGTGAATTTTGCTCGGCCAAAACCGCTGTAACAAATATTAAAAAATATTGTTCTTCCAACTTTCTTACAACAGACGATAGTCAAATTTAAATCATAATGAATCAAATTATTTTAAAAGGTAGCTTGAACATAACTGCGGTGGTAATGATAACAATAAAGGTATGCGACTCATATGACAGTATTTTAATCTCGGAGAGATATTCTTGAGATTTCTCGAGCGATTTACTCTCAAATGGACTGGCAGGTATACGACTTATGTCCATTCTACGCTGGTGGCTGGGGTCCTACAGCACCAGGCTAACACGATACTCGGTAAAAATGCCCTCGTTTTGTTTTGTATTTTAATTTTTCTTTTACTCTTCTTTTTTTTTCGGTATTGACATAAAAATGAGGGGACAAAGTTTGGAAAGTACATAAATACATCTACAAGTTAAAAAAATTATATATATCATACAGAATGCTTACGATATCCTTCAATAGTGAAAATAAATTTCGCTAGCATTTAACGCAAGTTATATACACTAAAAACTAATAACATGTAAATTATCAATTGAATATAATTCGAATTATAGGTAAAAACCTAAATTAATTTCTGAAATAAATGCATAGAGGGGTAAAATAAATAATAAATCGATTTTTATATTTACTTTATGTTGTTACTGTTTTATTATTTATTGTAATTCTTTTATTATCACATTATTGTTTAGTTTTGTTAGTTTTATGATATTTCAGTGTTATTTTGGCAGTTTACCATTCATCATAATATGTAAAGGAGGTCCATCAGTCTTTGGCGTCCATCAGTTGACTGAAGACATCTGCAGACAAGACACCAGTGTCTGTTATTAATAATGGGTATCAGCCGGTAAGAGAAGCGATTGTTCCTACGCTTAAGCTTGATTTTACCATACCTGAAGGTTATAAAGAAAAATAAGTTAAAAAGTAACAGTAAAATAAATTAACTTAATACATTATTAAAAACCTTGGTTTTTAATGTTTTTTTTATTTCTAAATTTTAATTTGCACTTTTAATTAAAGCACCTTTTTATTTGTTCCAGTATATTTCTCTTTCTCAACTACTTAAGGAAGATAATTTGTCAAAAAAAAAGTTTTTATTTTTAGATTTTGCTCAAAATACACATTTTTTTTACAGTTGGGTTAACCCATATGGGTGGGTGGTTGCTTGACCATTTTTAATTTGTATATTTACGTTTTAGATATTGATTCCTCTGTTTTAGAGATAAAATAGGTTGGAAAAATTTATTTTCTTTGATCGTTTAGAAAAGGCCGCCATTGTTCTTCGGTTCTGCGAACAATTTCAACTAATCCAAGCATTTAAACTATATGACTTAGAGAGATTAAACAAATATTATTTTAAAAGTAGTGTTTTAAGATAAAAAAAACTTATTTTTAGTACATCTAATGTATTTCTACTCATAATATGGCAAATATTGACCTGAAGTTTAACGCTCAAATTAAAAAAATCTGGTGCGGTGCACGCATCACACAACTTTCTCTTACCGCCCTATAATAATTATCTTTTTAATATAATTCTAAAGGGTTCACATAAACAATACTTGAAATAAACTCAGCAGCATTCAATTCTTCTCCCACTTAAGTACAATAAAATAATTTTTAAAACAATTTTAGTACAACAATTCTGTACACTACCTATATATTTTAACTTTGTCAAGTTGCAAATATATTTTAAAAGTTGCTGGTTAAGTTTCTATGGAAACATTTTCTTTCCATTAAATAATGTGAAAGTAGAAATTATTAAGTTAATTTCCGTTTTTGTATTCTTAAATTACTTTATTACAGAGCGTATTGTTTACAACAGATTGGCGGATTGGTGGGAGGAGGTTCGGTCGCATCTATCTCCTTTCGGATGCGCTCGGTTACCCATCTATTTTATGCTCCTCATAAAATACACTGTATCGTTGCTAATACTGGTCCGATTTTTATAATTTTTTTTTTCATTTTTTAGATAATTTAATAATCTTTCATATAATTATGTACATAATTTACTATAAATTGCATACTTCTTAAGCCATGCGAAAATAAAATATTCTTTTCTTCATAACTTTTTTTCCTGCATTTTCTCGGTGATTTACTGCATAAATGAAAAGTTAAAGGTCTTTATGAAGAATAATTTAGGCAAGTTTAATCAAAATCGTTTGAGCCGTTTTCGAGAAAATTGTAAAAATGTGTAAAATCGATTATATAAAGTGGCACTTCCGGTTAGTCGATTTTGACGAAAATGTTGCTGTAACATCACATGCATGTGCTAACATTAAATATGTAATTTCAGTATCGTACAGCTTTCCGTTTTTGAGCTAGACTGATCACATACACACAGACACACAGACACAGACACACAGACACACGGACACACAGACACACAGACCATTTTGCGAGACTTGGTCATTTGGACTCAGGGGACCTTAAAACATATATTTCCGTTGAAAACTCGAATTCGAAAATTTTCACGATCGCAATACTTCCCCTTACTATATACTTCGTATATAGGTAAGGGAAAGTAAAAAAAAAATCAGTCTTCAAAGCATTTTATTCTATGAGAAGAAGTAATATAAATAAATTATCCCAACTTAATCCCAACTTCCGGTCTCCGGCAGTTGGGATTTTAGCACAGTTTGGTTCAGTTTATTTTAGTTTTAAGATATGTTGCATTAATTCCCATTATGGTAAAATTCCAAATTTTTGATCTCATACTCCTAGTGCGTTTTTTGCCATCTTGAATAACCACAAAGAAGTAACTTTTTTCGAAATAACTTGCTTCAAGTCCACTTGAGATAAAAATTTGTCTTTAAAAATTTTAAAGAACATTAAATTTCCTGCAAATTTGTATGTAATATTTGTGAATATTCGATATAGATATAGGGCCGTGAAAATCTGCAAAAATGTCCAAATAAATCATTATTATCAGCATCAGATATGATTTATTTCAAGCACTTATAAAACTAAAGACCCCTAAGATGTTACAAAGCTGTCTGCCGACATTAGGAGAGAGCTGGTTTTAAAATGGCGGCCAAATATTTCGGAATTTTAGGACTTTTTGTTTGTTTATTAATAATTTCTAAAGGATGCATTCTAACGAAACAATTACGGTATGTTATATTATAGAACATCAAATTTTGCGTTTATTGTACGATGACTTTTTCGATAGAATGCAACCTTTAGAAATTCTTGGTGAAAAAACAAAAACAAGTCCAAAAATTTAATTTTTTTTTTTCCTCCGTTGTGAGATTCGCTTTTTATGTCGGCAGACAACATTTTTTATCATCTATGGTCTCTGCAGTTTTATTTGTGCTTGAAATAAATCATATCAATTTTGAACTCAAATTATTTCAATTCAACTTGAAATACTTAAAATAAAAAAAAAAAATTATAGACAAGACAAATAAATGGAGGGGAAAATAATACGACTATTTATATTCCTACTATTTATTCATATAAAACTAGATAAAATAATAAAGCATATTTTATTGGTACAAAAATAAACAATAACCAATAGTGAAATTATGATTATAATTTAAATTAATTAGATTATAACTAAAATTAGATTAAGGTTATAATTAATAATAAATAATTAAAATAAAGGTGCAGGATTCGACCTAAAGGTCCGTCCTGTATAGATTTTGTTTTCTTTTTATATTGTAAAATTAAGAAATAAATACTGATCAAAACATTTATTTAATGTAAATAAAACAACTCTTAAATTATATAATTATTAAAAAATATATATACAGTTGCGTCTCTTTCATCAGATACATATGGGATCGGAGTATATCGGATTATGAAGGTTTGTAAAAACGTGCAGCTTTGAATGACACTCGATAAGTATGCATGTATTTTGACAGATATATCCATAGATACATATGTGTATATGTTAGATTGAAAACATATAAGAAAGATAAAATAGATTTTGCATATTACCAAATAAGTAACAGAGAAAAGTAGAAATCACACAATTAGAGAAAGCCAACAGTTACACTGCCCACTTTTTACACTTTTTCCATTCCACCGGATTCATATATAATTAAACTATAAGTAGGAACTTAAGCCGATAGAGTAATGATAAAATATGTTTTACTGTAGAGATTAATAAATCATGTGTAACAGAAGTGTAAGGGCTGATTTTAAGACAGTAAAACGTTCCGTCTCCCTCGCTCACGTTCATATGCGGTTGCATGAACGTTTCATTTACCGACCAACATATTGTCGGATTACTGTAAATGCCGGCCTAGCGAGTGTCGGACTACAGATACCCATTTGTATATATATATATATATATATATATATATATATATATATATATATATATATATATATATATATATATATATATTTATTCCATTAGGAAACCTCAGGAAATGTGATCTCTGATTTTCCAACAGTATCGCCTCAGGCCACTGGATGAAACTGTCGCTCAGCTGTGGCAGTAACGGCAGGCTTCAGGATTAGCCATGAAGTCTAGATAAATGTGTTCAATCGTTTGGATGCCTTGGAGAATGTTCTAAGTTGTGCTGAGATATGGCAAATAACTTTTGCATGTTGGCATACGATGCATCAGTGTACCGGGCCCATTCTTTGCAGCCTGCATACCACCAAATATAAAAAATGAAAACTGCGTGTGCAATATCATCCTGGATCTCCAGCTGAAGTAGATGGCGGGTGTGCAACACTAGTACAAGTAAGACGTTAATTTGCTGAGTAACAGAGTAGTCATCGTGGTGTTGGACTTCTTTTTTTCTTCTAACTGATATGTGCCGTTAAGCCTGGAGTTGCAGTCCCAGTCCGCCTAACCCATTGGTCCCTGGCCAGTCTTCGCATTTCCGGGATGGTGCATCCTCTTACTGCCGCCAGTTTTCAAAGTAGTCAGAGTATATGTGCCTGGGTTTGCCACGAGGACGTCTGCATTCCGGTCTGGTTTCCAAGAATCATCTGGCCTGTGTTGGACTGCTACATCTGTTGTGGATAGACTTCCAGAATCTTCTCGAATTTTGCCAGTTTTGCCTTTTATGTTTGGGCTCTAGCCTTGATTACGACGGCCGCTGGACTAGGGTTTTCTGTCCACATCCATTTAGTTTCGCCAGGGCTGGGGGGAGATTGGTTGGGAAGAAGCTCGATATTGTTGATTGTAATATGAATAAATTTTGTTTATATCTTTCATTTATATTTTTCTTTCTTCCCACGCAATTAAAAACCAAATACAAACTAACAACTAGTAGCAAGTAATCATATCTTATTGAACATAATTCGAAGTATATAATTATATAAAAAACTAAATTTATCGATTTAATAAATACATAAATAGGTATAATGGAGAGTAAATTAAACAGTAACCTTGACCTACATATTTACATTATTTAGTTAATTTTATATTTTTGGTGGTATTTTTATAGACTTTATTGTTTTGGCATACACTGATAGGTGAAGGAAGTCCATCAGTCATTGAAGTGATTGAAGATATCTGCAGATAATACGTTAGTGTCTGTTATTAATAATGGGTATCACCCGGTAAGAGAAGCGAGTGCTCCAGGGCTTAGAGCGCCTCCCAGCGCCGGACCTGGAGATTGTAAGGAAAAATAAGTGAAAAAGTGCCAGAATAATAAATTAACTTAATACATTATTAAAAACTGTATACTTAAGGTATCCCTATTATTCATGAAATGATTTTGAAATAAAACTTTTTTCTACTAAAATACATTTTGCTTTCTCAATTTCTTAAGGAAGAAGGCGAATGATAATCTGCCCAAATTTTTTTTATTTTTTTAGATTTTTCTGGAATTACTATTCTTTGTTTTTGTTTACTGTTCCCTAAATACAAAAAAGTTATTTGATTATTATTTTCATTAATCGTAAGTCCCTATCATGTTGTTTCTCTTTTACAAGTGTGAAAGTGCTTCTTATATCGCAGTGTAGAAAAAAGAGGAACTTGTTTCATAAGATTCAAGAATCATAGAAAGTGGAATCATTCATAATAGTGGAATAATAAAAAATAAAAAAATATAAGTCAAATACACTATTTTACTATAGTTCTAGAAAATGATTCTCTTACTCAACTTTTAGGAGGAAACAGGTACAATGATAAGTGAGAAATAGAACTTTACAAAGATGGTACAACACAAGAGCACTGAGGAGCATAGGCGCAGACTTTTCATTTTTATTGAGGGTCGAGGGGGGGAGGAGAGGGGGGGGAGGATCGCATCAGTAGTGAACTGGAACTGTTGAGTTGAACTTACTCTCCATTCTGTTAGCCCATCCAGGCCCTATTTCTTCTAGTTTTTGTTTACTGCCTAAACGAAGTAACGAACGACGAGTTGATCTAGAGTCAAGGAATTCGATTCTACTTCAAATGAGCATTTACAATGCTCACTAAAATTTCTCAACCATTGTAGAATCTACTATTAGCCAGATTAAAATGAAATCACGGTACAGTGACAAGTTTGCAGATGAAAACTAGCACCATTCTGCTCTTAGATTTTGTGACTAAGTGATTTTCTTTCGGAAAAAACATCTACAAACAACTAAAACATCATTTTTGAAATTTATTTCATTTCTGCCTCTGCTATGTGCGAACTACATTTTCTTAGGAACGTTGACTGACTTCATTTTTTTATTTATGTGAACATTTCGTTTATAATGTTTTGTTAGAAAATTAAACTAATTTTTAAGAATAGTATTATAAGTATATGATGATACAATCAAAATTAAGTAGATATGTGAAAATGTGAAGAAAAAAAACTGGCTTAAAACAAATTTAATAAACTATCTGTTTAAAAGAAAGTTAATTAAAATGTAATATTTTGAAAATAGAGCCTTTTGTTTTTATTCTACCTTATACAACCTGGATGTTTATGAAGAGGTTTAGTGTTTACATTCTATTTTCCGTAGATGGAAGAAGGCATATAATTCTGCGATTCTAACATAATAATGAGTACAAGAATTACATAGTTCTTGTAAATAGAGTAATCAGAGAGTTTCGCTATTCGGTGACATTTCCTCTAGATAAATATTTCTTAATCTAAACATATCAGGTTTTAAATAAATGATGTTGTACCTGAAATTATAATATATCAGGTAAATGAATTATCTTATTAGAATAAAAAGAGATTTGGGATTAAACTGTTTTATTCATTTAGTGAAATTCGGCGATGAGCTGAAACTCGAAAGAAACATTCAAAATTTGAAGCATTCAAAATTTTGGCAAGTATCATTCAGGAAGCTGCTGGCCCTCTTCGCCGACTCCAAGGTGTTGAAGAATCAATCAAGCAAATACTTCATAGTATCTGATCAGAGAAAAGAGAAGAGCGCATTTGAGGTGTCAGACTAACTATTAGACATCTGATAAGCAGAGGTAGTTGACTTGGTAATGAAATGAAAACAGCAGATACAAAAACGGAACAAAATACGAAAAATATATGAAGAGCAATCTAACAAAAGTTTCAACAAATATCATGGGGTCGGCGTCACTCCATGATGAAGTTGGTTCATGTGTCGCATATTTAAAATTTTCTGCCTCATCTTTTTACACAGCATCTGAACTGCGTCCATTCTACACTTCAAACTTTTGTTGAAATATACTCGTATTTATTAAAATAATAAAATCGTTGGCAACTCGTAGATAAAAAAAAGTTTCAGTTCTTCGCGTTGGTCCAACAATGTAACATACATTACAACGCGCATCTTTCACCAACATTCACTGCATGAGATCACTTGACATGACTTCAGTAAGGCTAACAGTAACAACATAGAGGCATAAGGAACTTGTATGCTCAAGTTGTTACTATGAGCCTTAAGAAAAATACTAATTGTGTTATCTGAAGTCATGTCAAGTGGTCTCAGTCAGTGAATGTTGGTGAAAGGTAGGAAAAGATTCAATCTATATTAGACGGAGTATTTTATATATATATATATATATATATATATATATATATATATATATATATTAAAAAAATAATAATAATAAGTTAAATAGACTTGTGAGTTTTTGTAAAGGTCTGATAATTATGGCTGCAGTGGTAACTAACAAGACGGGATAAGATAATTGAGTGAAAGATAAGGAAGGCGTTACTCTCACTATCGTCTTAGCCACAGGAATAGATGTGATAACCAAAGACTGAATTACTATGATCTTCTTCATGACTTCTTCAAAAGATTTAATGCTATTACTCAATATAAATCAAGGTTATAGCACTTTCTATACAATATTTAAACAGGCCGAAGCATATTTGTCCAATTTTTTAAAATATTGATTTCTGAAAATAATGTAGTTTGTAAACTCCTTTTCTTAGTTCTAATATTAGTTATTTTAGTATTATTTCTCTACAGGGATATAGAATATTGTTCACTAAGTTCTTTCTAATACTTTGTGCATTCTTTCCATGGGACTTCTATTTAATTATTGATTTTTACAGAAAGAGAAGCTTTTCCAAACCATCACAATAAATTTTGAAGACAAACTATACACGTTGATGCCCCAAGGCAAAACTACAAACTATGACTCTGTTGTAGTCATGCTATTGAGAAAAGCAATGTCGTATGGTAAAAGACGTAATGAATACATTTGCCAAAAAAAAAATAGCTAATAGTAAATCATAAAAAAAAAAAAATAATAATAAATAAAACCTTAAGAAAGGTGTAAATTATAGTGTAAGATTATGTTTCAAAATATGTTTTTAAAAACAACAAAAAATAGCTCTAAGAAAATGTCTAAATAGAATCAGCCTATAACATAAAACTCAGAATTTGATTATTTTAAGTCCATAGAAGATTTTGGAAGATTATCTATACCTGATAGGTCTTTACTTTGATCTTCTACCCTATAGCCCTTGTCATCGGCAATGTAATCCTGGGCGAACCTCTTTCCATCTGGTCCTAACCATTCAAAGTGTCCTCTTACGGTCCAAACGCCATTCTCGAACATTCCTCTTTCTTCTCTCATTTGCTCATCAGTTTCATACCTGTCGGCAGAACATATTAAGTAAGTACTAATTGGACAAGATTTGTTAAACTGAAATTGTGATTGATTTTTCTAAAATTGGCATATTGTCGTAATTTTCAAAGTTGACTTGAAACATTAAATATATATGATAATATACTAACGTATATTCGTGAGCTCCAATGGTACTTATGCAACTTGGGAATGTTTCGTAAACAATCATTGGTATCCTCAATAAATAAATAAATTCTCACTATCTCTTATTAATACTATTATTATTTATTTAAAACATTTCAAAAAATAGATGTACATAACTTAATCACTATCTCATTTATGACAAATAAGGCATAATTTTATTTATACTGATGCTATGATTACATTTTGCCTCGTTTGTCTAAAACAGTGTTTCTCAAATTTTTTCGTCTGGAGATACAATGAAATCATAAAATTATCATATTATTATTATTATTATATATATATATATATATATATATATATATATATATATATATATATATATATATATATATATATTTTATAAATGAAGTAATAAAAAATAGAAGTAAATATGATAAAAATATGGAATTGTTGTAAAAAACAATATTATTTTTATAATTGTTTTAAATTTATTTTAAATTTAATTATTTAAAAATTTCTCTGCACCCTAGCGGCATAATTTGGTTCATCCCAAGGTCTTTTGTGGTGGGAGGACTTGAGAAAATGAAGGAGAGTCCTGCTGTTCGGGGATGACATCCATATCTTCAAACTGGAGAAGTTTTTTATACTTAAAAATTCCTCAGAATTTGAAAATATTGTGACGACACAATTCGCCACCGTAGTGCCTTCGACACCACCAAGTTCACCTTCACCTGGTCAGATAACGCCAGGTCAGATAAACTGTAGCAAGCTACATCTCAAGACGAGGTATTGAACAGTCTTGCCCTCAATTATCAATTCAGTAATTGTTTTCACATCATTTATCGTTTCACAAAATGTAAATAAGTAACAATGAAAATGATGCCTGTGGAGTTGGTATATCATTTGGTGGAAATTCGCACACATTTGAGAGTTATGGCTTCCTTTCAAATAGTTTTAGAGTTCCTGATAGTTTAAACAAATAGTTCCAATCATTAAAGCAAACAAAAACGCTTCCAAAAAAGTGAGATGCCAGCTTCAAGCAGCATCTCACTTTGGAGGCTCGTAACTTCCTTGCTAACAACATTAGAGCTTAAGTTAATAGGGATAATTTGTAGAACTCTTAAGTATGCCAACAGAACTCTCAAGAAAATAATTAATTTCTGATTGATAATATTGAAAGCAATATTACAAGTCCGAAGGGGTGAAGATTTTTCACGGTAACAGATTGTTTTCTCGAGAGTTCTGATAGCATGTTGAGGAGTTCTATCGATAATCTTTGACAAATTTTTGGCTACAGAGCGAAACAAAAAAGTTACGGCGTCTCAAATTTCAGAAAAGAATTGATTTCTTAAGAAAATGTTTGCAGGAAATCAATTCCATTCTTGAGAGTTCTGTTGGCATACTTAAGAGTTGTATAAATTATCCAGTTTAACTTAAGCTCTAATGTTGATAGCAAGGAAGTTATGAGCCTTCAAAGATTTGAAAACGTATTAATGATTGGAACTATTTGTTTTAACTATCCGGAACTCTAGAACTATTTGAAATGAAGCTAGAACACTCAAAAGTTTATGAGTTTCCACCAAATGATATGCCAACTTCACAGGCACATGAAAGTGACTTATCTTCTTATGCGTGGAGATAGTTGTTTTATTCCCATCGATCCTGAGAGCTAGGTTTTTTTTTCCCTCTGCCGATGTCTGGATAAGGTATTTGTAGGGAGCTGTTCGTCCTGGCAGAGGAAAACGTATTTTACCGTCGCCAATGTTTGAAGATGACGATTTTCTTTCTCCCATTACTGGTGCCTTCCATAGTTCTAACTTCTTTTATACGGTGTCTAAGGTTCTTGACGAAATCGGCCTTGTTATTGTTGTTATTCCCGAGGGAAAGGAATCCGCCCAAAAGCTATAGCAGTTCTCCTTAGAGCATTTCTGCAGAGATGGCTTACAGATCGTCTTTCCAGCCTGCTCCTTTGCTAAGTTACCGTCCGCCGATTGTCCTGATGGCATTAGTTAGCCGTTTTGAGTTGTCTATGTCTCCGCTCTATCATACCGTTGGCTAAGGAATGGTAGGCTGTAGTCTTGAGATGGAGGTGCAGTCTTAATTCAACTGGAGGGATTCGAACTGCGGTTCTTGGTAGGTGATGCGGAGGCGTGTGCTCATCTATCCAATGAGTAGAATGCTCGTGCCAAAAATTGTCAAAAAACCTAGATAATAAAAAGTAGGTGTCCCTAATCGTTGTTCATGACTTTATACCCGTGGAAGCAAGTTCACAACACGCATTAGGTTAACGTTTATTAATTTGTATCGATGACCCAGATCATAGCACTAGTGATGAGGCTACTCTTGAAACATGACTGATCACCTGTCAACTACAACGTCAGATGCCTGATCCAGAAGAAGGCCGAAATGGAGCTCCTCCTGCAGCAGCACAGAACCTCGGTAGTGGTGCTGACTGATACCATGCTCAACATCTCGTTTCGTCTCCTCTTCCAGGGGTACACTGCATACCGAGAGGCATGCTCACCAGGGTCACTTGGTGGCATTGCCGTCCTGGTCAGACGAGATGTCCCATCCAGACTCATTTCGACCCCAGTGGCACTTACCCCTGGCACTCATCTAGTCACAGTTGACGTGCGACTGTAACATCGGTTCACGTTCCTCTATTTCTATAGGATACCTAGGGATACACTCACATATGTGATGCTATTGCTGCAACACGCCCAGGCGAATGGCCGTTGTATCGTTCTTGGGGACTTCAATCCTCGACACTCCGCCTGGCTGTATGGTAATAACAATCCATTGGGTACTTACATCACTAATACCAGGATGGCCGTCTTCCATCGAGGGGTGCACACCTTCAGGCATGCAGCCCGACCTGAGTGTACTTCGAACGTAGACCTGCTCCTGACCAGAGATCTGCACACCATTTCGGATTTTCTAGCGCTGAGTAGCGTCCGGACTGTCAGAGAGGAAGGACCTACTCCTGAGAGCAATATGGACCACGACAAAGCAATCACGGATGAGGTGGCCGGGTCAAAGGTCAGCCCCTTCCAAAGACCGAAGAGGAAAAGACCGTTAAAGAAGACGCCACCTCGATGTAGAAGAGGCAGAGGAAGTGAAATCGTCAGAAAGGGCGGCGAATATCGCCGAGGGCGTCAGGAAATACCTGAGGACCAAAACAAAGATTAACAAGGACCAGCCTTCATAAATTCGAAGATGATGGAGGTCCGGGACACGCTGGTGGTCCTTCGAGAGAAGCAAGAAGAAGTCACGGACGTGGTTAGGAGGGCAGTAAAGGAAGCCCTCTCGATGGATGAGATCCACTAGATCATATCCCGGAAGGTCTCCCAGATACCGGCTCCAATGGTCGCGAATGCGATAGTAGAAAGCATAGGAGCCCAATATGAGGAGGAGAAGAAAGTGTGGGTCTCTTCAACCCTCAATAAGGTCGAAGAAATGATCGACCAAATTAGGATGACAGAGGAGGAGGGAGAAATCCTCCGATATGTAGCGGCCAAGAGGATGAAGGAGTGCAGGCAGAGGCATGGCCGTCTGGCGTTGCACCAAGAAAAGTTAAAAGTAAATACGAAGGGCCACCTGCATCGATGCCCCAAAGAAATGCGTACATACGTTCGTATCTCGCAGAACTCAAAAACGGTTAGCTGTAGAAAGTTGAAATTATGTATTTAGGATTGTTGTAAAATCTAGTTGTGAACCTCCCTTTTTGGTTACTGCTTGATCGCCGGAAGTGGTACTTTACTTGAATATCATAATTGATTTCCATCAAAAATCATCTTAAAATACCATGAAAAACTTCTCAAATTTATAACTTATAATTTATTTATAACTTATATATTAATTTAAATAACATAGCAGATTTGGTTCTAAATTGGAAAATCGGAAGTGGTATTTTACCTGAAGTTCGTATTAGACTTTCATAAAAAATTATATTAAAGTATAATGTAAAATATCTCAAATTTAGTAAATAGAACTTTGTAAATGTATTTACTATATTTTGGTTAAAATTGTTGAGCCGAAAAGGGTACTTTACTTGAAGGTCATAATAAGCTTACATCAAAAATTATATTTAAATTAAATACAAAAATCATGTTTCGGTAATAAAGGTTACAAACGCAATTTTGTTTCCAACCCAATTAAACATTTTTATTACTTGTTTTAAGTGTTAAAATTGAGTGTAAAATACTGGTTTTCCTCCCCATTTGTGAGATGAACAAGTCTGCAGCAAGAGAATAAGATATAAGTTGAGTGGGGTTTTTCGCTTAAAATGTCGAAACTGTCGATTTCCAATGCTTTGTCAAGTGGCATAGACAGTTCTAATGTTGTCACGTAACGCGAAGAAATCTCTTAGGAACTTGTTACCTACTGAAAGAAAACGACATATAATAACGGAATGAGATCTCCAGTAACAAGAGTGTGTGTTTTTATGTGTGTGTATGTCAGTAGATGGATATCGGGACGCCGAGTGTCGTTTTTGAAATACTGCAATCTTCGGAAACTAGTAACCAAATTGAGGATCAATGTCACCGATACATAGTGTAATAGACGGGTAAACCTTTGGAATTGCTACTAACAATCGTTAAGAGGTCTAGATTTTCAGACCAGACTATACTTTCACCCACTGCGCATGCGCAATTAAATCCTCAAACCGACGGATCCTTCTCAGTTGGAACGCTGGTGTAGGATTAGGTCAGACTTCCAGCCTTTTTACGAAGGGGTATTGCAATGCTAAGAAGACTCTCTACAGAGGAAAAACGTTAATTTGATCCATGACCAACTCATTCGGGTTATGCTATTAACAATTTCGATCTAAAGACCAAGTCAGGAACTGCGAACCATCATACGCCAGGGAACGGAAGCCAGAGGTGTAGTAATGATAAACGATTGCTGACAACAAGTGGCGCATCCGGATTCGTTAAAGCTCAACGCCGCCTTTTCATTAGAAAATGAATGCACTTTTTTAAAACTTCATGGACGAAAATCTATAGATTCTTACACATAATTGGTAAATTTTTTCACCACTTGGACTAAACTTCCCAGATCCGAAGCTAATAGAACGTTGAAGAGATTGGCCATTATATTTAATCTTAAAGATGGTGTAGGAAAGAAGGCAGTGGGGACAAGAGATCTATTCGGTAAAAGGCGGGAAGTCTGACCTAACCCTACATGACTATTCCAAGTGAAAAGGATCCATCGGTTTGAGTATTTAAATGGGTATGCGCAGTGGGTGAAAGTATACTCTGTTCTGAGAATCTAGACCTCTTCAAGGTCGTTAGTAGCGATTCTAAAGGTTTACTCTTTTTGTCACTTAATATTGTTATAATTTTTCTATTTTATTTTTATTTCTGTTATTTTACTCTGTTTATATCTATCTATATCTCTTTGTCATATCATATGCCATTACACTCCTACAATTTCACCTTCATTGTGTTGCTTGTTCTGTGTAGCCTTGGTGAAGCCTGCAATAGGGTTCGAAAACTCTGCTTTCAATAAATATTTTCTACAGTTTATCTATGATTCAGATCTTTTATCTAGAGAAAAACGAATAGCTTTATTGCTCACCCACACTGAGAAAAATAATCTTGTTATTTGATTAAGTGTTAGGGCATAAGCTTTTTCCTCCATTCTTATCCCATTTCATTTAATATCATACTTAAGGCAACCAATAAAAAATTTTTTGTTTTATATTATTTTATTCAATTTAGAAAATAGTTTATATTTTGTTTGTTGTTGGCCCTTTTGTTTGAGGCATTTAAAGAATATCCATAGACTGAAGAAATTAAGAGCTCCAAACTTTAAATCTTGATTTTCTCAAAACGCATTAAGGGTGACTCTCTCTCTTCTTCCGTCGACTCTTATATTAAAAAAAATAAATTGAATGATCATAAAATCAAATAATAAATTTCAATATTTTTTATTCTATTTAAAAAAATATACTGAAAGCATTATATGAGCAATAGGATTGGTAATTTTTAAGCCTGAGAAACTATGGGCCAGAACTAACAAGAATCCATCATTTTGTAAAAATATTGTATTTTTATTAGTTACATAATTCAGTATGAAGCCGCTTTATCCACCTAAGTGAGATGTAAAGCTCTTTCCGAAGCAGTTTTGGTTAAATCATTTTTAATATTTTTTTTATCATATAAAATCACATTGAAAATATTCTGATAGTAATATTCCTTAAAGTATTTGCTTGACTTTTTTTTTTTTTATTTTCATTTATTTCTTGAATAACATGTTTATATGAAAGAAAAAAAAAATAATTTATCTAAAAAATCATTTTTTTGCTATACTTTCTTATTGATATACAGGGTTATCACTTTTATTGATATTGTAGGCAGTTAATGAGATGAAACCATTTTCATTAGGCAAACAAATAAACAAGTGTATATAATTAAAATAACTTGAATCGGAGATAGTATACCTAAAATTATATTTCTATTTTGTAATTCAGCATGGACTGACTTTGCAACCAATCTGAGGTGTAAACTTATTTAGAATAGGAGAAACCTCAAAATTATTTGTGCATTTAATTTTATACTTCTTATATTAAAATTGAAGTAAAAATTAAGTAGTTATGACTACAGATTGTAATTAGCAAAAATATACCTGAATTTAAATTTCTCAAAAATCTACTATTTATGTATAAAATCTCTTTATAGTTTGATCATTTGTATTTTTGCCTTTTTGAAAAATGTTAATAATTGCATATTAAGAATGTATCAGAGCCATAATACATAAAGGGCTTATTCAATGATGCATTACAGTTTGTTATTTGGAAGAAAAAAATAAGGATAATTTATGATGTATTTTTGTCACTTATCTGTACCATTTTTTCTTGAATTATATTTTAGTGAAGTGATTCAAGCAAATTAATTAGTTATTACAATAAATCTTTTCTTCAGTTAGAACTAATTCAATAACTTACTGTTAATATGGTTATCAGAAATCAGAAATTGAGGGGTGTGCAGCAATAAGAAGGCAGCTCCATTCTACAAAATTTAGGTAAATTAAAAAAAAAAGTTTTTCGAATTCAGGTATTTAGCTAATTCTGTTTTTATTTGTTTAAATAAATATATTAACACTAAGAAATTACACTGGATTATCCAGAACCCAATGTTCTTTTCTTAGGTTGGAGGAGGAACCTTTAAAGATCGGAGCTGCCACCTTATTGCACCAAAGCTCAAAATAACATATGAAATTTAAGAAACAAACAAATTTAGGCAGAACTAAATGTTGATGTAAAACATTGTATACACAGTTAGACTATAAAATAAAATACTGTAAAGGAATAAAAGTAATCATCCTGCAGCTCTGTATCCGTCATATTGACGTGCTCAGTTTCTATTGCTGTAAGATTATTGTAGTAGGATATCTCGGATGCACCAATGTATTCTAGGCAAGAATCATTATATCATTGATTTGGCAGTTTTCAAGGGCAGAGGATATGTGTACACCGATAAAAAAAATTCGAGTGATGGCAGAGAAAGATAACGATGATGAGGACAATATAAAATATTGAACAATGATGAGGTCTCAATATATTCAATATCTTATGGACATTGAACTTCATTTTTGTTCTTTTGATGTCAACATACTCTTAGTTACTGTTTGTCATTCTTATCGGACCATTAAAGAGTTAGCCCAGGAGCTGCACCCTTCTTGCACCATTAAGTCAAGTGGAAGTGCTGCAATACAGTAAAAAATGTTGGAACTAAAGAGTGGAGCTGCTCACTTTAGGTATCATTAGAAAGAGCGATTTTGTTACTAGCCATCAAGTGTAACTGAAAATCGCCTAAAAAACAGAGCTGTTTCTTTATTTTAGAAGACCTCTCAATTAATTACAACTGATTTTATTTTTATTTTATATATAACCTGTATTATAGTATAATATATATATATATATATATATATATATATATATATATATATATATATATATATATATATATATATATATATATACATACATATACATATATATAGGAAACATATAAAAAAAAAAAAATTATTCTATTTGACCATTGGCATACTAATTATAACTGAAAATTATGTAAACAAAGAATGAATCATGAAGTTCAAACCTGTATTATAGTATGATTCATACCTTCATGATATACTTCATGATTCATTCCTTGTTTACATGATTTTCAGTTATAATTAGTATGCCAATGGTCAAATAGAATAATTTTTTTTTTAGATGTTATATAGATATATTACTATTTTGTTTAAAATCACAATTATTCAAATTTCTGAATATTATTTCCATTGTGTAGAAGCAGTAAAATAAGATTAGTATGAGAAGATGAATCTGTAATCAATAGAAGATCAAGTGGCCTTTTGTAAACAGTATGCCAAATACACAGAATGAAGGGAGTACAAGTCAAAAAGTTTGGTTTTGGCATGATAAAATCCACAGGATTCTTCCTGCCACAGGAATTGTGTGGAAAATCTATTTTAAATATTCCTTAATATTTGAGGGTTAATCACTGAAAAGAGAGAGGATCAACTAAAAATCATATGATAAAGATGAGTTGCATCAATCTCTTCTTGGAAGTGGTAGATGACAAGGGTAGGTAAATATTATATAATTTATATCGATTTATTGAAAAACACACAATCTGATAATCGCATTATGGCAGCAAATGTTATTTTCTCTGGTATCACAAATAGGAATGTTTCTCTTATTTGGGCCAAAGAATAAGTAGATAACAATATAACAGTAACACAATTGATATAAACAAATTTTGAAACTATTAGATATATTGTAAAGTCTTTATAAAGATAAGTGATGACCAATTAATTTATCCAGTTAGAGATGCCAGTGCTCCAGGAGTCAGACCGGTCCTTGGATAAGGAACATCCATAACATTGCTCTTGTATCCTTTATCATCTGCCATGTACATCTCAGTGTGTTTCATGTCTTTGTCAGGAGACAACCACTCTACAATTCCTCTCACCGTCCAGATCCCATTGACAAAGGAACCCTCTTCTTCACGTACCTGCTCATCTGTTGCATACCTGCCAAGAAAGTGAAGTTTTAAAACTCATTCTAGGGATGTGATATAGGTATCGATATTATAGAATATCTATATTCTGTCTTCGATATCTGATTTTTTTTTACAATAGTATCTTAATTGTGATAATATCGGGATATCAATATTTCTCTTCTGTAGTATCAATTTTCTCAATTTTATAACTAAAATGAAATACCTTAAACAAAAATAAACTAATTATAGTTTACTTATTGAAAGAAATGGACAAAACCAACACACCTCTTCCCAGATTTGTTTCGTATGCATAATTCATGAAAGGAGATCACTCATCAAACTCTTATTTAGATGAAGGCTGACAGTCAGAAAACGATTCTGGCCACAAACTGTCCAAGAATAAGGAAAGAAAAAGAATCAATAGCCTCTACTTGAGTCTGTATTCTTCACCCTTTGTGAACAGTGGAAGGATTAATTTATTTATTTTATCAAAAATATGTTAAATTAAAAATTTATATTTCTGTGAATGCATTATTATTAATCTTAATCCGGCATGCAGAATGATGGTATTCATCTTTCATGGTATTCATGTGATAGATAAAATTGTTTATTCTTTAGATGAATTATGGAGGTATTTTAATAAAGTGTCCAAATTTGATTTAGTACAATTGAATGAATCATCCAAGTTTGATTTTAAAAACAAATTTTAAAAAAAGTGAAGGAATGTATTATAGTTATATCATATATATTTTTGAGATGTAAATTATTAAATTCAGAGAGTAGGATTTAAAACCAACATTTTATATCTCATTAATTTTATGACCCATAAGATGGATATTTGTTTATTTTAAAATTATAAATAGGTAATCATTTTAATTCCCATTTAGTTTTAACAAAAAAGAAGTAAATAATTAAAAAGTAAAAAATAGCTTCAACAATAAGTTAAGTATATGTTACACCAAAATATGAAAAAAAAAGTATATACTTATAATAAAACAAAAATTACTAAACAGCATAAAAAAAAGAAAGAAAAGAAGGTGCATGGGGTATTTTGTCGTTTTTTCTTCTCTAATGCAAATCATTTAGTTTGTTTTGTAGATATGTGCAAAATTAGGTCTAGATCTACGAGAGAACATAGATAGAAACAGATTGAAAAATAAAAAATAGCTAAATAGAAAAACACGATTTTATTTACAAAATTCAAAACTTGTAAAAAATAATAAAACATTCTTCTTCGATTTTTTTTTATTAAATTAAATTTAATAAATTAATTATCTTAAAAATTGTTTAAATAAATAAACAAATTATCTTCTTAAGACAATAAATTTAATAAGGAAGAAGTTGGTCGGGGAGTGCGGTCAAAAATTAACACTTTAATAAGCAATACTTATCTATTATGTACCAACATTTCGGCCTAAGTTTTAGGCCATCATTAGGGCAGAGAGACGTCCAGCCGAGCGCCTTAAATAAATTTAATAATTTTTTAGATTATAAAGATGAAGTAAATTTTGTAAATATTTTCTGATAATTTTTCTTGTTTTTGCAACCGTCTGTATTTTCCTCGGCATGTTTCAGATAAAATTGGAAACCCTTTGCTGTTCCATTCAAAGATCATAGAAACTAGATAGAAACTATCATAGAAAGTACCTGATTCCTTCCATGTCACCTTCCCTCACCCAACTAATTTATTTTTTTCGTTTTAGATGCTCTAAGTCTTCTAGAAGTTCGCTAGAATTTTCAAGAAGTTCAACGTTTCTGGTTTTTTTTTCTCAATAATTAGAGTGATTTAAAATAAGTTTATTAGCACCATTACTATGGGCCAATTTGTTTGGGTGTTTCAATACAAAGACAGAAAACAAGCCTGAAATCACGTTTCCGACGCAAGTTTGTAATTAACAAATAAATTACAAAATATTATCTGATTACTTATTTAAGTGTACTAGTATAATAAATAATAAATATAAATATAATACTATATTTAAAGAAGATTTTCAAGGGATAGAGAATTGAAAAGAACCTGGGAAATGCCATTACAGCAAGATTTTAAAGCAACAAACCACATTTTTATTTGTTCAGTACATTTTAAAAAGGATTAGTTTGACAATTCATCCCCATTTTTCATTAAACTAAAGAAAGGAGTAATGCCTACCAATTTTCCTGGATTTCATGAGAAATTAAAAAACTTTAAGGTGAGTAGGAGAGTGACTCTTAAACATGTAATCAACTTTTTTGTGTAAAAAGTACATAACTGTATAACAACCATTTTGCATACAATGTGTTTTACAATTGTTTTAGGAAAGACGTCCTATAAAATGGCAGTGACGTTGCCAATATTTTATATTCATGAAGTAAATGTAAAAAAATCTGGTGTGCTGTACAACTTTTCCTTATTACACTATAATAATTATCTTTTTAACATAATTTCACATTAAAACTAGTTGAAATTAAACTCAGCAGAATGCATTTCTTCAAGTGGATTCTTGCAAAAGTGCAATAAATTAGTTTTTAAACAATTTTAGTTAGGAAATTCTGTAGAATACCTATTTGTTTTTGTTTTGTTAACCTGAAAATATATTTTAAAAGTTTTTGTTTTGTTTCCATTAAATAATATAAAAGTAGAAATTATTAAGTTAATTTTTACTTCTATTTTGTTACATTCCATTATTACAGAGCGTATTGTTGACTACAGAGAGCCGGTTTGGTGGGAGGAGTTTCGGTCGCATCCGTCTCCTATCGGATGTGATCGGCTTTCCATTTAGGGTCTTGTAGCCCTTATAAGATACGCTGTATCTTTGCTAATACTGGTCCGATTTCGATGATTCCCTTTTTTTTTTTTTATTCCTTAATTACCTTTCATATGAACCTAAACATGATTTACCATAAAATGCATGCTTTTAGAGCCGTTTACGATATAATTGTAAAAAACTGTAAAATCGATGATATAATTGGCACTTCTGGTTACTCCGATACACTGTACTTTTATATGGTTACATTACATTACTTCAGAGCATATTGTTGACATCAGTTTGGTGGCTTGGTGGGAGGAGTTTCGGTCGTATCCGTCTCCTACAGGATGTGCTCGGTTTCCATTTAGAGTATAGTAGTCGTTATAAGATATGCTGAATCTATGCTAATACCGGTCCGATTTCGATGATTGTTTTTTAGATACTTTAATTGCCTTTTATATGATTGTATACATATTTTACCATTAAATGCATACTATTTGAGTTATGTGAAAGTAAAATATTCTTTTCATCAGAACTTTTCCCTGCATTTTCTCAGTGATGTACTGCGTATTTGAAAAATTAAAGGAATTTAAAGAAAAAAATTTAGGTAAGTTTTATCAAAATCATTAGAGGTATTTTCGAGGAAATTGTAAAATTTCTTATATAAAGTGTCACTTGACAAAAAAGTAATATACCGAGAAATATATCTACCTTCATTACGTATTTCATATATAGGTAAGGAAAAGTAATACAAAAACTGGAGGAGCACTTTAGCTCTTTGACGCAAAATTAGGCAGAGGAGTTGAACGATTGTCAGATGAATTAATCGACTAAGATTTGAAACTAAAAAATTCTTTGGTCAATTGTTCAAGAAGGAATAGCATCTCACAGTGCAGGCATATATAACTAAAGGTGTAAATGAGGCGGAATAGACGCCTGAAAAGTGAAATTTCCTAGGAATTTTAAGGAGATTATTGAGATATTAAAGGAGCAAAATTATATAAAGTACTGCTCAGTGGATTAGCTGGACCATATTTATTTCTTAGGGCTAAACCTCACTGACACTTACTAAAAGTTTTTCGAATTTTTCCAATAGATGGCGACCAAATTTGCTCGGCATTCAGTTCCTTGTTTGTTTGAAAACGGCTGAATGAAATAAAATATTTATTGCTGATTCAATAATATCACTACAGTAAAATCTACAATAACATTTTTTTATAACAAAATTAAATCAATTGTATTTTTAATTTTTATTTCGCGAACTATAACTTTGCTGTGGCAATATCCAAATCAGTGATGTTGTCTTGGAAGGGCATGGTGAAGTAGCGATTTTAAAGAAAAGAGCACTGACTCAGTGATTAAATAAGAGCTGTTCCTATTTATATTTAATAAATACTTTAATATCAGAATCAAAGTCTACTATGGCTAACTTAATTCTGAAATTAACTGTACATCAAAGAGACAGTTATTTAAAAAATGATACGATTTAAAGGACAATGGATTATTCATTGTTATCATTGACAAAAATAATGAGGAATGAATAGTTCAAAAAATGAATCAGCAGCTTTCTGATTGGAAAATAATTTGCTTATAATTTATTGCTTAGACATTATTTAATAAAAAGTTATTCAAATGAAAATGTATTCAATAACGTCCGACACTGCTAATTTGACCGACTTCCATTCTTATTGTCTATGTTTAAACTTTTTTTCCAAATAAAATCGAAAATGAAATAAATATTCTATGTATTTTTTCTTTCTTTTTACTCCATAGTCATTTAGTTAATACATCTTGCTCTTCAGTTGGATTTACAGAGCATATGAAATATTTAGGTTTCATTATTGATAAAAATCTTTTATTTAAGATAATCAATTCTTTCCTAAGGCGTTACAAGTGTGAACAATAGATTTTAAGAGCATTACTGTAAGAAAAACGATGAGAGAACCAGACTCCTTCATAATTTAATGTTGAATCTTGGCTGAGAGGGTGTACGAGATTTGTAGAGGATAGTGGTATGCTGAACAAGCTCTGTAATAAGGAAGGTGGGAAGAGGTTTCCCCTCTATGCGTCTCTATGGTCTTTAGTACGAAACGGTTCCACTCTTCGCAGCTCTGAGGTGTTGGAGGTCCACAGTAAGGTTTGGACACTTTTCCAATGCACCTCCCTAGCTCCTCCCATGGGATTGAGGCCGGGCATAGGCCGAAACTATAAAGATTGTCGGTAGCAACATATACAGCATGTAGCAGCGCGTAATCGTCAAAATCATCATCGATGTAATGGGCAAATGGCAGCACGTAATCTTCCAGGATGTCGGAAATGTATGCATTTTGGGCGATAAAAATTGTATTTATGAACTAATTGTGTAGAAATTTAGCATGGGTATTTGCTTTTGAGTATTTTAAAATATGTTGCATCGTTTGTCGAAATTTGACTCCCTAAAAAAATTATAGAAACTAAAAACTAGTTTTTAATTCACTCGTTTCGGATTTGTCTGTAATATTGTAGTTACAGTATCATGACAACTCCATACTCCTGTAAGCTCACTGCACAAAACATAAAATTATAGTTATTTCTTATTACGTAAATAATCTCGGATGTTAAGGAACAAAAAAGGATGAACATACGAAACACTATTGCCGGTTCGACAAATGTAGTGTCGTGTTGATCCTGTTCCTAAAAAGTGTCAGCAAGAAATGAGACTAATCAACATTTTCTAAGTTATTACAAGTAGCGAAATAGCACATAATATCATAGAACAGCAAACGAAAATCCAACAGCAAAAAGCGTAAATGATTTTCCTGAAAGTAAATCACACTCACAATTGACTGGAGATAAACTGATTAAAAAATCAATATTATGCCTGGGGTATTGATCGCAACTCCTAAAGGACTTAAAGATAACTGTGTACAGGATTATTGATTTGAAAGCATTAACTAACCCTTATCTCTCAAAAAATAACTTCAGTGTAAAAATGTCACCAGTTGCTACTAAAGGGATTGCTATAAAGGGACTTATTGCTATAAAGGGACAGATTGCTATAAAGGGAAGTTATATCAAAAAGGAAGCCTCGCCAGGAAAGGAGGCAATTTTAGTTTCCATTTCTCAAATGCCGAGGCGCAAAACTCCGTGGAATACATTCCTCTGGTCGGATCATTAACGGTCGTTATTCATCAGCGACTAAACGCAGGAGCGCCGAGGATGACATATTTGTTGTCCAGTAAATACTCCTAATCCCCGAGACTCCTTCCTTCGTGGGGCAGCCATTTTGATAAAACTCCTTCTTACGACCGCCTTGTTTTTGCTACGGGGACATTTTTATTTTAACACTTACATTTTTAGTTTTGGGGGGAATAATGGTTAGTTAATGGCTCAATATCAATAATCCCGTATACAGTTACCTCCAAGTACTTTAAGATTAGCAATCAATACCCCAGGTATAATAATGATTCTTTAATCAGATTATCTCCAGTCAATTTACTTTGCAGAATCGTTTTCGCTTTTTTAGCATTGTTGTTTATTGCAACTTCAATATGTTTTTAGCCACCGATACAGTCGCCAGGATTGTCGGGTTGGTAGAAGATAGTTGAAGCTAGCGTTCTGGGACTAGAACGTTAAGTCCACCAGAAACTACTTTTTAGGGGCAGTCCAGAGGTATAGTGATACTGGTAACTTCAAGAGGAGGCCATATTCTGGCCGACAAAGAGCAGCAGTTCTCGCTGACGACCGAATTATTCTGATATAGACCCTCCGAAATCATCTGCGGAAATCGCTCAGTGGCTTCGAATTGCATGCAATACGAATGTCAGTGTGGATACAGTGCGGAGGCGGCTTGTTGAAGTTCACCTTCAATCAAGGGTCTTAGCTAGCGGAGTTTAAGGATAATAGCTGATCTATATTTTAGTGAATTGATGATAAACTAATTTTATTCAAAGTATGCTGCATTCTAGTGATAAGAAAAGCTATAATACTCGATGAAATGCGGACTTACCTGAATCTATAACCATCTGCTCCATTGTTTTGGATGAAAAGAGGTTCAAGGACTTGAGCAGCTGATCGGACTGCATTGGAAAGAAAGCCACCTTGGCTAGCGCAGCCTACTACCATCATGGATACCAAAGCTGCCACAACCTGAAAACAACAGTAATATTTTTATATTTCAAGACAACGTAGTAAACTGAGAACACACAATTCACGAAGTTATAAAAATGAGATTTTCACTACAGTTCTATTAAACCGATCTTTGCTTTCTATGATGCTGGATACATTTTTGTTTTTTCATGCGATTTTTCGTTCGTCCAATTTCTTGAACACGTTCATTTACTCGCCTTTCTGAACCTTCAGAAATTATTTTTCTTTTGCTAGTATCTCACATATTGAGTCATCAAAATCTTTGATAACAATCCCCATGGATTGTATCTTCTGCACTTGGCATCATGATATCCATTATTGCAAACTTGTTGACAGAAATATTAGCTTTAAGATTATAATATTTTTCAATTTTGTTTGAATTAGTCTTATTTCCGAAAGAAAAACCTTTGACAACATAAGAATTCGATGCAGGTTATAACAAACATAAAATGTTAAAAGGGCTTATTGTATACAGCGTCCTTTTTATTTCGGATTTTAAGAGTAATTTATATGTATTTAACAAGTTTATTGATACAGTGGCAATAAATAACTTATACATATATTGGAAATGAAATTAACATTAAATACGCTTTTGTAAAAAATCGCTTTACCCAAGAGGCGAAGTGCGCTCACCAGGCAATAATTGAAGACACTAACCCCTCAAACGTGCACCCAGGCCCCTCTCTCGGCATTGCGCAGGTAGCATCTGTCAGAATGAAGGTGTTTTGTTTCTGTTGATTTACTCCATCTCAAAAAAATATTATCTATTTCTTTTTACTAACATGAAGTAATTGTATTTTTATTTTTATAAAGCTAGAGGGATCACGTGCTCATCTGCACAAGTGGAATAATCGCCACTGTAGACATTTCCACTGCTTATTGTTATGGTGAAATTTATATTCAGACCCATACTTAGTTTAAATTGGGAAGAAAACAGCCGTAATACTAAATAAAATTAATGGTAATCTTCAACAGGTAAGAATTATTTTTCATAAATGTATTTACAACTTGCTCATCTTCACATTTCGTTGATTTGGAAGATATAAAATGGTTATATTTCTGTTATAAACCTAAAAAATAAAAAAGTTTTTACTTTAACGTTACAGAAGTTTTAATGGAGGTTCGAATCGAAATAAACAGTTTCTTGTACACTTGATTTGTCCTTACCTACGCTTTTCTTTTGGTTAATTTTATAATGTTATTTGTAATCTGATATTCAATCTATATATACATATATATATATATATATATATATGTGCTGAGGATTGGAATAGTTGCAGGATCCTATATATATATATATATATATATATATATATATATATATATAGGATCCTGACACTATTCCAATCCTCAGCACCCCACGGTTGGCACCCCTTCCTTCCGATATTCTCCATTAGCACTATCATCCTCTGTCAGAACCTTAGCCGTACCACAACAATATTCTTTTGTTAATGTCATTCGAAATATTTAGTTCATCTCCTATTTTTTTTTTTCTCCTTTTGGAATCTTCTCCATTTTTCCTTAAAATCTAGATATTCCACAGCTTCTTCTCTAAAAATAATAAAAAAATATAAGACACAAATAGTGATTTCTTTTTCAAACTATAATATTGATGCATTATATTTTTTATGGCGAAAATAAAGTGAGTCAGTATCTATTGTATATCTATTTTCCCTTAAGTCAGTAATTATGGATCTTATAAATTTTATGAAACTGTGATTTGTTTATTTTCCGAATTGATCAGTCATAATTATTCTCTTTCTTGCTCTAAACAAGCTACTTTTAGGATGGAATGACTTTTGTAAAAATTTATTTAATATATTTTTACAATCTATTTAATTGAAAACTTTAATCGGCAATTATTATAGATTTTTTGTTTTTCAATTTTTTTTTATTTTTTTTTTATTATTTTTTTTTCTCGTTATGCTGATTCCAAAACACCTTACATTTTCTCTCTATCTTTATAAATAACCGAGTTATGGGCTTATTAGATATTTAATTGGTAATTATACAGATTTTTTGTTTTTCAATTTTTTTTTTTTTTTTCATGTCTCGTTATGCTGATTCCAAAACACCTTACATTTTCTCTCTATCTTTATAAATGACCGAGTTATTGACTTATGAGATCTCTAATCGGCCGCCATTTTGAAACAAACCGACGGATTTTAATGTCAAGTTCCGAGGATCATCCCGGGGCGACCTGTGTACCGAATATAAAAAGAGTTTATGACTATGGCTCAATAACTTATTAATATTTATCTTTCTAACATCCATTGTTGGTCATTCTTCCAAAAATAATTTCACCGTTTAATATCGAAAATTCAGTGATGAAGCATTTAAATTTATACTTTTAAATAGCTGTATTTCGTATTATAACTAGATACCACTAATAATTTCAGTAAATATCCCATCCTTTGAAAATATAATATGCAAACCAGGATGGTATGACATCTGGAAGCAGAACCCTACATCTTAATACACCTTCACCCGCGGTAAATCGTGTTCTTCTGGTCACGACATCTTTTTATTGAATTACGTTGAACGACGATTTGAATGCCGGAACTTGGAACCTGTTATCTAATGTTCAGATTCTGTCAATGGAGGAGAGCTTCTTACTCAACGGTATTTGTGCTCACTTGAATAATAACGTAATAACTCTTCGTTCTCGACATATTTTTTTACTTTCACTTAATAATCGGTAGGAGACAGATTTGGCATGCCATTAATGAATCATCCTAGATAAAACTTTATATAAATTTGTAAGTGTAAAAGAAAATGCCCGATGCAGCAACTGAAAGCTTATTTGCTTATGGCTTTTAGAATAGAACATAATAGAGTTTACGTAACAAAGAATAACTTTTGTATCCAACCAGATGGCAACATTTACCGGTGAGTGCTAAAAATTATTAAAATAAAATACAGTATTTTTTAACAATTTCAATTTGTCGGGTGTAGTGAAGGCTGCAATGTTAATAATATAATACAATTTGAAACTTATAGTCGAAATATAAAGTAAATGAGAAGAGTGGCGGTTATTCCATTTGTACACTTGAGCATTTGATTCCCCTAATTTTATAAAAGAAAAATGCTATTAATTTAAAGTATAATAGTAAAAATAAATAGAAAATATTTGTTCAAGATTGAGTAAATTAACAGAAACGGAAAGATTTTATTCTGACTGACGCAACCAGCACAACTTGTGCAGTGCTCCCCCTAGATTAGTCTGAGAGGCGGATAGAGGATTGGATTCCGCGTTGGAGAGAGTTGGGTATGTTATGATCGCAATGTTGGCACACAAAATTTGTAGAACAATCAGCTCGGTGCTCGGGTGCAAAAATTTTTTACAACAGCTAATTAAGTACACAAAAGTTAATTTTATTTTCAATTGAATTTACTTCCAATAGAATTATTAACTAATTCCACTATATAAATAAACTAGTTTAAAAAAAAATTACTCTTTATTTCCCAAAGAAAAATCACGTAGTACAATTAGCCCTTTTAACACCCTCCAGCTGTTTGAAAACTGGCTGCTATACACTCACTTAGCAGCTGCAGTAAAATTTCAAAACTGAAGGGGACTCTATTTGTGATGGATGTTTTACGTCGTATTTTTGAGTTGGTTACTATGAAGATTATTCCTGTGAATCCCCGATATCATTATCCATGTATGAGTTGTTATACCTTTATATTACTGCTAATAATAATTTTAAATAACTATTATTGAACCTACTTAGTTAAGTAATGTACTATTATGCACTGTTAATGTATTATGGAATAACATGAATTATTTAGAACCTGAACTGTAAAGAATAACTTTATAGTTATTCAAAGAAGAGCCCTAACACGACGAAATTTTGACAGAGCACTTTGCCATGAGAATCATTAGGGCAGAAATAACTTTAATATTTATCTCTAATATAAATTTTGTTCTCAATTCATATATTTCTATATTAAAAAAAAAAAAATTAACATAGATTTTTAAGAGATATAGTTAACAGATAATAATTAATGGTCCATTTTAGGTCTTAAAAAGTTCTAATGAAAAAAATAATATAACATGAGTCCTTCCAGTGGAGAAAATTTACAGTTCTTGTATGTTTCTCTACTCTACTATTGTTTCTTAATATATTATTTCACTTAATAAACAATAATAATTGCATTGTCTGTTCCCAACAATAAACCTGATATTCTGATTCTACGAAAAATGGAAAAGGATGCCCTAATAGTTGAAATAGTATTAACAATGATGAAGATATACTTATGAATGAAATTCTAACAAAGAATAGGAGGAAATTTTAACAATTTTGTAAGAATGTGCAGCAACTTAATCTATATATGAATCTAATAATATAGGAAATCTATTATTCACGTTCAATATTATTGAAACGATGTTGTTTAACGTGGTAAATATTAGGGTTGGAATATCGAAAGAAAAATATCGATATTCGATATTTCGATATATCGCAAAACCAAATATCGATACCCATCGATAATCGGTATAAAAATATCGATATATCGAAAGGAAATGGATGAAAAAGCAAAGAAACCGTGCATTAAATGAGTATAACGTTAAAATGTGATGAACGTTATGAAATAATATAGTTATTATTTATAGAACAATATTTTTATTATCCTTGAATCATTATAAAAAAAGATAGAAAAGAATAATACTTTGGTAAAAAAATAAGTATTATAATACATTATTATCTTGAACTCTTTTTGCCATATTTCATATATTATATTATTCTAGAAATTTAAAAAAAAAAAATATTGTTTTATTTTTCTAAAAAAAAATTGTATTTCATAAAGTTTCCATGCATACATTGAGCATTCTCAAAACATTTATATAAAAACATGTAACTCATCTGATATATATTTTAGTACAATCACCATTTATATTATTACCTGTTTGTCCTTACATAGAATCAAAACATTTATATAAAAACATGTAACTCATCTGATATATATTTTAGTACAATCACCATTTATATTATTACCTGTTTGTCCTTACATAGAATTAATTAACAGTATATGTGTTTCAATCTCATCTACTAATTATTGTGTACAGGTGAAAAACCTGACCCTGATGGAGACGAAGAAACGTGCGAAGGGAGAGATTTGAGGTGTGACTGCAGGTTTGTTGTGTTTCCCGATGTCCGAAATATTTTGTGACAATATTTACACTCCGTACTTTTACTGTCTCTCCATTTAAAATGTTTCCACACTTCACTTTTTGGTGGCGACATTTTAGTTTCTATTTTCACTATTAAAGTGAAAACACTACATTAACACCACACTAACAACAGCAATGAACAACAGGTTAGTGACCGTTAGTGACGCCTATGAGTTAAAAAAGTAAGGAAGTTACAACAGCTCAAAGACAGCGACCTAGATTGATTAAATAATTAAGTTATAATGCTAAGTACAGCTCACGGATAAAATTAAAAATATGATAAAGAATAAAGGAAATTTCTAATTAAAATAAAATAATAAAGTTTATAATATCAATAACACCGATATATCGGTGTAAAATATCGGGTGTAAGGATAACGATATAATATATCGGTTTTCAAATCCGATATATCGATATATCGCGTTTCGATATTCCAACCCTAGTACATATATCGCACGTGTCAATAAATTGACGGAATTCGATATTGATTCAATAATATTGTCCGTGTAAGAGGGGCTTAAGGTTAAAATATAGGTAAGGGAAAGTAAAAACCGTGTTAGTGGGGTCAGGCAGCGAGATAAGTTTTCATATTAAGTAATAGTGGTAGATGGTAATATTTCTCAATAAATACATTTTTTTTAAATAAAAGATATGTATACAAAGACTAACATTTGACTAAATAAGTTCGTTTAGTTTAATATTATACCAACAATGACTGAGGAAGTATGGAATACTGGCAATTATAATAAATAAATCTATCTGAAGAAATAAAACAAATATAGGAGCTTCTAAAGAGAAGTTGTTAAAAAATTAGTAAATATTTATGATTACATTTTTCGAACTTGACCCTTGGTATATGTTTTAGTATTTCGAAATAAGTGTAGATGCTATTTCCGATGATAGGCGAGAAAGATAAATTAAAAAATAATAAGAAGACTTAGCTGAATGCCGAAATCACCGAAAATCTTCTTGTTTCCAACATTGCATCCCGTCGGAATATTAATATACAAGATTAGAGCCAATACAATCTTGCTATCTGCGGGTTTGTCACAGAAATTTACACGTTTGTTGACAGTGAGTAATTCATTGTTTGCTTAGGACAAGTCCTGTGGAATCTGTCGTGTTTTAATTTCTGTTGAACGACGAAATATCTACAAAATTAAATAGTATAATTACAAGAAATTGCTTTAGGATTTTGAATACTTGCATTTTTGAATAAAAACAAAGAAAATCCTTCTTTTTTTTAAATTCAAATAAGATGTAAATTTTTTAGATAAAGTTGTTTTGAAACATCAAATACATGCATACTTTAATTACAAGAGAGAGGGACTATTAATATCAATAATATATCAATAATATTAATTAAGAGAGATTTATTAAACATCAATGCTGCCCCACTGCACTGGGTTGCTACAATACCCAGCGTACTTATCAATCCTTAATTGGACATAAAATATATATATATATATTT
>OX411306.1:91056878-91108544 GCA_948150685.1 Rhaphigaster nebulosa | reverse complement strand
TATACACAAATAAAAAAGATTAAAAACTAATAAAAGATCCAATATGATAAATAGACTGTATAAATAAACAAAATAAATAAATAAATAAAATTATTATCCCCTCAGCTAAATACCATGCAGGTGATGGTGAACAATCCCCAGGAGGTCCAGTATGTTAATTGGTTACCAATTAGTCTTTGGAAATCAAAAGTCTCTATTGATGTAAAAAGGCCGTACCCATTTCAAGCACACCTTTAAAAGTTGTAATTTTTTTTCTTAGTCAGTGCTCTTTTAAAGTGAAAGATGGAAATCCTTATTTAGGTCGATATTACTATACATAATGGTATTCACGTGTAGCCTTTTTACTGTCGGCTAACCGCAGAGCTTACTTTAGCAACCGAATGCTACGCAGCTATGCCCCGAAATGAATGTACAAACCTCCTCATACCTTCCCATTAACAAATCTACAATGTAATGTAACTACAATATAACATTCCAATGCAGTGTTACACGAGCTTCTTCGATTATGTGAATTCGTGATTTAAGAAATATTACTCCATTATGTTTTCGTCATTTCTTTACTGTATTGCAATTGATTGGGTTTTTGGATAGAATCTATAAACAAACAATAATTTTTGTTAAATACCGATTCCTATAAGCCATTTACTAACTGTATACATTTCTTCCTAATCCATTTCGAAAATTATCCTCGAATACCATTGCTATTATAACGATTCTAATTAAATAGTACTTTACCATTTAGATTTTCGTATTATCAAACAAAACAAATCATAAATTATAGAGAGAGAGAGAGTGGATTTTTCTTTTGTATCAAATCTGTGATAACCTAATATTATCATATTAAAAAACAACAACATTAAAAATTAACTTTACTCATTTAATAATGCCGTGCGCTATGAAAAAGTGAGAGGTCGTATTAACTTTATCTGCTGATGCTCACTTCATATTATTTATCTGGATTGGAGACGTTGATTAATAACTGACATAATGCTCGCAAAATAGACTTAAAACTAGCCTCATGGAACGTATTATTACTATGCAGAACAGGAGCTCTACAACAGCTACTATCTCAACTGGATACCTACAAAGTGGACATTGCTGCCTTTCAGGAGATAGGCAGGCCAAGGCTGCGACGAACGCAACCACAGCTTTGGGATTGGACTTATAGTAAGTAAGATTTGATGCTATAAATACAGCTCATATTGGATTTCTAGCCCGTCAACACAAGGATTTGTTGTATATGACTGAAAGATGCATATCGTAACTATTGCATAATTAGCATACCCGCTTCTAGTTTCTGATGAAAAGGACAAAGAGCACTTTTATAACACGCTTGAGCGCTGTTTTGATCAACTTCCAAGAGCTGATATAAACATTCTAATATGTGATTTTAATGCTCAAGCAGGAAAAGGGTCCACACTCCAGCCAACTATTGATTAGCACAGCATCCACGATGTGAGTAATGATTAAGGCTTGAGAATGATTAATTTAGCTGCCTCTAGAGGACTGGTAATGGGAAGTGCCTTGTTCTCTCATAAGAGGATACACATGGCAACCTGGCTTTACTACAAGCCAAGTCGATCACATCCCGATGAGAGCAAGATTTATTTCTAGCTCAATGAATGTGAGAGTCCACAAAGGAACTAATACAGACTACGACCACCATCTCCTGACATCAAGAAAACGTGCCAGAATCTCTATTACCCGTATACTTCTTCTATCTATCGATCTAAACAGCGAAATACGCCGCCAGCAAAATATTCAGCCCAAAAATTAACAGATCCAAATATCAGAAGGCAATTTATGAATCGAATGGATGAAAAAATGAGATGCACCAGTCCGTCTGAAGACATAAATCGGATTTGGACGACATGCAAAAATAACAATTGCCAAGGTTGCAAACGAAATATTTGGAATTGAGGAAAGAAGGAGAGATGAACCATGGGATGATCGAGAATGCCAAACGGCAATGGTCTCCAAAAATGTGGCATACCACCTAATGTTTCAGAGACAAATAAAGGAAGGTATGAAAAGTACACACATAGAAATAAGAAAAGATTATATGTTTCTTGATTTAAGGTGAATGCTTTTATATATTGAGTGGAGGAATTCACTTATCTTGGATCACAGGTTAATTTTCTGACATGACCCAGGAATTTCAGCCCAGGATTATCTCCGCTAATAATGGGTGCTACTACGGACTTCTTGGGAACTTCTTTAGTAGAGTAGTATCCAGAACTACAAAAATCCGCCTACATAAAATATTAGTGAAGCCAGTACTCACATACTCTGCAGAATGATGGACTATTATCAGAAACCAGGAACTGACCCTAGGAAGATTTGAAAGGCGTATCCTAAGCAGAATAAAAGGGGTAGCCTGCTCAAATGGAATTTGGCGACAGCAGACCAATGCCGTACTAATGAAGCTGTATGGAGAAGTTGATGTCGTTACTTCCATTAAAGTAAGCCGCCTAAGATGGGCTGAGAATGCCTGAGAATGATATTTTAAGGACAGTATTACAAGAAAGGATTCATGACCAACAAAGGTGAGGCAGACCAAAGCTGCGTTGGGTGGATGGTGTCGCTGAAGATGCCCGATCTACGCTTGGGATCCAAGATTGGTGAACGATGGCGCAGGACAGAGATGACTAGAGGTCATTGTTGCAAAAGGCCTTGTCTCCTCCTGGAATCTTACGCCATATAAGAAGACGAAGAAGATTGGAGGCATATGGGTAAAAATAAATTTATGTTAATGTATTTTATCTCCGATTCTTACTTAATGGATGCTAAAAAAATTATTAAGGTAATGTATCTATTAAGGTTTTCAGTTTCATTATAATAAATGATGGCCGCGTTGGTTGCATGTTAACCGAAGTACCTATTGTATTCGTTTATGACTACAATTTTCAAAATAATAATTGAAGGTCCAGGTGCAGGAATCAGGTTAGTCCAGAGTCACAAACATGTGGTGAGAGGAAAATGAAATTCAATAAGACACCATGTAAGTTCACCATTATACTTTGAATAAATCAGCTAATTTATCCAAATTAAACTATTAAAAGAGAAAGATATATAGCATCCATAAACATTGGTGTCAAAAACAAGATAAGCCGGACGTAACTGGTTATTGCTCCAACGGAATAAACAGGGTTTCTATTGGTCGAGGTTTAGTTTTCCCTAATGATTTAGGAGACAGGAAAGGATTGATGTAGCATTTGTACCCGGTTATTACGTCCAATTGAAGCAGCCCTATTGCCCACTGGTAGAAATACATTGAAAAGAAAATTGGAAAATGTGGACTAAACTGATACTTGCAATCTAGTGTGTGCGTGCGTGTCTGCGTGTGTGTGTGTGTCTCGCTTACATAACTTGTATATTTTTTTTTCTTATATATTTATATGAATTTCATAATTCATAAATAAGAATTTTAATAAATAACAATAATTTTCATACATATTTATAATTGTAAACTTGAATATTAATAATTGATAATTAATAATTGAATACTTTCATGAATTTTATCTTCTTATTTCACAATTTATGTCAAAACGTCGGCACACATTGAAAATAAGTTTAAACTTTGCGTTTTCTTCTTTTGCCGTACACCTCACCCAGCTTTTATAATTGTGATGTATAATTGTTAATGTAATTGTTTTTGTTTTTTTCCATCCTTTTTCCATACAAAACATTGTATAAATAATCTTTATTTTATTTATTTTTTGTGTTAATCATGCCATAATTCTTTCTTTAGATCAACCCACACCTCTAAAATTTTGATCTAAAATCAAACCACACCTCAGAATCAAATTAGTATATTTAAATTTTTGTCTCTAAAAAAGTTCAATATATCGTTTTTTTTTCGCTACTAAACTTAATAGGATGGAAAATCGTAGGACAGTTTTGGATATAAATATTAAATTTAAAACATATTAGTTAAAAAAATAATATCGAGGTAGCATATTTCAGAACGTTTATCTAATATTTTGGAATGTTACTATAATTAAAGAACTTTCTGATCAAAATACATTATTATTTTTGTCAGTAAAAATAACAATAAAATAAACTCGCTAAAGGGCGGAATTATCGTGGAAGCTGGAAAAATGAAAAATGGAAGATTAAAGAATCAAACTGGCTTGCTACGCTTGATGGTCGTCAATGGACTCAATTATCTATGAAAGAAAACTGCATTACGATGAGAATTAAATTACTTCATAATAGTTATCCAATAACATCCAAATTAAAAACAAATACCAGTACGATATTGTCTAAACTATAAGCAGCTAATGGGAAGATGGGTATGGGAAAGGTACCAACACATGAAGGCCAGACGAACACGGAATTAGCAAATCATGGTGCCCTGCGTGGTCCTTGGGGTTAGA
Source organism: Rhaphigaster nebulosa (assembly GCA_948150685.1). Classification (NCBI taxonomy): domain Eukaryota; kingdom Metazoa; phylum Arthropoda; class Insecta; order Hemiptera; family Pentatomidae; genus Rhaphigaster; species Rhaphigaster nebulosa. Next base: position 91,104,165 of record OX411306.1, on the reverse strand, counting down.
CCTTGATTTTCTAATTTCTCTTACGCATCACCTCTGCTAAATAAAATTCACATATTTGTACTCTGTATGAATGCAATAACATTATAAATTATGTCTTGCGGTGAAGTCTAACCAAGTCCTTTACGATATAGATTTCATGAGATCCTGCATTTGATGATACTAAATTTAAAAATAATCTAATTTAAATTTAAGCATAGTAGTTCAAATATCTAATTGAAAACAACAGTTTTACCTATTTTTAATAATAGTACGAAATAAGTAATTTTCCTCGTATAAAGCACCAATATACTACTTATTAGATGGTTTAGTTTCTTACGATTTTTCAATATTATATGTTATGTTAATTTTTTTGTTTGTGCTTTTATCTCTATTTATTTTTATAACCTATGAAGTAAATTAAAAGTTATTATTGAAATAAAAGCAGGCATAGACATTTATCCTAAACAATATTACTATAAATAATATAATTATAAGGCTCAAGCATTTGCTGTTAGAGATATTTTGAGTAATAATAGTGTAAGGTTCTTGATTTAAGTATATTCCAATTGTGTAAATGAATCTAAATTAGATGATTAATTTGTGAAGCACAAAGCTCATGTTGAATGAGTCGCTTGCACATTTCAAAATTTTAAGATTACTTGAAATAGCTACAGCAATAAATTACAAAAATATATAAGAAAAAATAGAATATTTTTAACACTATTTTCATTGTAAATCCACCTTTACTTGTTAATGCAGTATTAACAAAAAGGGGAATTCTTTTAATTAGTTTGTCCAATTTATCAAATGGTATCTTGTCCCAGCAACGCTAAAGTATCTCTAATAAAGTTTTATTTTATAATTTTTTATAAATCCTTCATATATAATTCGATCGGATTAAGATAGGAGAAATAGTATGCTGTTTTATGACTTTTAATATCTTTTATAATACGGTACAAAACTTGGAATTATTAGCCTGCAGTACTTATTATAAAAAATACTCATATTACAAAAAGTACACATTTACTTGTTTTAGAAAAATTATGAAAAGTGTTAATGGAGAACAATATTTGTTGGTTAGAACATTTCAGCCAATATACATCAAGAATCACAGGGTTTGATATAAGGTTAAAATTATTTGATGTTTAATCATAACAGCATTAATAGCATACAGTGCCAATAAAGATCGATGTATTTTTGTTATTATTTTCAAACGCAAATATATTTGGTTTTTTTCTTAAAGAAATCAGAACACTTATGGCTTTGATGTCAGCATGATGGTATAGAAGGATCGTTCCCTACTTATAACTTTGTGAATTATATCATAATATGACATTATGGCATAATTTCGCATATATGCGCTGAAATAAATCATAGTTCTTTATGTACAAACGAGTACTGAATATTTATTTGTTCAATATTAACATTTCATATCAATTTGTCGGTTCTGGGTGCGGTAGTAATTGATTTGCATGGTTTCCTTTATTCCTGATAGTGACAGACGGTACTTTTATCTGGAGAGTTATGGAAAAATTCTGAAAATTTTCTCATTTATGTTATTTGGAATGCTGGTTACGATTTTTTTTTTTTCTCCCATAGCATGATAACCAATAATTTTATTTAGCAACATTGACCAACAATAAATTAAACAAGAGTAAATGCTCTACATTTTCGTACTATATAATTGTTTCGTCCAAGACATCGTTTAGGAGCATCCGCTCTTAGTATCATTGGGTCCAGTTAAATGGGAAACAGAAAGGGATCTCGTAGAAAGTTTTGGAGAAGCTCTACAAATTTACTCAATTATGTTTTTTAGGGTGCTGGGAGCTAATGTCTACCTTGTTAACTATAGTTTTTCTTGGAAATATATTTTTTATTTATTTAAAATATTTGGGCTTTTAAACCATCTGTGTCATTTTCCCCATTATACAGCTTGTGTATAGTTTGGTTTGTTTTACGAACAGAATTAAGTTGTTTATAATTTTGTCTTTTTGAAGTAATTCTTCAAAACTGCTTTTCGAGAGATGTTCTCTATGAAATTCGAAGGCGTAACACTCGGTCAGGATGTTAAGTATTCAAGAGTATGAGTTCCTTGGAAGTATAAAAAGAAAAATAATAATTTTTTCTTTTTTCCTTAAAAGGTAAAAAATATTTCCCATCATTATATTACTTCTATATTTTATTATTTAATAAAATTTAACATAAATTTATTTCGCTCCTATATATCTGAAAAAAATAAAATATAAGTTTTCAAAATATGGTGGTATTCAAATATGAATGTGTGTATTTAGAAATAAGTGAATAGCAGTAGAAATTATAATATAAAGTAATAAAAATTAATGAAGAGCCACGAAAAACGCATAAAATTAAGTGATTGTTGTAGTTAATAATTTATTTTAGGTAGGGAGGTAAGTGAAAGTTGTGTGATGCGTGCATCGCATCAGATTATTTTTTCGGATAATCTTTTTCTTTCTTGTTTACGATTATATTCAATAAATTTATATGATCCACAGCAAAATCCAGTTTTGAAATGTTTAAGCATTGTTGAATGATAGATGAGAATTTCAAAAAGCATTTTTTATAGATATAGATCAGTGGTTCCCAACCCACTGAGGTCTGCGGAACACTAACTAGAAATTGAACCATGTGCGAACCAGCCCCACAAACCGACTTAGGAATTATGAAGCTTAAAAGTGCATTCTGAGGTATTTTTTAGTGCATTTACCTGTTAAAAACGTTTTAACTAATACTCGAACCTCAGGAAAGATAAACAATAAAACAGAACAAAAAAGATAGGAATGCTGTAAGACCCTCCTTTTCACAACTCCGAGGTTCATGTGAACCACCGATAGTTATCAAGACTGTAGCATTTATATTTGTATTATATTTAGTTGTACAAAAAACTTTAGAGTAACAATGAATAAAACATCATTAAAAAAAAAAGATTCTTTTATAAAAATTTACCTAATTGTTTCATTTAGTGATTATAATATTAAAAAAAACCCGCGAGCAGCAGAAGTCCGTCACTAAAGTCGTATTTTCACTAAAATAAAAATTACTATAAAAACGGGGGTGAGAGAAAAGTTGAGACCCACAAAAGGCAGTTCCCTAATCGAAATTTGCCCATACTTTTGTTATATTGTTGTGCCACTCCACTGACTTTCGATAATGAAAACCCTTCATAGAGAATTTCAGCTCATTTGACCCAACGCGGTCCGCTGGACTTGAAATAGCCACGTCTTTGGTAATACTGGTTCAATTTCGATGAAACTTCTTTTGTTTCATAGATAATTTAATTTCCTTTCAAATACAACAGGTTTTGTAGGGGTTTTAAAGATGCAAAAATATTTTAAAAAATCGAAAATCGCGAAGGGGTGGAGGAACCAAGTTGAGACCCTCAAAAGATACTTCCTTAACACCATCTCAATTCACATACAAATCTTCAGCCCTATAAACTAATACGGTGGAGCTGTAGAGATGCGCAAACATTTAAAAATGACGAAATTTCATGTAAACATACCGAAAATTTACTGTAATTAACCCATTCTTTAAAGGTATCGTTCTGTATGGAAGAAAGTCCTACATACCGAATTTCAGTTCGTTTGGCCCAGAGGGGGCCGCTGGAGGTGCTCAAATGTAGCGGGAAAAATACATGTATGTCAGACATCTCCAAAACTTCCATGATCGTGCTCTAGGGGTTTTGAAACGTATAGAAACGCAACCCCACCGCTCACCGCCGACCTTTGGCCCACTGCAAGAGTCTATTTTTTTCGGGGAAAATACCAATAAAAAGGCACTTTTGAATATAATAATAGTTTTTATACAAACTAGTTAACATACAAAGATGGGAATATTATTTGTTCGTGATAAATGCATAGTTAATAATAAATGCAAGTTCATTGAATTGCTAATTGAATAACGCATCTATTTAGGGACGTTACTTAATTATCTTGTTTATAATTATCTAATTTTAAAAATAGTTATTAACGACCAATCTTTGGATAAAGTTTGAGTAAATCGAAATACACCATTGCGATCAAATATTCGATTTAAAAAAGGAACCAAAACTCGATTAAGTAATAAACTATCCCTATGTCTAAGGTAATTTAAAAAATAACAATAAATCGAAATAAGCTTGCCTGATCAGAACAATTTATAGTATCTGGTGTGTCCGCTCACACGACACTCCTTACCGCTTTGATCAAAACAAAAAATTGTTGATATATCTTCGCTATTAGTCCGAAAAAGATTTTTTTTTAAAATATATTTAACTTTATAGACATTAAAATTATCTTTTAAATGTACATCTGAAATGTTACTTTTAAATGTCCAGGAGATTTATAGTTTTCGAGTTATCAAAAAACTGAACTGAAGTGAGCCGGTTTTCCTAGGAATCTGCGCGGAATACTTTATAACAGGTATACAATGTTCTAAACGCTATATCTCTTACTAACACTAATTTTTTTGTAAGAAATGTATTTATCTTGCAGAGATTAAAAATGTATAATTTTTAAGTTATGCGCGAATGAAGTTTTATTTTCTTCATAATATTTGTTTCTGCTTTTTCTCTGGGATGTTTTATATAGTAAAATTAAAATCGTTTTAAGGAGAAAATTTTAGGAATGTCTCATTAAAATCTTTACAGCCGTTTTGTCGATACTACCTTCGGTAGTGAGGAAGTACTATAGGGCTAGTGAAGTTTTTCGAGAAAATGCTTTGTACAAGAAATATTTTACGATTTATGGTTTTTTTCTACCTAACTAAACATACAAAGGCACATTGTATTATTAGCATTAAAAAATCAATCCGCACTAATGTATAAATCAAAATGGCTTTAATGTCCTTATCACCTGTCTTTTAAAACCTGTAAAATTCTGCACCACCAGTACAACCCATGAAGTCTTGGATTTAGTACTGATCGTACTGTTTCTAGACCAACTGTTGTGCAAGAAGGTTATTTGGCTGAGATCACCAAGATAATTAATTATTATATTTATAGACCTTGAAAATTTAACAAAGAATTTCAGAAATATTCGCCTTAATGTATAGGTAAATTTATGACAGCATTTCGAAAATAAAATTATTAAATTATATTTTAGCTAAAAATTATTTGCAGTAAAAGTTTCATAATGGCAATGAGCGTCACAATAATGAAATAATTTATAATAAATACGAGAGTTATTTTTTGATCAAAAGTACACTGATAAAGGAAAAATAATATATAGTCTGAAAAATTATAAGCGTTAATGAAATAAATAAAACTAACAGGACATTGATGTAGAAACCAGATAACTCCAGAAATACCAATTTTTGGTGATAGCCAAATGGAATTAAATGGACCAGGAATTGACCAGGATGGTCGACCATTGGCCTTTGTATAAATCAGCAAATTTATCCGAGTTAAACGTTTAAAAGAGAAAGGAAGTAACGTAACGTGCATTAACATTGGTGTCAATAAGGTAATTATGCACCTACCTGGTTTTTACACCAATATTGGCCGATGATGTCCTTCCCGCTGCACAGGAAAGAACTGGTGGAATTTATTATTTATTTAAACAAATCCATTAAGTTACAACAAATTTAAATTGGTGGTCCTTGGAATAAATTGCATCATGCCGAAGTTCCCGAAGACTTAATGAATGACATCAGTTGACTATAATGAGATGTGACTTCCTTATTTTATTTTCGCCAAGTCGTGAAAGTTTTTCGATATCCAAGGATGACTTTCTAGAATGAGCATTAAGTAGTATATTTTTCGTATACATATATACAATAAATATTTTATAAATATTAAAATATATTAATTTTAGACTAGTAAAACATTTAATTTTAGTTATTATTGCGGAATCAGCGAGAACACAACGAACACTCTTGATGCAACGGGGATTAATAAGCGAAATTTTTTCTCGAGAAATTGGCTAAGATCATGGGTATTGAGTATATTTTGATTGATCGAATTATAAAGTCCCGTGAAATATAATTTATGTTTGTTCTTTCTTTACTTTTCTATCTGTTTTTTCATAATAAACACTCCCACAATTGAATTATTTTATTCTGTTGAGCAAATAATACTTCCCTACCAACAACTAAGTGTTATTAATACCCTATCTAGTTTTATTAAGAAATGCACTGCATCTAATCAAAATCTGAAATTTTTTTTGTTAACAGTTTAAATTCACTCTCCACAATAATTTAGCTGGTCCTGGAAAACCGAAATTTCGATATTTATTAATATTTACAATATTGGGGTCCCTGGTTATAAGTAAATTTGTTGTGTTCGTTTTTATCTCGATAAACAATTATCTAAAAAATATCAATTTTTTAGCTCCAACTCTTTTCTTGATATTGGAAAATATTTTTTTTAAACATTTTAAAGTCTATAATTTAAGAAATTTTCATTGGATATAGTAACCTTTTTTATTTTGATTTAGATGAATTTCATAAGTACAACCAATAATTTCATAAAGTTTTTAATAAACATTTTTATTATTTTATTGTACCAAACCTTAACGTTTTAACTACCAAACAGGTCATATTCAGACTTTTTTTTTTTTTCATTTTATAAGTTGAACGAAATACTAAAAATTGTCGACAATATAAGAATTTATATATATATATATATATATATATATATATATATATATATATATATATATATATATATATATATATATCACTAAAATGTTTTTGTCATCTAGTAACCATAAAATAAAAAATATTAGGCAATTGATAATACATTTAAAAAAAAAAATTGACAGATAACTTTATAACAAATAGGAATAAAATATTACTCTGAAATTCAGTAATCATAAAATAGTTGCATACTTACTAATGACCTCATCTTGCTTGAAGGATATCCAGCGAAGATCTGGAGCCAGAAGGTGAGTTCACTAAGATCATAAGATGATGCCCCCCTACCCTATTACGTTTGCGCAATCGCGCTAACACTAGTTTCAGGTATGAATAACTTTCTAGGAGCAACGAGAGTAATTTCGCTTTATAAAAAATTAAGCATTACGTGAAAAGCAGTTAGAATAGGACTAAATGAACATAAAAAAACTGTTCTACAAAAGAAGAAATCGTGCATACATCCGTAAACTTATAAGCCAAATTTGTATCAAATTGGGAAAATCAAAATCTCTTATATTTGTGAAATAAGTTATTTCCTTTTAACATCGTTGAATTTATCATCAGCATTGTATTTTGTTCCTACTCAAAGAATTTTTAAGCTTCAAGATTAACGCATTGAGAATTATTAAGCTTTAAGACTAGCGGATTGAATGACCCAAAACGCAAGTTCATTCGACAGCCCCTGTCCTCCTCCGGTATAGCTTCTATTTTACCGGTATAGCCTGTGTTATGTAAGTTCCTTACAATATATAAAAAAGCGCCTGTTCGTGATTTTTTTTTTAATACTTCAGTTTGTTTTGCTTATGCCTGTGATGAATATTTTATTTCGCATCAAGGGGATGATATGAAACCAAGGAGGATATTTCTGAAGAATTAATTCTACCAATTAATGAACGAGCATTTAATTTCGAGATCCTATCAAGCAGCTAAACTATCTGACATCTCGGTTTTTTTTTAAAGGTGATTCCCAACTGAGGATACCCAAGAAGATAATGAACCATCAGAAAAAAAAGAAAGACGGTGTTATATTACAGGTAGAAAAAAAAAAGCTATAACTTATGGAAGTTGTGAAAAGTAAGAGTGCAAAAGCCATGTGAAAACTGAGTCTGAAAATATTCCTTAAATTTAAGTTTTGGAACAATAAATATTATTAAAATTTAAAGAAAAATAAATATTATTAAACCTTTTTACATTATTGATTTTTGTCGCCAAATGGCTCAACTGCCAAGGGCGGGCGTTGGCTAGCATCAGCACATTATTGATTTTTTTAAGAATATTATTTTTTTTTTAAATCACTTCATTTATATTTTTTCACCATTTATTTTTAGTTGTAATCGATAAGAAATGAAATAATTTAGTTTTATATAAAGGAAATATGATGAAAATAAAGATGGCTTACTTACAATTAGTGTTCCAGTCACCTGCCGGTGCCATGGATGAGGATGCGCTTACAAGAAGGTTAAACCATGGATCATAACAAATTCATGTATCTATTTAAATTGCATTTAAATAAAATTAATTATAACCAATCCATTAGTCAATGTTTTTATGTATAATAATATGATTTGTTTCAGTTAATGGATTATTATCATTAGGATTTAACATTATTCATAATGTCTACGTTTTATAATTAATTTTATAATGATGAGTTGTTGGATATTTTTTGTAATTTGTTATGCGTGATAGTTCAAATAAAAAAATGAAACTATTAATAGTGGCATAATCATGAAGAAGACTAACATCAGTCCAAATAGGAAAGATTCAGAAAATAATTCAGATATTTTTAGATAAGTGGGGCCGAGGTTTTGTGGTCCTGGAATTAATATTTCATAATGCGACAAAATAGTGATTTATATTATTATAAGTTGTCACATGTGTTGATAAAAGAGAAAAAAGTACGGGAAAAAAAATACCAATAATTAATATAAATATTTCGAAACCATAACTACTATTTTTTAATTAACAACATTGATATAAAAAACAAACTTTATTATTCATTATGCATATACATACAGTAATAATTCTAATTTTAATTTATTATCGTGCAAACAATAATTATTACTCTACCGTTCTAATATTTACTCCGTCATAAAGGGGGAGGAGGGAGGGGAATGGTCATTTTAGTCCATCGTCTACATTATTTGTATATTATTTCCCCAGACCTCATTGAATAAAATTCTTAAGTGCAAACTCTAACTAAAAAATACTTCATGATATTTTTATAGTTTTAATCTTATTTTATTCGAGTTACATACCTGGATGGGAAAGAGAACATTTCGAATCCGCTGTGCCAGTATTGCCAGATCAGTCCTGTATTTTCCGTCTAAAACTCTCTAAAGATTCTCCAAAATTCACCAACTTTAAGCTTATACTTACCTAAATTTTCCTCTAAATCCACCAACTTTAACCCTAAATGTTTAATTCTTATTTTTCTATTAGAGAAACCAAAATTATCCCCTAGTATAAGATAAGAATAAATGATTATAAAAGTAAAAAATACCCCAGAGGGTTAATGAAGCCCTAAATTTAGGGGATAACTCAATCTGGCACCTTAATTTTACTCGATTGATCGATAATCACACATAATAAAATTCGTAATAACCGATTAAATTAAATTTAATTACTTTTTAGTGCATTTGTCAATCGAGCAATTACCGACATTAGCATCTGCAATATAGAATGTGGTGGCGTTCGATGGGTAGGTGCGGTAGAAGTTCGATGGCATCCATTTAAGTTTTTGTTTCGTGTATCGCGAAGTTTGCAGCCGATCTTTGTCCTGCTGCATTATTCCAATTATTCATGCATTATGCATTATTCAAACATTATTCCAATTCACCAACGCCGGGTATTGCCTATCCAAAACTTAGTGAATTCGTTGCAGCTGTTCCGAATAAAGCTTGGAATCGAGAGAACGTCCTTCCGGAACAAACTCTTTTTGGATTACACCTTCAAAATTCAAAAAAAGTGATAGCACTGTCGTTTTTTTTTCGTCGCAGGTGACGATCCATTTTATGAAACGTTCGTCACTTGGATTTTGAAGGAACAAACGCCATGTTTCCAGGCGACGTTCGGCTTGCTGCAAGGTGAGCTCAACTTCTCTACATGCTCTCTTCTCTTTACCTAATTGGTGTGGATGACGATTATCCTCACAGAGAGATTTTGTGTTTACTAAATGATTCAGTATAGTATTAGGATTAAAAATATACCAATAACAAACAACATTAGCATTACCAAAGTCATTTTTTTTTCTCACCCCAATATTTAGAGACAAGGTCAAGTTCAAGTTCAAGTATTTTTTTCTTTCCCAATGTGATGTGCGCTGCTTTCATCAAGTAATGTCGAGTAAGATTTCTACAAAAAGATCGAGATCTGATGGTTCGACATCTAATGCTTCGCCTGCCAAATAAAAACAAAGGCGTAGTAAACGAGTAACTCCACCAGTAACGCCGCCTGGCCCAAAACAGCCAGAACCTCTACCAGAGACATCGTCCCAGGGAATATCTGAAGAATCTCCTTTCTTCATCCCCAACACCTATCAGTCACTTCAAAATGACAAGGAAATTATGGAGAAAAAATTTCAACTACTATGCACCAAACTAAATAAAATTACTGACTCTGGTAATTAGTCATGTCTTAATAGAAACTATGAAACTAAAATATTACCGGATACAGCCGATGTCTATCGAAAAATTGTGAAATATCTTACCGAAACTAAAGCGGATTTTCACACATACCAATTACGACAGAAGAGATCTTTAAGGGTAGTGATTAGAAATTTACACCCGACAACACCAGCAGACGCCAAAGAGGAGCTGACGGCTCTAGGTTATGAAGGCCGCCAAATAACTAATGTTATAAAAGAAAATAAAGTTCCTCTACCCCTATTTTTCGTAAACCTAGAACCATCATCGGAGATAGAAAAAATTTACGATATTAACAGAATATATTATACTAGGATAAAGGTTGGAAAACCTTATACCAAGAGGAAAACTGTCCAGTGTCATAATTGCCAGACATATGGCAATATTAAAACATATTGCCACCATTTAGCACGATGCGTGAAATGCGGCGAACAACACAAATCAGAAGAGTGCAACAAACCGAAAACAACTTCTTCTACCAGATTTATAATAATCTTAAATCAAGATTCCAAAAACCCCGGTGCCAAAATGAAACGACCAGGCCAACTAGACTAAGAAGAGGACCTTCCAAAATTGTGGAATCAGCATATCATTCGCTCAACTACTTGGAGGTGGAAACAAGAGCAATGAATGAATCCCTGCCGGAACAACATATGCTTCAACATCCACAACCTCAACAACCTATTCCACAAAATTTATGGAATTCGCAATAACCCTATCAGCATACAATTTCACATATTCCTCCTCCACCAAATGCCACAGATCTGACCAATCTTCTAACATCCTTCCTTTTAGAATTCAAATCCCTTGTTACCCCTCTGATATCACTCCTTACCAATCTTGCATCCCACTTCATCCCTCCCTTAAATGAGTTCTACTAAACTCATATCCATTCTCCTTTGAAATGCTAATGGTGTTCGAAATCACACCGACGAACTAACTGCATTATCACTTGAAAAAACATTTGTGTTGCATTAATTACTGAAACTAGACTGACCAATAAAGATCTTTTCAAAATACCTGAATACCTAACATATCGTAGTGATCACCCAGACGGTAAAACCCATACCGGCACTTCATTTATTGTCCATTATGGGTATGGTCCCTCTCTCATCACTTACTCCCATTGCCTACTCACGATTTTCTACAAGCAACCGCCATAGTTTTCAAGATCTTCTCCTTCCCACTCACATTTGCATCAGCTTACTGCGCTTCTAAACAATCCATCTCCGAATCCCAATTTACTTCCCTCCTCAATTTCTTTGGTAACCATATCACACAGGGTGCAGAATTAAACGCCAAGCATCAACACTAGATTCCAGAACCACGAATTTTCGTGGGCGTACATCGCTGTCTGAGCTCACTTTCCAACGTTTTAACCTTCTTCCCCTCAACTTTCCTACCTACAATGCTACTGATCCTAACCATAATCCTGACATCCTTGATTTCTTCATCCACAGCGAATTAGGCCCTCTCAACTGCTCCATTACTCGCCTTGATGAACTTTCCTCTGATCATAGTTCATTAATCCTAAAAGCATCAATAGCTCCCATTCCGAAATCCTCTCCACCATCTTTCATCAGAGGCCCAGTTAACTGGAACCACTGAAACAATGAAATTGACCTCAGAGTAAGCCTAAAAATCCCAAAAGACTTTGATGATACCGTGTATTCCTTTACCACCACAGTTCAACAAGCTATCAGGATTGCCTCTTCTCCCAGTCCCTCTCCAAAAATTCCTAACAAAAACCATTTACCGCAACACCTCATAAACCTAATCCGTATCAAACTCCCACGCCAGATCATTATGTCAACGTACCAGACATCCAAACGATCGCCGCTCCTATAACTATTATTCTAAACAATTAAAGCGGAAGCTAGAGAACAACCTTTCATCCTCAAACCTTTAATTCCTACCTATCCTCCCTCTCTGCTCGTGACGATTCCCGGTGGAATGTCACCTAAATAATTCTAAAATCCCTCTATATTTACCATCCTCTCCGGCGAAGTGATGGCTCCTGGACAATTTCTGATGAAGATAAAGCCGAGGAATTCGCCAAAAACCTTTCCAATACATATACTCCTCATCTAGACTCCCATCCCACACATACTGCATCAGTAGAAGAATTCCTTGTATCGCCAATCCTTATATCTCCTTACCTCCTAAAGCTGTTAATCCCTCTGAGACCAAATTTCTCCTATAAAAACTTATTCCCCGTAAATTCCCTAGATACGACCTTCTTATCTCTCAGATCCTTCGACATCTTCCACCCAAGGCAGTCCTTACATACATTTAAAATTGCATCCTACGTACTACCCACTTTTCTCTCTTATGGAAACATTTCACTCTAATTCTTTTCTAAAACCAAGCGAACCTCCCAACAGCATGACATCTTTTAGATCAATTAGTCTACTCCCAATCCTTTCAAAAATCTTCGTAAAAATCCTTCTGAAACGAATCCTACTCTAAATAGAAGCGCAAAATCTTCCTTCCCATCAGGTCGGATTTCGTTCGCAACATTCCATTAGTCAACAAGGACACCAAGTTGTTGACCATATTTCCTCAACCCTAGAATGCAAACAGTATTGTTCCGCTTTCTATATGTAGCAAAAGCTTTCGACCGGCTAAGGCACGCCGGATTGCTCGTCAAGCTTAAAATCCATTTACCTCAAACTTTATACATAGTCCCCCGATTCTACCTCTCTAACCGCTTCTTTCGATTTTTCCAACCAGTATCCAGTTGTGGCCTGTGTTCCTCAAGACAGCGTCTTGGGGCCCATCCTCTACATTTTATATACCGCTGAAATTTCTATTCATCCCAAAACCTTTCTGGCAACATTACTGATGACACCGCCATCCTATCATCCAACTCAGATCCTGAAACAGCATCCTTAAACTTGCAAAGGCACCTTTCCCAGATCGAAAACCGGTGTTATAATTGGCGTATCGAAGAAAACGAATCTAAATGCAAACACGTCACATTTAAGCCCCCACGCAGATCTTATGCGCCAGTTCATTTGAACTCCTTTCTCAAACACCGTCCGGTATCTTGGCTTCCTACTTGATAAAATACTAACATGGAACCCACATACTAGACTTAAAAGATAACTGAATCGACGATTTGGCCATTTATATAGACTGCTAAAAAGAAAATCTCAGTTTTCAGCTGATAACAATTGCTAATTTACAAAACAAATCTGAAAAACGTTTAAGATGTGAAGAAAATTAATTTAATAAAAATAAAAATTAATATATAATAAAGTTTGCAAATATAGAAAAAAATTAGTTTTAAACATTTGAAGTTGGGTAATAGTTTTTAGTAAAAAAATTAAATACCATTTTTTGACATTTAATCACAGGCAATGTGATTGCTGCAGGAACATGTTTATGGAATTAAATTGTGAATTTTAGTGATGCCTACGTATAATAAAAATTTCAGTTAAAATTAATAATAACTTTTCGCGATGTAAAAGCAGACCAAAAATTGGTTCTTGAGCGATTTGTTCGCAAAGAGTTCCTCTACAATCCTGTTTTCATGAAATATATGTGAGGTTCCATTTAATACCTCTAAAATTCGTTTGGAAATCAGGGTTTTTCTTGCTTCGACCGCTCGGGTATGTGAGCGAAGGGAAAGTATTATGTACTACGAAAAGAATGAATTATTTTTACATGAAATTATTACTGTATAGGCACCATTAAAAACCAAACTGTACGCCCCGAAACATGTCCCTATTGCGATTACAAGCACTGTAATTAAATGTCCAGAAATAGCTATATATCACGTTTTTCTTTTTGTTTTTTTTTTACGAAAAGTTTATGTTTTTTTGTCTTCGTTCATTTTTTGAAAAATGGCCGTTTTTGGACATTAAATTACTAATGTCATTAAATTACGGCTTGAAATTGTCCTAAGGACATGTTGTATGTTGTATCTAAGGACTTAAATTGTATGTAAACAAATAAAAACTTTTCCTGATACGTAACACTTCCCCTTCGCTCACATGCCAGGGCTCTATAACGTCTGAATTAATAGGCAACCTAGGTTGCTGCCTCGGGCGAAAAAGTTCAGAGGCGAAAAAATCTTTAATCTTAATTTTATTTGAATCTTGCAAGTCACAGATCAGTTAAGTTTTATTTAATTTAACGCTTAAACAAACAGTCGTAATGGGATTACGAGGCGATAATGGCAAGGACGATCTTAGTTTGGTTTAGTGTTCGACGACAGGGGGAAGGAGTATAACTATGGGGCGCAAACTATTTTTTTGACTTGGATGCCAGAAAATCTAGAGCCACCCCTGATAAAAGAATGAAATTATATTACAAGTATATGTACTTGTATTATTGAATCCACACGGGACAATCTCTCATATTTCGACAGATCATCCACTGCTTTTATTATTTGCTAATAAATAATAAATAACGGAACTCTAAACACTTATCTACAAATAACTAATGTAGATGGCGTAATCAAACAGAAACGCGATGCATATTATCCAGGCTATAGGGCCATTCCAGCTGACATACTGGTATTACTTCATTACTCACACTCCCCACAGACCTTATTCAACCTCTTAAAAGAAACTAGCTGCGATACCCGCTAGGGGATTAAAAGAGCCGTCAGTTTCTGAATGCTAAATACCTCAACTGTAAAGCCATGATCACCCTTCATTATTAAAACCCCTTACTAGTTGTAGAAAAAATAAAGACCGTTGTAAAAATTGTATTTAATAATAATAAAAATCTATTATCGTATATAAGAAACTGCAATTTACTATTGTAAGATGTACATTTCATTTTTATATACGTATCCATGGAGAAAACATGTCACTTTAGCTAATTCGCCTTAGCCATGTATGTCTTCTGTATCGAGTTGTATAAATTTTCAGGTTTCCTAAGTAGGGAGATTTATATTCTAGCAAAATGGCCGTTACAAAGATGTAGTGACTAAGAAGTCACTAAAAAAGATATAGATATCTTGAAAAAAGATACATTTGAATGTATAATATAATACATCTTGAAAAAGATACATTATAAGACAAAAAAGATAAATTTGATGTTGAGCTTTTCTTTATATTGTTTGTACATTAACTTTCTTAATCCTTAAGTTTACATAGTACAAATATAAAGTGTTCTGAGTGGATTTTATTGGACCTAGTTTATTAAATGCTAAGTCTAGAAATCGATTAAATAGTGATTATATCTTTAGTATTTCTTTCAAAACTTAACCCTCAAACGGAAAAATTAGGGTCAGATTGAAAAACAAAACAAATTATAACCAAATATTATTGAAGTTTAAACATACCTCTAGGATATCCACCACCAGACTTCGGATACCCATACCTCAAGTATCAGCCTGGCTATCGACAAAGCGGAATTATTCAGGTAAGCGGCATCTTTAAACTATACACAATAACTTACGTTATTATATTTATTTTGTTATTGTATACGTCAGCTTGACCCATCTTTACCGGTTATGTGAAAAAACGTTTGCAGTTCCATCAGTATATAACCATAAACAAAAGCAAATGCTTATTTGTTATTATATTTTTTGGACTCCCAATGTACCGACCATTCCTATTCACCAATCCTGAAGAAGTTTATTGAGAAATGCACCGCTAAGAAGAGGGGTCAGAAGATAAAGGGGATACTTGTTTTGAGTTCAGAGACAGAAGATAACTCAATACCAAATAATGGCAATGCGAGTTAATTATTTGCTGCAGAAAAGAGAATAATCGAAGCTACAGATCTATAATGTATCGTCATAAATTTATATTTGGGATCAGATTGTGAAACTATTTGGGCAGATCAACATTTACAAGCCAAATATTCACGGACCCTAGCATCCGCGATTCCTTCTAAGAAAGCTTATGACCACCATAATGATGGTGAATAAAACGGAAGATGTACTTCCTAAAGAATCGCCACAAGGAAAAAAAAAACAAAAGTGTGACCTATGTGTCTGCTTATGTGTTTTATTGCTATTTATATTTTCCTACTTTGGAAATTATTTTTATAAGTACTAGAATTATTTTACTAATAAATGTTCTAGAATATATTTTTGAGTTTTATTTTCCCAAAAATCTATTAAAAAGCACAAAAATGAAAATTAATAATTGTCGGGTCAGATTGATCCAGTCTTACATTCTGTATTTTACCATCGTCCTATCATTATAGTACTGCCTCTGGGTGTCAAAAGGTTAACAACCAATCCTATCATCGGTTCCAGGATAAATTTAAGAATATGAAAATTTAAAAGAATATGAAAGTATAAATTATTATAAAATAATATAACGCGATTGCATAGTTCAGAAATTTGTTTATGCAATTAATTTAATGATTTTTATATAAAACTTTTATCAAATGTTAATGTAAACTTTTATATCATTATATAAAAAGTATTTCAAAATAGAATTTGAATACTCCCTTTTTCCGGAAATTCTTTTTCAGTGAGGTTTTTTTAATAACAGAAACATATAATTTGAAAATAATACAAAACTTTTATTATAAATATTTGTTGAATATTTGGAAATAAAGAATAATAATTTTATATATATATATATATATATATATATATATATATATATATATATATATATATATATATATATAAATGTTATATATACAAATATATAATTGTATATTAATTGAAAATATTTAAAAAAATGTTCATCAAGGTCATTAATCATCGAACGATTCTCTAACATATTTTGTAGCCATGATACACTTTCATCATCCATGAATTGAAAAAATTCTCTCACATCTTTTTCTTTTTGCAGGGAAACTGAAGTGTAGTTTACTTGTTTTGGTTGAATTTCCTTTAAACTGGTAACCGTGTAATTTTTCATCCAAATTGGTGACGCAGGTACAGTACCATCTTCTTTATATTTCAATACACAATACTTTTGGATTTTAAATAATTTCCTTTAGACACAGGTTTATGTTTTACTAAAGACATAAGTGCTTCATTCCAGTCTTTAATAATATTTCTATCCATCAGAACAAAAAATGGAGAAGGATTCTCTCTGCATTCCACCTAAATTAAATACATTTATAATAATAAATTTATAATAAATAAATAATAATACCAAACTGTATTTTGAATTGCTTATTTTTGAATTTTTGTGTGTTTTTAGAACTGAAGATAAATGTATAACATTCGAAACTACTTTTCAATAAATACAAAATTACAGAAGTGGCATAATTTTTATTATTATTTTTATGTTATTAATATCATTTTTATTATTAAAAGTATAATTTATCAATCCATTGAAATATGGCGGTCAATTTAAAAGCATTCCTGGAAAAAGGCTTATAGACCTATATCCTCTTCTTCCGAAAATGGCCTCAATTACACATGAAACTATGAGATCAAATAAAAACTATACCAACAAACAAATTTAAAATAATCGAAAGCGTCCCTTATTCACAGAAGAATATAACAGTTTTTTTTACTCTCCTTAAAATTAGTGATTTTCACATTTGTAAGTTTACCACAGGAACGATGATATATTTAGCATTCCTAGCGTTCGCATGGAAGTATGAACATTTCAAAAAAGAGTATCGGCGGACTTCCATTTAGGTACTTTCAACATCCCTGACTTGATCCTTTTGTGAATCCTTCAGTCAACACTGCATTGACATCTGACAAGGTTGATTTAACCATAAGAATAAGGTTCTTCTTTATTTCATTGATATTCTGATATAAAAGTTAATTCAGTGAGCTGTCCCAGGCCTAATTCACAATAAACAGAAGCAGAACAACTGGTCCGTTTTGAGCATTCTTTACTCCACTTGTACGTTTTCAGTGAGTTTTCTGTAATAAAACTCTCCGAAATAAAATAATCACAAGCATTTTATAAGCAAAGAACTCCGCATTCTCGTGAATCATCTGAGGTACAGATTTCATGCGGGAGTTAACAATTATTTTGTCATTCCAGGTTTTTCATTATGATAAAGGTTCTGTAAAGAACCTTGAAACATGTCTAATTGATAGTGATTCAAAAAAGTTAATTTTTCATTCACGTAACCCTCCTATAGTTCTCTCCTAATCATCAATTAAATCCACCTTTAATTTTCTAAAGTTAAGTATCTTCGTCAGATTTTCTAATTTGTCTTTTAAATCGAGATCCATCTTTTGGATATCCACATTTTTCATGTACATCCAGATGTTTCTGTGTTGAAATATCTGCTAGTGAAAGTTGTTTAGCTCTTTTATTATTGAAACATAATTTTGCTGTGACGTTTCACTTCTTTTAAATAGCCTCCCTATAAGCTCGCTGACCTCTAATCACATGACATTAGCTCCTGCAAGGGAATTCATATCCTCCCATGGGATGAATATACTAATGAAAGATGATGAAAAGCAAAGCCATTAATTAATTTGAATTAATAAATTATATTAAAAATATACTCTTCCCAATAGCTGAGTAATGCAATATTGTTTACCCAATTTTGTGCCCAAGACTAAAATTAAATGCTTAAATTATTTTTTAATTTTTGTACCAACGAGTATTCCTTTTATTTCACTTTTGATGTATACAGTGTAGCTTTTTTTAGACGGGCATCACTGGAGAATGAAAATTGGTCAATTTATTAGAAGTGTTCGCTTATGAAAAAAAATAAGTAAATTACGAATATGACTAAAATCTAAAACAGAAAAAAAAAATAAAAAAGGAAATTTAACTAGAAAAATGAAGCAAAGTAAATATAAAGATTTTGTAGTGACTTTCTTTTTTTTATAATCGTACATATATACCAATACAATATATGTTGCATTACCCTGCCACCAAATGTTTTTATCAAATGATAATAACCATTCGTTCATTATATCTCTGATAATTCAGACTATTTTGTTAGAATGCCAGTAAATATTTAATGAGCTTGATTTTTGATTGACTCCCACAGAGCATCTTCGATTTTCCGCCTTGCCGATAATCAAAGTTCATTCAAAACCTCCCTCCATATTTTTGCACAAACAAACCGCGGTTCTTTCTTTATAAATTTTTCCTCATTTGCAAATTTCATCTTTCAAGTTCCACTTTTGGCGATGCTGTAAAAATCAAAGGCTTCCCGCCGCAGTCTAGAATGTCTTTTGCCAAATAGCCATCATAAAAATTTTCATTTTTTGCCAACCTTTTAGCGACAAGATGTCACTATCCACGTCAATGTCTGCTGACGCTCCTTCTCCAACTCTAATGTTTTGTATCTGATTTCGAGCTAACCTAAATCAGATTTTTTTGGTGTCATCTTAATAAATTGTTATAGTTATTTCAAGCACAAGAAACATTAAACTTCTAGGACTCGCTACATACATAGTTGAGGTCCTGTGATAACTGAATTAAATTTGTTCAAAAACAAAATGTGCAAGACTGGAGGAGAGTAAAAAAGTTTTTTATGTATTGGACTCGTAGGGGAATGGCGACCCCATCGATCGGTCAAAGTACCGCAGTCAGCCATTGGTCCTCTAGGTTGGAGGAACAGTATAATAACAAACACACATTACACAAAATCAGCAAACTTTACACAAGGTCATATACAGTACACACCATAGAGACACCTTCCTTAGACAGCCGTCCCGGATGTGGATGCATAGAGATAGCAGCCCCACTTGCAGGTACGCAGTGAGGATTGATAGCCCCTTTACCTGAAAACATTTTATATGGTGAAACCTCAAATAGTCACGGATTAGATTTGTCAAATAAGGAAACGACCTAGCAACCCCAATAGGAATCTTAAGTTAGTACAGTGGAATGTATAATCTCGCACCGGCCTGGAGCTCTCAAACAGCTTCTAAACCAGATCAACAGATATAAAATAGATACAGCCCTCATCAAGGAAATACGCTGGACTGTTCAAGGCATTAAGCAGTAGACACCAAAGGAACAGAAATTTGAAGCTTGTCCTAAGATGATCGCCGTGAGAGTGCCGAACTGGAAGTGTCAAGAAGAAACCATGTCAATGCAGGAGGCCGGGGGGAGGGGAAGGGGAGGGTACATGTAATCAAAGGGTAAAATGGTACAAAGCAAATATTGGATGATTTTGTCTGGTTTCAAAATGGCGGCTGATTAGATATTTTATAATCCCATAACTCAGTCATTTATAAATACAACGAGGAAATGTAAGATCATGTTTCACTACCGAACCCTTTATAAACAGACATCAATATCTGTCAAATACTAGACATATTAATGAATATGAAATGCCCTTAAATTAATAATTTTTAACTGCAACAAATCGAGTAAAAAAAATCTGGTCCGGTGCGCGCATCACACAACTTTCCCTTGCCGTCCAATAATAATTATCTTTTTTAATATAAATTTAAATTAAGAGTTCACATAAGCAATACTTGAAACAAACTCAGCAGCATTCACTTCTTCTCCCACTTAAGCACAATAAAAGAGTTTTTCAAACAATTTTAGTACAACAATTCGGTACACTACCTATATATTTTAACTTTGTCAAGTTGCAAATATATTTTACAAGTTTCTGGTTTAGTATCCATGGAAAAATTTTCTTTCCATTAAATAATGTGAAAGTAGAAATTATTGAGTTAATTTACGCGTTTATATTCTTAAGTTACTTTGTTACAGAGCGTATTGTTTACAAAAGATTGGCGAATTGGTGGGAGGAGATTCGGTCGCATTCATCTTCTTTCGGATGCGCTCGGTTATCCATCTATTTTATGCTCCTCATATAATACACTGTATCTTTGCTAATACTGGTCCGATTTTGATGATTTTTTTTTTTTTTAGATACTTTAATAACCTTTCATATAATTCTGTACATAATTTACTATAAATTGCATGCTTTTTAAGTTAAGCGCAAATAAAATATTCTTTTCGTCAAAACTTTTTTCTCTGCACTTTTTCGTTGATATATTACAGAAATGAAAAGTTAAACGTCTTTAAGTTTCACCGTCTTTAAGACATTAGGTAAGTTTCACCAAAATCGTTGGAACCGTTTACGAGAAAATTGTAAACAATTGTAAAATCCATGATATAATAGCTAATTCCGGTTAGTCAGATGGGCTGTATCTTTGCTAATACTGGTCCGATTTTGATGATTCTTTTATTGTTTTTTAGATAATTTAATTACCTTTCATACAATTCTACTAATAATTTACCGTAAAATGCATAATTTTTAAGCTATGCGCAAATAAAATATTCTTTTCATAATAACTTTTTCTCTGCCATTCCTCGGCGATTTACTACATAAATGAAAAGTGATAGGCCTTTATGAAGAATAATTTAGGCAAGTTTCATCAAAATCTTTAGAGCCGTTTTCGAGAAAAATGTAAAAAAGTGTAAAATCCATGATTTAATAGCAATTTCCTGTTAGTCCGATGCGCTGTATCTTTGCTAATACTGGTCCGATTTTGATGATTCTTTTATTGTTTTTTAGATAATTTAATTATCTTTCATACAAGTCTATAGATAATTTACCATAAATTGTCCGCTTTTGAAGTTATGCGTAAATAAAATATTCTTTTCATCATAACTTATTTCTCTGCGTTTCCTCGGTGATGTATCACATATATGAAAATTAAAAGGTCTTTATGAAGAATAATTTAGGCAAGTTTCATCAAAATCGTTAGAGCCGTTTTCGAGAAAATTGTAAAAAAGTGTAAAACCGATTATATAAAGTGGCACTTGCGGTCAGTCGATTTTTACGAAAATGTTACTGTAACATCACCTTAAATGCGTAATTTTAGTATCGTACAGCTTTCCGTTTTTGAGCTAGACTGATCACAGACACACACACTTTTGCGAGACTTGGTCATATGGGCTCAGGAGACCTTAAAACGTGTATTTCCGTCGAAAACTCGAATTCGAAAATTTTCATGATCGCAGTATTTCCCTTTGTATATACTTCGTATATAGGTTAGGGAAAGTAACAATACTAACTTATCATGAACTTCAGTATAGCAGATAGAAACAACAAGCTCCAAACTAGAGAATTATTTTGTTTTGCTTATGTATGCATATTGTATCCGTGTTTTTATACAAATTTTTAGTAAAAAGTTGAATGATGACAAAAATGAAGGTTAAAGTGAAAATGAAAGGAATAATACAGACAATGAAATGATAATAGTATGAAAATCACCTCCAAGATTTATAACTAATTTACAGGAAACAATGTATATAACCAAATTAGATATTCTTTTTCTTTAACATCCTCAATAACAGAGAATTTGATGCAGTGATGACCATCTCTATACATTATTTCTCAAAGGTGTTTTTTTGTCGGTAAGTCATATCTCCTTAAACTGTTTATCACAACCAATGACTGAGCCACCATTTTGAACATTACCTGACCGCTAATAACGAAAAATATTTCAACAATCCAGGGCGCAATAGCAGAAAAAACTGTTTTTCAATAGACTACAGTCCCAAAATGGCTCGAACGATTTTAATAAAACTTGCTAATAAAACTAAAGTCTTCTCCGGCTAACCCTTTCACAATTCATTTATATCGTGCGTTACATCCGCATGTAAATGGAGGAAAAAAACGTTATGACGAAAAGAAGAGTATATTTACGCATAGCTTGAAAATTAAAATAACCAATGGAAAGGTAATCAAATTCCCACCAAAGCAAAGATAAATATGGACTCCCTGTGAACCAGCGAGCAGTATCTCTATAAATTATTTCTCAAAGGGGTTGTTTTGTCGCTAGTCCATTTCTCCCTTAATATTTCATCAAAGCCAATGACTGAGCCACCATTTTGATTATTAGCTTTACCACTAATGACGAAAAATAATTAAACAATTCTGTGCGCTGTAGCGGCGTTTACTTTATTTCCACATTTATTATGGTTCATTCATTACACTGAATCCGATAAACTAACAAATTTATTTCTCTCTTGTTTCTGTTTTCCATCCACAGAAAATAAAATAAACAAGAAGGGACAAGTGCTAGTTGAAGGATGGCACCAGTTACCGGCCGAGTTTCCCCACTACTTCGAGCCCCTTCAGGCCCCTTCTTAACTCTGTTTTCCTCAACCGCTATCAGAGTCTTATTTCGTTTTCTTTTTATTACTGATTCGCTTTCGATATTTTTCGCTTCGTTAGTTAGTTATTGTCGTTTAATGGCAATGTTGAATCAGTTTTAAAGTAAAATAATATGCCTTGCGGTGTCACCTTTGGTTGCCATACAGAAAAGTCAAATAAGCATCCCTCCCTCCAATGACATTTCAGATGTAAGTTTTTTCCTTTCAAAGTATAAAACAATTTTTTCTTAACTAATTTTCATTTAGTATTTAATGAACATTAAAAGTTAAATTAAAGATTTATGTTTCATTTTGAAGCTTGAAAGTTGAAAGTTGGAAGATAAACATAGTTTTGAATAACTCTGGTTACTTGTTAGGTTTAATATTTTATATTTATAGTTTAAACTATTTCCTGTGTTTATAATCAAAATACATAATTTTATTGAATTATTTTGTAAATTATTACTATTATTTTTTCACTTTCTCTTGTTCAAATTGAAAAGTATAACAATAAAAAACAGGAGGGTCAGAGGTACGGCCGACAACCCAACATCTGTAAAAACTTTCACCGTTACACAAGCTCAAACTTATATCGGACTGTCTCACGGATACGACACTGAGCAACGGAAAAGGTTTACAGATTTGTAATATGATATTTTAGGACCTTATATCGAGAAGGAGCGATCAAGAAGTAAGCATAGCAGCCATACAGGAAATCAGGTGGAAGGGAAGTGGGAATGTGTAAAGCAGTAACTATGTCATCTTTTACAGTGGTATTGCTAAAAAGCAGGCCTTTGGAATAACTTTTGTAGTGCCTTCAAGACTTAAATCAGCTGTCATGAATTTTCAACCCATCAATGAGAGGCTTTGCAAATTAAGGGGATAAGGGGGAAGAAATGTCATGTGAGCCTCATAAATGTACATGTACCTACGGAGGAGAAGAGTGAGGAAGAAAAATACATTTTCTATGATGAGCTGGACAGAGCACTAGCAGCCAGCCCTTCCTCTGATATGAATATTGCTAGGAGACTTCAATTCTCGGGTTGGGAAAGAAAGAATTTTTATACCTACCAAAGGAAAAAATTTTTGCACAGCAAAACAAATTAAAATGGAGTGCGAATGATAAATTTTGCTGCATTCAGAAGCTTGGTAGTGATGAGTACAATATTTCCCAACAAAGATAAGCATAAAAAAACGTGGCACGCATTACTCAAATTGATCAAGTGCTAGTCTCTAGTAGGTATTTTAATGAAATCAATGATGTTAGATCATACCAAGGGGAAATGTAAACTCTGATCATTTCCTTGTTATAGAAAAGACTGTATCCAGAATAACATACACACAACAGAGACACCTCAATCAATCGAGCAAGTGGAGTAGAGACAAAGTAAGAGACGAGGCTATAAGGAGGCAATATAAAGAGAAAAATTTGAAGAAAACACAAGGGATATTCCTGGTGTAAGTGGTGACAAAGAGGTAGAATTCAGTGGAAGGAGTTGAAGATGCCAATCACTAGAGCAGCAGAGCAATACTGCCTTACAGAGCGAAAGCCTCCAAATAGATTCTGGTTTGATGCGGATTGCGATGAAGCAATCAAGGCACGCAATATACAGAGAACCAAGTGGCTGGGTAAAGACACGCAGCAAAAGAAAAGATTTTCATGATGCTAGGATCCACGCTAAAAGTAGGTCTAAGAAGAGAAACTGGATGAATGCCAAGGTTCGGAAAATAGAAGAAGCCAGAAGCAACAATGAGACCAGAAAATTCTACAAGGAGGTTCAGCAGCAGAAAACAGGTACTAGAAATTATAATATGGTTATAAGGGGTAAAGATGGACGCCTATTGGTCGCAGACGTAGAGCTGTAAGAAATACTTTCAGACACTCCTGAGTTCCGAGCATGATGCTGAAGCCACGAGACCAGTAAATTAGGTGAGTGTTAGCGATGACGACGAAGATATTCCACTCTCCTTAATGTCTAAGATGTTTCTAGGAAGCTGGCAAGGGAAGATGAAGAGAAGAAAAAGATTGTGGTCTTGAGGAAAAAGAAACCCATGCACCCCCAGATGTATACACAATTGGAAACCACACATTCTAATGCGTTGTTAGTTTTAAGTATCTTGGTGCATAGTTGGTGCATAGGAGGAGGAGATCCAGGCACGCATTGTCTCGGCCAATAAAGCTTTTTCTTCATAGCTAATCTTATGAGAAGTAGATAGACCGCTTACCCAAGTTAAGGCTATATAAGACATTCATTAGACCAGTCGCAACATATGCATGTGAGACATGGGCACTTAAAAAATCAACAGCTGATAAGATCGACATTTTTGAACGCAAAATATTAAGGCGCATTCTGGGAGCTGTGAAAGAAAATGGGATATACCGTCTTTGAAAAATGAGAGAAGTATATTCTCTTTATGGCAATGTAAAGCTGTCTGACTATGTCATAATACAACGTCTAAAGTGGATGGGTCACCTCCATAGAATGGATGGTGGTTGAACCGTCAAAGGGCTATATCAGGGTTCTCCAGAAGAAGTGAGAGCCCGAGGGAGGCCACGAAGCAGATGGAAGGACAGCGTCTCAGAGAACCTACGAAATTTTAATGTGTTTCTGATGCTTGCTGCGGACCGACAAGACTAGGCAAGAGTGATTGAGCATGTCAAGGACCGCCTAGTGTGTCTGTCGTGCCTATGAAGAAGAAGAATTACCATGGGGGAGAACACATTTTTTTAATTTTTTTCGCACTGGTCAAAAATAAAGTGGGAATCCACATTGTCCTTCATCCAGCTATCGAATGTGAAAAATGCGATTTTCATATTCGTCATTTTGAAACACTCTAAGCGAAACACGTATTGTTGCTAAACACGGAGTCAAAACTTGAGGGTTTGGAATTCAAGACTGCGTGCCACAACTAGTGCGTTTCAAAGTAATAATAAACGCATTTTTCATATTCGACAGTTGGACATCGTAGGGACGATATTATTCGATCGTGGCACGATATTATTATCACCTCTTCCTATATATATAAATATATATATATATATATATATATATATATATATATATATATATATATATATAAATTATTTTTAATAGTAAATCCTTAACATTTCTTGTGGAAAGCTATTTTGAAAATTCTGTGAGAAAGTAGAATATAACAGTTTAACTAACAATGAATAACGATAACAAAATCCTGTTGCTACTAATTTTATGGAGTAGGATTGGGCCTAATTATGCGCTCTCGGCTGTTTTCGATTTCTTTTTGTTTCTAAACGATCCTGTTGCAGCCAGTATAAAACAGCCTTATGTTTAGTTCTTTGGAAGTTGGCCAAAGGGCCAAAGCAGCCGAATGTAGAAGACCTTAGCAAGGAAGAATTCCTTTTTGAAATTGTAAGTTTCATATACCATGGCCCTGGCAACAGAGAGAGATTTTGAAGATGCCACTGTATCATCAACATTAAGTTTAATTTTTAAAAATAAACTGGATGTGTATCCCAACCTTATTACGGCCTAAAAAATATTCCTTACCATCCCAGTTTCTGTTTCTCCTGGAGAAAGAAGTTTCAGCAAGCTGAAATTGATTGAAATTTATTTGAGGAGCACGATAGCTGAACTAAGGTTAACAAATCAGAGTATAATCTCCACAGAGTGAATACGAGCTGATTCCGTAAACTATGAGATCATATAGATTTTTGCTGCAAAATTTTAATGCTATTATTTGTACATGTTCATCATTTTATTTGTTTGTTTGATTGGTTTTATGGTGTTTAGACCTTATTTCGATCAATAAAATATGCTAATGCTATGATGATATGAATTTATTTCGAAATATGTTACCTAGATTACAATTATAAGCAGTGAATTTTTTTATAGGAAAAGAGAATGAAAGAAGAGACGGAAAAATTAAGGTGAGGCCCCTTCTCCCTCTTGGAAAAAATCCTGTATCCTGAGGGTGGAATGTTACTTATCGTAACCTTTCCAATATTGACAGAAGTAAATATGAAACATTTATTTAATATACATGATTCCAGATGCTTATTTTTATGGTAATATTGTTTTGAGCAGGACTGGATTGAAGATAATCACTTTTTTTAAAATAATAATTGGAAAAATATAACAAAAAATCTATTCAAACTAAAACAAAATATTAATTTAGTTGTACATGTTTCGATCTTTTGCGGTTATATCTGTTATATCTGATGTATTATTGTAAATTCAATATCCTGTACCTATGGGCATAATACGTAGATTGGTTGCCTGCCGGGTTATAGTAACCTACAAAAGTATTTAAGTATATAAAGTTTAATTAAAACTGGGCTTTACTATAGACCAGTTTTCTTTACGAATGAATTCTAGTATCTTCTTAGATGTCCTCAATAATGTAGATATCTATATTTTCACAAAAAAAAAAAGAAAAAAAAGGACATTATTGTGCTGATAGTCGGCATAATAATACATCTCATTAGAAATAAATTTCTGTTTACCTCCCTTGATGACTTTTACATTTTCTACACACTCACGATTCAACGCAACGCTCACTTGGCAGTAATGACAGGTTGAAAAATCTTTGAACGATTCCTTCCTTCCTATCACGTGACTGCCATGGCTTGACTTTATATGAACAAAAACGAATATTCTTTCAATAAAAATATTTGTCCTTTCTTATGCAACAATAGCGCCTTTCTTATGGTAACATGAAATATGTGGTGTCCAAATATCGTCTCCCTGAATTCGAATTGTCAAATATTAAACTAATGCTTAAAATTCTCAAAAAATAAATACAAGCAGCTCTGTTCTATACCTACAAATATTGCTATCGTCGATGAGCAGAAATCATTCCTCTGAGTAAACAAAACAATGCATACCTAAGTGTTAAGATTTTAAAAGAATGGCTCTAGAGACATGTAAATAAAGGAAAATACTTAAATAAAACGAAATTTATTTACATTAAAATACTTAGAACATTTCAATGATGTATTATTTTATTAAAGATGTGACAATTCATTGTGATTCTTAAACGAATTTTATTTACGTTAAAATACTTAGAACATTTCAATTGTTCTGATGAAAAATCGTTTCATGTGTTGCCTGTAAAGTTTGCTAAATGGCGCTTACGCCTTTTTCAAAAAACGACGTCGATATAAGCTAAAGTTTTTACTCAAATGCAGAAGAGAATATAATTTTGTACAGTTTTTGTTCTAGTATCATTGGCAAGGGAACGGTGCTCCTTTAAATTTCGAAAAATAAAATATTTATGACGTTTTCGTGATTATTATTTATTATAATAGATTTTTATATTTTTGTATATCAATTAAGTATAAAAGAAACAAAGCAGAAAAAGAATTGATGGTTCTGTCAAAAAAGTGGATGATTGTTACAAACAATCAGTGGGCACAGTTTACTGTGGATCTGCAATTAAAAATAATTCCTGGCTAAAGCAATCTCATGGATGACATAATCTCTATCCGCTCTTTACTAATGATTAGATAAGAACAATCAATAAATCGAGCTGAGGCAGCCCTGTCATCCCAAGCACAGCTCTCAACATGACTACATCAATTGAGCAGGAAAGAGCTAGTAGTATAAAATACGTATTAGTATTCAGACTTGGGAAAGTACCGTTTCAAACACCACTTGTATAATAAACTAAAGATAGACAGCACATTATGCAATTTTAAAGAAGTCGAACATTAAAACACTTACCGCATTATTGCGAACTATTGAACGATTCTATTTTAGCGCTTTATAGGTTTCCAAATTAATTTTGTCTAATGCTTGCGATATAATAGGTGTCAGAAATATTAAGTCCTAGCAGGATTGGCTGGAAGCTAAGAATTACAAAGTCACCGAGAGTAGTTCAGTTCAAAAATGGGACTTAAAAAATCCTGCCTTAATAACATAGTCCAATATGAAGCAAGCTTATCGCAATTAGAGAATGACGACAGCTTTTGATGTCTAAATACATCAAAAAATTTAAAAGTCTCAAAAATCAATATAAAACTGAAAAATTGGAGACAAAAAATGATTGTTAATATATAATTGGAATATTCCCTAAAATATCTTAATACCATCTTTTTGTTGCTTGATATCTTTAAGGCTGGGCTCCTAAGAAAAATTTAGGGAAGTTATAAGTTATCATTCTTTCATTAAAGCATGTTTTCTGTGTTTGGTCATTACGGTCGATTCAGAAAAGTATATCTTCTCATTTGATCTTTTATCACTATCGGGTCAATCAGAAAAGTCTTACTCACTATATTCTGGATTGTAATGGTATTAGCTAAACCGGAACTCGGGACAATTATCAATACTAATGGCAGCTCTGCTTTCCCGTCTGATTTTTTTCTCCTTTCCGAGTTGAAAACGATGATGCCATCAACCTTTTCTTTTGAATGGTTTCTATTAGAGATGTCCTTGCGTACTACCATCTGCGAAACCCTGCTGTCACTGATGAGATTCTTTTCATTCTAAGCAAATGGGCAGATAGATAAAACTATAATTGCTTTTTTTTTTCATACTTCCTTCTTGTTTTCTTGATTAGATATTAATTAATTTCCAGTTATTTTTCTTCTTTTGTAAAATGTGGTTAGTAGCGGATCCATGGGGAAGAGGAGCGAAGGGGACGACCGCCCAGGGCCCCTTGGAGACCCCGCGGCACAGAAAAATTAAATAAATGACACCATAGAAAATTTATAGTTTATGGATGCCCCCGGATTCCTCCTTCCTCTTTGGGGTATTCCATACCTTCCAAACTATTCTAGCTCACCAATCTAACCAAGATGGATCCCACAAAATCTACATCTGCTTCACCTTTTGGTACAATTTAGGTATTGCTATGTGGCAATACTGACAGGATACAGATTGTAAGGTTACAAGAAAAATAGAGGAGTCTTTTTTTACGTTAAGCATGCGTAATGTCATTTAATCTTCCTCTACTTATTGAACATTTCATGGTATCATGTGTGGATGATAGCATGCGATAGAGGTTTATCTGATTTAGAACATGATGACGTTAGAGAAAAAAATCTGCAGAGAATCGACGAATTGTTCGAAATGGAAAAGGAAATTTAAGGTAGTGGGATAATAAATAATTATACAAATTTATGCATTTATACTTAGAGAAATTTAATATGTTATTTTTAACCACCCATTGCTATACATGCAAGCAGGGTCGTCCCCAAGATGTTTTGGGATTTCATAATGTCTACAATTGCCAGATTGAGAGTTAGTTTTAAGGATGACCATGAAAATTGGATAAAAAAGATATTGTTAAAAATTACCAAAAAATATTACTCAAAATACAAACTATTTCGTTCGTACATTTTGGGAGGAGGGGGATATACTCCCCAATTTCCTTCTGCCTACGCCAGTGCGTGCAAGCAAAAATTGATATGGACATTGGCAGTTTTTTTAGGAGGTCCATTCATCCCCCTACAGCACTCATTTAAGTAGTTTATATTCACAATTTAATAGGTTCTATGATCTCTCCCCTCCCTCCTCTCTCCCCGACGATATTTTTTTCATCTCCTCGTTACCAATCTATTTCCACACAATTTTTCCTACTGTCTATGATCCATCCCAAATTCATGTCATCATAAATACTTCTTCCAGAAACACATGACACCGATTTTTCAGTCAATATCCCTCCTTTAATAGAATTACAGCATACAAATTCTTTCCAAACCCGCTTCACAACCCTTTAAGATTCTTTCCTTCAAAAGATTCAGTCCCTTCTCTACTTCATCTCCTCTACTTCAATGTAAATTTTAGTAAAGGAATTTTAAATTTATTTTGTCTGAAACTATACGAAATGTTTTGTTTATTTCTTTTAATTTCCACCGTATATTTTTTGTTTGTTTTGCCGTATTTTTTAGATTGTAGTTTATACCTTATTTTGTTCATTTCATTATTCTCTGGATCTTCGGTTCCAGTATATATTTTATATTTCATTATAGTCTAAAGCTATAGAATTATAAACCGTGGTAATTTTGTAGATTGATTACTTCAGAGTAATGTAGTCTTATATGGACCATGAACCGAGTTAGTTATCATCTTAGGCAATGAACATATTAAAGAGAAGAGTGGTAAAAGAAAAATTGTACGGAGAGAGATTATGCATGCTTTATGGGGCTATCATTAGAGAACTCGTATTACAACATTATAAGCTCCTAGTGAAGTATCCAATTACAAACAATTTGTTGATCCAACACACGTTTTTGAGGC
The DNA here is from genome assembly GCA_948150685.1 of Rhaphigaster nebulosa. Taxonomy (NCBI): domain Eukaryota; kingdom Metazoa; phylum Arthropoda; class Insecta; order Hemiptera; family Pentatomidae; genus Rhaphigaster; species Rhaphigaster nebulosa. The sequence goes on along the minus strand of OX411306.1, from coordinate 91,072,713 downwards.
TCTCCTTGGCATTTTCAGTTACTTTCTTTTTATACACTCTCCTCATATACTGTCTCTAATTCGATTAGACAAACGATCGAGTGTGCTGCGTTTAAAATTATCAAAAATCGTGTGAACTTTATTGATCGGTTGGTGAAACGACTTATTCAAAATGATTAAAATGCCGCAATATTTCTTAATATGCACCTCCTTTTTTTATGGCATTCTATACTTCGCAGCCCATTGCTAGCTCGTGTTTCCTCAGGCTCATCAGGGTCATCGGCCAGTCCTTAATACTCCAATAACCCCAGTTCTTAATACTTCACACATCTATTACTAACTAGGTATTGCAAAATCCCAATGGAAGACCATATTTGAATTTGTTTAATTTTGGTATGGTGTAAAATCAATCCATTTATCAAACAATTTAATTTGAAATGGTTGCAGACAAAGTGTTTTTATCTATGTTTGCACTATATTTAGAGAGTCAAAAACAGAGGTTAAAACGGCAATTCATTAACTTTTTAGAAGTCATATTTTTTTCGTGTTTTTTTAGTGTCCATTTTGTACTGGTATGTTGTACTGGTCAGCCTACTTTACATTTTACAGAAGTTTACGTAAAACTCTGTAGCTTCTTGGTTTTTTAAGGTATTTAGTTTAAACAAAAACCATCTTAAAGAGCTTAAAATGCATAATATTTTCTGAAAAGTATGAATGCCTGTATCATATCGTAAATAAACAAAAAAAAAAGTGAATTTGAACGTTTTTCAAATAAATATCTTCTCTTTTAAAATTAAAAATCTTACCTTAATACTTACCTTAACCTTATTAGATTTTTACTACAAATCTTCTAACTTAAAATCTATTTAATCTAACTAAAATCAATTTATAACTAAAAACTAATGAGGTCCACAGTGATGACGTTTTAACCCCTTATTACTACACAATAAAAGAACGTTTTCTGAAAATTTTGGATTTCAAAAGTGCGCTCCTTCTGACGTATTGTTTTTATATTGGCTGCTGTCTCTATCACTAAAATAGTTTGTTTTTTTTTATCCTAGGAATACTTTCTTCACTTCTTTAACGAAGTATTTTTTTTAAAGTATGCATTCCATCAATATTTATTCTCCAAGTTGTCACTTAAAACATGTAGGTAAGCTCTTGCCGGAAATCTTGTCTTCATCATTTTCTCATACAATTCTTACAATTTTAGCTATATTTAAACATTTCTAACTAAGAAACTATTAATCGCTCAATGATGAAATTTTAACCACTTATTACAACACATTAAAAAAAGTTTTCTGAAAATTTTGGATTTTTAAACGTGTTCCTCCTGAGATTTTTCAGATTGAAAATGTGTGATTTTATAAAAATCGTAATATTTGAAGACCCGTTAAACTTAAGAATGTAACTCTATTGACTGAAACCTTCTTAAGGAAGTAGTATACTATAAGCACTACATCCTTAAAAAAAATGCAAGTGAGTCTTAATTTTATCTTTACCTTCTTTATAAGAGAAAATTTTTATTTTGAAAAGGTATGTATCATTTTTTATATTTTATGTTTTTTTTCTATTTTTATCTTGTATCTATATTTTGTTCGTTTATTAATGATTTAATGGAGGCATGGATACTGAACAGAAAATATTGTACATGCTCTTTAACATCGTTTGTGTTTGAACTAAATGTCTTAAAAAAAATGGAGCACAAAACTGTAAAATGCAAAATAGGTTTAAACACCAATACAAAATGGGCGCTCAAATTAAAAAACTGGACTTTAATTAATTAATGAACATATCTTCTCAAGTGAATATAGCACAAACACGGGTAAAAAAATAAATCAATTTTGTCAGCAAATCTCATTGTTTTCTTTGGTATGGATTGACTCCTTATTTAATAAATTAGACATCTTAGCCATACCCTGCTCTTCAATATCAATGCATAGGCAAACAACATAAGGAGGAACCTTGTGGGCGGAGTGTACGCCGGGACGATACGCTCAAGAAGAGGAAAGCCTTTTTCTTCTAAATTACTTCAAACAATTATCTTGTCCAATATACCATCTTGAATATATATATATATATATATATATATATATATATATATATATATATATATAAATTTTCAGCATTTTGATTTGTTTTATATTCATTTAATCGCGTGCACTAATTATCAAGTTGATTGTTATTTCAATAACAAAATGTTATTGTTAGGCGCATGCACTAAAAGGTTCTTCCTTAAGTTGTTGGACTTGGAAAACTCCTTGGAAAACTGGACTTTAATTAATTAATGAACATATGTTCTCAAGTGAATATAGCACAAACATGGGTAAAAAAATAAATCAATTTTGTCAGCAAATCTTGTTTACCCACATGTATATATTATTAGAAACATATGCACATTCAGATTATAGTTTTAACTGACAAAAACGGAGGTTTCCACGTAAAGCTGTAACGTGGTGAGAACACGTTTTGCGGCTTTTTAGAGCAGAAGTCACCTCATCATAATTTTACCGATTCCAAGAAATTATTTTTAAATCGCGCAAGAATTTTGGCTTTATGGAGCAGAATAATTTCAAAAATTTCAAGAAAATTTGTGAAAAATGGAGGAAGATTGACGTGTTTTGAAGATTTTTAGAGCAGAATATTAGCCGTTTCAAGAAAAGTATTAAAAAGCGGATGCAATTTGGATGTTTTGAGAATTTCTAGAACAGAAATTCAGCTTGTTATATTTTTCATAATTGGACGCGAATTGTCAAGGTTTTGAATATTTCAGGAGGAGAGTTTAGCACATTATAAAATATTCTTTCCAAGAAAATTTTAAAAATTAAGTTCGAGTTTTGAAGTAAAACTAGTCTCTCCACACATATTTTTCTTCATATTTCATCCCCACCCCTTCTCCACCTCCACAATTTAATAATTTTACTTTTGTTTTTATGAGAAAAATCATCCTCCGCCCTGCTTATATATGGATATATATAATATATATATTATATATATATATATATATATATATATATATATATATATATATATATATATATATACTATTATATATACTATTATATAGTATTATATATATATATAATATATATATTACTATATATATAATATATAGGCATGGGCCTATACTCCAGTTGTGGGTAATAGGAGACCGCCGAGCATATCGTACTTGCCTGAACCGTTTATGAGGCACTAAGGACCAAACTGAAGAGGGAGACGGGACTCTACGTTCTGACAAAGAGCGATCTACCTCGGCTGATAACTAAAAAAAAGAAAAAGGGGTGTAAAATGTGTATGGGTTGAAATAATTGTTTGTCTAAACCACTTCTCCTTGCCTAGGAAAGAAATAGTTGTTCCAGAGATTCCAACGAAATGGGATTCCAAAAATAAAGAGGAGGGCTAGGATTCTTGACAATAGACGAAATGAGGAAAGTAATAATATTAAGAAAATAAAGGAATAAGAATACAAATAATTTTTAGGGAAAATAAATAATATTTTTACTTTCCTATCTTTTTAGGCAAGTTTTGTATTAGTATAGTTTTCGACGAGTCTATGCGATAAACTTTTTAAATTTTTTTGTCTCAAATCTATTTCCTCATATTCTATTCTATGAGCCATTTGCTCACAAATTAATATCGAAGTCCGAAGACTGAACGTATGTATCAAAAATATTTTCGCCTATATAAGATTTAAATCCTTCTCCCCTGTTTAAATTGACAACTAATCAATATCACTACTGTCCCGAAACCAATTATTGGAACTGATTAACAGTATGCAATTAAGGAATTACTATTCATTAAAAAGTTATTGAATAGTCATTCATTTAAAAGGAACAACTATTTGTGAATAGTTGTTCCTTTTAAATGAAAAGTTGTGACTTCACTCCATCTTGTCAATGAACACATGTACAGGGCCGGACCAAGGGAGAGCAAAGGGGACACTTGCCCCGGGCGGCAGAATTTAGAGGGCAGCAAATTTCAAGCAAAATTTTAATTTTACGTTAAATAAAAAATATTTTTGGGGGGTATTTTGATTGTTTTGATCCTAATTCAGTCAATAGTATGAGTTAATTTTAAAGTTGTAAAGTTTGAACTTTTTAACCATTCATTGACTTTGTCTCATTAGAATAGTAGCTAATCGACTAACCCAACATTCATAATTGCCCGTTTAGAATTTCACTTCCAGTCTTCAGCTGTTATAAATTTCACAGTTGTAGTCACTGGTTCTTTCGTTCTTGCCTTATTTGCTTCTTTGTCGCCGGTTTCGTTGCCTGCAATACCACAGTGCGATCAATCATACCCCTGTAAGCATAACTTTCTTGTCCACTGACTCATACATTTCCCAGTTATTTATTTTTACGAACTACTTAAATAGTTTACATTGAAACATATGAAAAATTGAAGCAACTTATGATATGAAAATTATGTATACATAATATATAAAAATTAAAATTGAAATAATGAGACTATATATAAAAAAATATATATTTAAAAAATATTAACAAAAAAAATAACACAGAAGTTATATAAGCCAAAATAATATGAATTAAAAAGCAAACAATGTAAATGTGGTGATAATCTTAAGTGTATGATAAAATGGGGAAGGAAAAAAAATTAAAGTAATTAGAAATTACATACTGATTAGTTTGGAGTTCTGGAACAAATGACAGGTCCTAAAAGTGACATTACAGCTATCAGACAGAAAAGAATTAAAATGCAATGAAATACATTGAAAAAAAAAGCTCCGACTAACAGGTTATCAATTACTATAGATGTGGGTATTCCGGTGCAATGAAAATAAAAGAGACAAAAAGATAAAATAATCTATTACAAAATTTTTAATTGTAATGAAATATAAAAATACCTCGTTTCCTAAGAATAATAACAATATACAATCCTAGTAACATTTGTCTGGCTGCATTAAATTATTATAAAATAATTAAAATATAAAATAAAATACAAGAATGTGTAAAATAAATGAAAATATTGAAAATATAAATAGATATATGTGTGCATATTTGCACCAATAAACATTTATATATTTGCGGAAAATTAAAAGGTGCTTTGATGCTTCCTTGTATACTGTTAAACTAAAATCTACTGATGCAAATTTTTCATTTAAGGGTCCAAGAAAAGTTGCAAGAGCTGCTTAGTTGCTTACCTTTCAACATATCTGTGTTTAATTTACTCTTGGGTGAAGATATTGTAATGAAAAATAATATTATAAGACTGTCAGTTTTCAAACTAGGAAAGTCTTCTTGAGTTGTCAGTCCCCTAGGGAGTTGCCCCTCAGTTTCTGTCACAGATCAGCCCACATGGCTTGGACCAAATATCGGTTGTCAGTATAGACAATAGAAAACCTTAATTTTTCGTTGATCATATCATTGACTGATCTACAACAATTAATAGTGGATTAATGGTTGTCCATTTTGAGATATAAAATTCAAAGCCTTTAAGGCTAAATTAGTTCTTCAGAACCCAACAGATCAATCTGCGACCCATTACATTTTTTCTTGAAAATGTCTTTAGATTACTTTCCAAAAGACTAATGTTTAAACTGGTGATGTGATACAAAATACCTTAAAGAAACAAAAAACAAATACATAAACCAGGTACAAGCATATCTGCTGCTTGTCCATTTAACCTAGTGTTGCAACCAGAAAACTTACTTATGTCATCCTCCTCTTATTTATAAATCAAGTAAGTTATTTGGAAGTCTGAACAATAGCTCTGACTTAAGTAATAAGTAAGTACTCTTCATTGGTGAAGAAAATAAGAATTATATGAGGTTTCAAACTCAACAGAATAGTAAGAACAAGTGAAATTAGAAAAGCATAAGACCAGCTGAATTCATGATGCTTTAATCAAATGCTATCAGTCAATTCAGGTAGTATTAATTTAAGTATTATTTAAAGAAAAATTCTTTTGAAACTTCATTACTGTTTTACAGATTTTTTAATTTAATTTTTTTTTTAATAAAATAAAGTTCTTTATTTTTATGAAAAAGTTTTAAACCTGGGGAGAAAAGATATTGTTTTTTTTTTCTGAAAAAGAATGTTTCTAAAGCTTCAACTGGTTTAATGAATGATTACTTCAAAGTTCACAATTACAATTTAAAAAAATAATAAAAAATTAAATTAAAATAAACCAAAAAAGAAAAAAAAATTAATAGATAACATTCTATTCTCACAGATCAACCTCAACATAAAAAATATAAAAAATGAAATAAACAATCTGGCATTAATGACGCTTATTCCTGTCAACTCAACCTTACAATCTTTAAAATGTTTTACTTTATTTTTTAAAATTATTGTAACTATAATGTTTTTAGAATTATTTAAATAGTATTTTGCTGAATTGGAGTAGGAATGGGATATAACCAATAAAATTATGTATGGAACAAGTATGGAATAAATATCATGTTTAGGTAACTAAATTCTTTTTTTCAAAACTTTTATTAATTTTTTTAGTAAGCTACAAATGAATAGTTAAAGTTATCTTTTTATGGAGAAAGTTACCAGGACAAAGACTTATAATTCTTGGAAAAATTAAATCCTGGAAAATCTCGTGGTAAGAATGATCTTGTCAATCCTCCAAAACACTTAATTATACTGATGGATTAATTAAGAATTTTACATGTGAAAACAAAGATAATGTGAATAGTATTTAAGATTTATAATGATAATATAAGAATTGTGCTGATTCAAAAATTGAAAATAATTCCATGATGCAAACCTCTTTTCCAAAGGTTTTTTCCAAACCTTCCAAACAATTTTATTGTTTTGAATGTTTATTAAATTAAGCTAAGATATTCTATATTTTTTCACATTTGAATTTTTTCAATTTTTAAATATATTTGAATTTTGTAAAGTTTTTATGTCCTTATACCAATTTGATTTATAAAAACTGGGTGTACAAATACTTTTTGCCGAGCAATGTCAGACATGATCTGTTCTGAATTTTATAGGATTAGAACTCATTAATAAATGAGGGCTTTATACAGATATAATAATAATAATAAACCTGTATTGAATATTGCAGCTAAACCAAAAATGCGATAACCAGCGAGAAACCAATGAGTGACTGGAGCAGTAAGCCGCTACACATTAGGTTTTGCAATGCCCTGATTTCAACAAGAATTAATCTTTCTGCTATGGTTGAATGGTTAAAAAAAAAGGAATATTGTTTATTTATACTGTACATTCTGGAAACAGAATGTTTTCTTCTTGCAACATAGAATCAAGTGGTGGAAATTAACTCATACCGCAAGTTAATGCATATTAAACCATAACATTTATGATAAATGCTGACTTTGTAAAGTGGCGATAGAGACCATCCATATAACAACAGGCTGTACGATATTAGCAGAAAATGCATAATAACTTGGCAAAAGTAATCCACCAAAGTCTTGCCAAAACTTTTTATAGAGGTATCAAACCCTTAATATCGTCATACTCTTATAAAGTTATCTCTGTTTACTGGAATAGGCCTATAATCACAGACTATGCAGTGCCAAAAAATAAACTGGATATTCTTGGATATTTCATAAACCGTGGTTCTACGTAATGAGTTGACAGTGGTCGAGTACATATCGCTTAATCCTCTACAGCTCGCTGGGATTATCAGGCCAGTCTTGTCCAATACTATTACTAACCATTATTTTATTCAGCCGGCATATTTGTGTCTGCTGTTAATTTCTACTAATTATCACCTTTTCATTGAATTTTTTTTTCTTTCTTTCTTACTTAATTTCTGTTTAAACTAATACGTGCTTTTGTAATCGCGTAAACGGCTCTGATTCCATATCAAATAAAAAAGAAAATGAACTTTCAGCAGAAAATACACCAACGAAACATTTTGAAAACTCACCGAGATTCTTGAGACACTTTCGAGCCCCTTTTATAGTAATAATTGAGAAAGATGACGACAATAAACTTGAGACATTTCATGACATGAAAATTGTAAAGCTTTTGGATTTAAGCAATTCTGAGGTAATTTCTATTAGGAGAAAAAATAAAAATTAAATCGAAATTAATTTTAAACCTCATGAGTACGCAAATCTTTTTTTTATCCAACTGCTTTATTAAAACTAACAATCTTAAAGCTTTTATCCCCAAACAATACACAGTTAAATACGGTGTTATTAGGAGAATTTCAATTAACATTGATGAAAAAGAGATTCTCGAAAATTTAGTCAGTGCAGAAAAAATAATTAGTGTAGGTCATTTATATCGCCGAGAAGTCAAGAAGACAGAGGAGATATTAAAAGTACCAACACCTTCCGATAACTTTCCACTCTCAGCGTCTACCTGAAAATGTCACCAATACCTAGCTCCGCATAAAGTTCAGCCACATATCTTTAAGCCCCTTTTTTGCGGAAACTGTTTAAATTACGGTCATTTAAAAGATAAATGCAGAGGTAAAACTAAATGTAACAATTGTGGAGATATTACTCACCAAGCTAACGAGTGTGGGATCACAAATCCATCAATGACCGATGGGCGACCTGATCTGGGTTCATCTGCAAGGCTCATATTCCAATTGCTGAAACGTCTGAACCAAATTGCAGCGGTGTTTCGATGGATAATTGACTCTCCTTCTATGGCACAAATTTTTTTGGCGGCTGCCTTTGCGCTTAAACCTTTTTTCCACTAATGTATCAAAAGACCACAAATCAAGATTTTTTCTTCTGACTTTGCACTTGCTTTTTAAAAATGTAAATAACCCATAAAGCCAACTCAAATCACAAGGAATTAAAGGATTAGTCAAAGTAAACATTGACATAAATAGAAGGAACAAAAACATTCTCCGAGGATTTATTATGAGAATTGGAATTTAGGGTTGTGCTCATGCACAAGGACTTTTGTAACAAACTAGTATCAAAGAGTTGGGAGTTGGAGGGGCATTGGGTTCCCTTCTACTGGTGTAGATGGGATCATCGTTCGTTGACTTATTGTAATTTGGCTGTTCAACAGGTGTATGCATTTAATTTCATTCTGTGTGACAGTGAAATGAAAGTTTTCCTCATTATAATTAATATTTTAAATAACAAGAAAATAAATATAGTTTGTGTAAATTATATTGTGCTTGAACTTAAAAGAGACTGTGATATATGCGACGATTTTGATATGACCATTATATATATTTTTTTTTTTTTTTTCAATTTTCTATTGATTTTAAATTTAACATATTGTCTATTTAATTAATTGCCTTTATCTATTCTACAAATTAATTTTATATCAACAACTTATAAAAGATAAAATGCCTAAGAAATTAGGAGAAACAGGAAAAGTAATGTAATCTCAAGAAATAACTGAATTTATTACCTAAAAGATTAAAGGAGGAGATAATATATTATTGGAACAAACAAGAAACCAAAATAAAGATAAATGCCATTCTCAGTATAAACAAAAATGAAACTTGTAAAAGTAATTTGCATTACTTAGAGCTGGGTCAGAAGAGAAGGAAAATTTGAAAGCCAGGATAGATGAAAAGAAACTGGCAACATTGAATAAGAGATTACTAGAAGGTGACAAAGTTAAAAATAAACTAAACCTACAAAATCATATACCTATGATTTTGTAGGTTTGGTTTATTTTTATGTATACATATATACATTGATAAATGAAAAGGGAGAGGAAATATCTGGGGATCAAAATATTTTTGGCCGTTAAAGAATATTATGGACGCCTATATACATCAGAAATAAATCATTCCCAAGTAATTAAAGCCAAGGTAAAAACAGAAGAACCAGAAGACCACTTCAAACTAGATGAGGTGAATCATGCAATAATAAAGCACTTAAAAGATAAAAGTTGCCAGTAATGATAATATCACAGCAGAAATGGCCAAAGCCGCAGGAGAAATCCCGGCAAAATTTCTTTTGATATATACAAGGATTGCATGGAAAATGCAAGATCACTGGAATTCTGGAAGGAGGTCTAAATGATTCACCTCTTTAAGAAGAATGATAAAAGGCATTTTAAAAATTATCGACCACTTAGAATGCTACCAAAATTCTACAAAATATTAGTTTGTGCCTCACGTCCACACTAGCCGAATATGAGCCAACAAAGCAGTTGGCTGCCGTTCATTGGAATCATCAGTGCTTATGATTGGATTGGGAAACAGGACAACATGTCTGTGGGAGGCAGTGCAACAAATCCACCCCTGTTTGTTGGCTGTTTATTATAAACTCTTACTATAAACCATTTACCAGCTTTTCTTATACTTTATTAATTTAATTTTCTTATACTTACTTAATTAAATTCAAGTTCCTGAGACTCTTTTAGAGAAAAAAGTTTTGTTGAGTACACTGAACATGCGGGAGATTGAGTAACAGGGACACTAACCTTAGGCAGCAGAATTTAGTGAGCGGCAAATTTCAAACAAAATTTCATTTTTATGTTAAGTAAAAAATATTTGTTTCAGCTTTTTGATTGTTTAGACATTAATTCAGTCAATAAAATGAGTTGATGTTATAATATTTATTTCTATATTATTCCTATTTATTCTAATTCTATATTATATTAATATTTATTTCTATATAATATTTATTCTATATATATTCGTATATTACCTAAAACAGTTTTATAATATTTTGACTTTTATTGAGAGGGGGAGGGAAAATGAAAGGGCATCAAAATTAAGCTTGAGCTCTCGGAAGGGAGTGTAAATCCTAGTTACGGTCCCACCACATCTTACCAGTTATCTTTAGTTATACAGACTATCACTTGGCTAGGAAAGCTGTAGAAGCCCTTGGAGGAACATGTGGAAACAATGAAAATGCCTTAATGCCTTTACAAACATCCAAATTATTTGCCAAATTATTTTCACATCAATAACACTCCACGGTGATTGGTTTAGGAAAAGTAAAGACTATGGTCATTATGATCCCACTTAATCTATGCAGTTGTTAATGGATCTAGATCTCTGTGGCTTAAAAATTGGCTGCAATCTTCTAAATAAGTTTAATATTGATTCCTGCCAATTTTTAAGCCACAGAATTATCAGATAACATGCTTTCATTAAAATTGTTAAAAAAAAAAAAATGTGACAGAAAAGACAGTTATAAAGGTTATCATGTCAGGAGGGCGATGTATGATTGAGATTTTCAGTTAAAGTGACTTGGAAAAGGCAAAACATTTAGTTTAGTTTTTTTATTTAAAGCTTATATTTTTATATGGGCCGTTTCCTGACAAAAATGTGTTACGCATTGTCCAAATAGAATAAACGCATTGTCATGATAAAATGTCTCAATTATGAAAAATAATTTATAAAACATTTGTAATTTACATAGTATGAATTGCAGGGCAAAGTATAAAATATAATAAAGAAAATATCAAGAACTTTTTTATGACATAATTTGAAAAAGTAAAAAAAAATTGTAGTTATAAAAAATAAATAAAACAGGATACAAGGTTAGGCTACAATAATAGTACTTTATGAAAAGAGCTAGATGAAAATCATTACAAATTACAATATGAATTTTGAATAATTTACCTGGAATACCCAACTATTTGAATAAAACATTAAAAGTTAAAAATATTAAAAAAGAGGATATTTAAATATTCAACAGTGAACAATTGAGTCTAGATTACCTATTCACTATGTAAACATAAATACATTTTTGGGCATGAATAATTATTTTTTTCTGTCATTCCACTAGTGAACTTTTTAAAATACGGAAAACTTTGAGTAATAATTTAGTTGAAAACAGTAATCATTTTGAGTATTTATTTCAAACATATGACATAGAAAATGCTTGACATAATATAGTCATTTATTTAATAAAATGAGTATGAATAATAATTGTCTTACAATAGCAAGATAATTTTTTATATAACCATTAAAATGGTTTGGCGAGAGACCCTATACGTTGGCTCCAACGTTGGCCTCAAGGCGTTGGCCTTAGTTGGTGAAGAGTGTACCTTTAGATGGAAATTACTGAAAAAATTATTGTCTATTGTTAAAAAATAAGCGGATATAATTTTTATATTTATAAGTGCATAATTGAGCTGAGTCTAGAAGTATAATTTCACCCCGATTTTGCCAAATCCCATAAATTGCCGCTCCAAGCAAGTATCTGTACAACTTAGTTTTTGGTAATGTATCGCTAGAGATATTTATCCATAAGCTTACAAGGGTCGAATCAGGTGGTAGAAAGAGGTTTAGTTTAGACTTTTTTTAAGTTCGAAGAAACTGAAGGATATCATATCACAGAGTTATAATAAGAGTGCTTAAAATTTAACACAACTTTATCAAAATGGCAAAACTATGGTGATAAAATTCTAAGAACACTGTGAAGAAGAAATTAGGTCACTACAATCATGAAGGCCCAGATAAACCAACGAAATTCCAAGGAAAAATTGTTAAAAAAAAGAAGAGACCCCAATTATCATTGGGTTGTGATAACATTGAAATAGGTAGAAGGGATTGAAAGAGAATCAATCTTGATTCCTCCAGAAGATATAAATAAATAAAAGTTCAGGTACTTTAAAAGTAAGAAAAAGAAAGTATAAATGATGTTGGTGAAACAGTATAACAACAGATCCCAGACAAGAATAACTGGGAAGATTTCTGGGAGGAAAACTATCATGTTTAAATGTGTTTTATATTAAAGGGCTTACAGAAGCCAATAGTGGGATTTCCTTAGTTTAGTATAATATTCAGAAAACCCAGACAGTTACTCATATTTCTAAAACAAATATTTATGAATGTTATCCGACTAATCAGTTGCCACTTAAATAATTCCCATTGGTTACAGAAAAATCTAGAACTTAGAATGAAAAATATTTGCAATATATTAATTGTGGAAACATTTCCATTTTACAAAAGATAAAAATAAAAGGAAATATTTAAAAAAATAAAATATAATTGTTTGATAATTTACTTTCTTGATAATGCTACTGAAGATAAATAGGAATTGAACTTAAATTATCTTTTTATTTTTGCTATTGTGCTGACAATTTAAAAATATATAGATAAGAGTACAGATTTTTTGTGATAATGGGTTACTTTACCAGGATTTATTATGAAACAGCAATTTCAGTGAAAATCAATTTAAGAAAATAAAGATATATTTTCAAAGGCATTAAATATTTAAACTTCATTCACAACACCAAGCTAAGTTAACAATAATTTATATTCAGTATTTCTTATAATTACTTTTCAAATTGTATTTATTGACGAAACAAGAAATTTTCCTTTGGTTTTTTTGTGATTACAGAGGGAATTAAGTGCATTGATGTTGTCAGCACTGTTGCTACCCGGCTAGTCTCAATACAGTGCTTGTAGACTGCTATCAGTGTTGAATGTTCTATCTGTCTTGTTTCTTTATCATTCAAATGTTTCAGTTATGTTTTGATTTATTTCTTTCAATTTAAAAACATTATTTAAAACTTCTTTTTTAGTCTTTGAATCGTTAATCAAGGTAAGGATAATTCTCATAGAGAATAATTGAAATATATTATTTTCTGTACTTTAATCAGAAGTAAATTATTTTCTTTAAAAATTGTGTACTTTATTACTTACAATAGTAATGTGCTAAAGTTAGAAATATCTTATTTTATTTTTGGCTAGTCAGTGATTTAATACTTGTTATCAATTTAATGATATTTGCATTGATTTTATTTTTGATTAAACTTTTATTTAAGATGGCTCATTTTGAGACCTAATGCTAGATATATTCTTTACTGCAAGATATCAATCAAGACCTATGACATTTCTGCTGTCATATCATGTTTTATGGGTTTTAGGCTTCTGACTAATGCAACACTATTTATTTATCTTCTATTTTGATTTGTGAATTATATTCTTTATTTATTATCCATTCATTATGGCTATGAGAGCAATTAATTTATACTGTTTGCGTTGCATATTTTAATACCTATTCAAAGTTTTGGTTAATTTTTTCATTGAGTTTACAATTTCAGTTGTAAGAAAACAAAGTAACAATTTTTAATGCTTTCAATAGATAGATCTATAACTTTATTCCTTTTTGTATAAATCATTTTTTTTTTTTTATTCTAAAATTATTTATTACTTATGATGATTATAATTATTTCATTTTAAATTCTCTGAAGACTACAAGCCGATGCTTAACTTTGACATTAAAGCTACCACTATTTTATAGAAATTATATATTACATTAAATACTGCTTTGGTTGGTTTATTCATTTGTGAAATTCCTTGATTAAAGAAGTCAAACAAATTTGCCTTAATCCTATTTTTAGTTGAAGAACCATTGTACTATTAGTGTGATTGGTAACAATTACTTTTAATGATATATTCTAATAATGCTGTTGAGCATTCATTCAGACATTTTGAAATCAGTTTTTAACCAATTGTTGTGTTATCATTTGATAGACAAAATGTGTATACTGATTACAATTATACTTTTGTTTAAATTCACGAGGGATAAAATAATGTTAGCTTAAATTTCCTTGTGTGATATGTGATTTTCTTCAATTCATATGTTCCATTTAGACATTTATTATTATTATACCTCCTGAATCTGTATTCTACTTCAAAACCAATTCATTAAAGAAAATAATTACTAATCTCCTGTTTTTTGTAACCAAATACTGGTATTTGAAAACCCCCTTGACTTTTATGTTGGGTCAATTTTATGTATTTTAAAACTGTTTTTAAACAAAATTCTTGTTTAATTATTATTATAACTTGAGGCGTGAATGAAATACATATTCCTTTTTATTATTCTAAACTCCAAACATTTTTTATAGTTTTTTAATTGTGTACTGGAAGTTATTAAAGTATTTAATTCATTTTTTTATTTAATACTGAGGTGGTGGTAGTGGTTAGTGAAGGTGTGGTACTATTGCTAGTCAATATCCCTTTTATTACCCTGAAATTTGCTTTATTTTTTCTTTAAAAATATATATTATTTTCGATTATGAACTGAGAAGTGGATTAGCATGCTACTGATCTGATTTTAAATTTTAAAATTTATTCAGTGAGTTAATTAATTTATCTTGAATTTAAATGTGTTTTTTTTCCATAAGGTCTAAAATAAATTGAATGGAAAGGATCCATTATTAATATTTAATATGTATGAATTGTAAAATATTTGTTTTCATTTTAATGTAATAGGGCCCAATCTAAACAAATGATACTTTTTATTCTTGAATGATGTTCATAATTTTTTATTTCAACGAGCCCCTCTTCTACTATCATTCACATAGTAATTATGTTTCGCATGTTTTTGGATATTGTACTGAAAGTTTCATGAAATCCTGGATAAAATTAACTCACATTTAATTTAAACCAAGGTTAAATGGGAACCATCAATTTTTTAAGTCTAAGAGGAGGTAAATCCAAGGCTGCATTACTCTTTGGCACAGCAACTGGTTCTAATTGATAAAATGTTTAATATTTTGAATTTTATACTGTTCATATAAGTATTTTATTTTGTTATTATTGACATAACATTATTAGTTAAGTATATAAATTAACCAACTACTGCTTTTTAACTAATTATTATGATAAATTTAATTCTGATTATCTTAATTACATTTCCAAGTGTATTATCCTCTTAACAAAATAATTAGTATAAAGTATTTTGAATGAAAGAATGGTGATTACCAAAACTGAACAATGTTTTTCCAAAGCATAGTTCCATTCTATGTTAAAAAACATCAATGTTTCTAGTATTGATTTTTAAACTCTAAACACATTGACATATTTTATTCATGAATATATTGATGGTCAACGTCACAGATGTAAATACAATTTGGTCATTACTGCACTAAGACTTGGAAACTGTCTACATTGCATATCTGTTTGTAACTAGTATTATAATAACATTACAGTATCGTAATATACTAAACACCTAAGC